>PYWC01000031.1:1555055-1595809 GCA_003182015.1 Tuber magnatum | reverse complement strand
GCGAGGCCAACACCTAAGCGAGGTTACCACCGAAACATAAATACCACCCGCCAGCCCCCTAAACCATCGAAGAAAACAAACCACCCTGCCTAATCTCCAAACATTTAATCCCTTACAAAATTCTTCACCATATTACAAATTTACCCTTACGCAAAAAAGAAAAACCGAAATGTCGACCTACGCAGAAGTCAGCATCAAGGGACGAGACCTCATTTTGGGGTACCTACTTTACAGAGAAATCATTCCAGAAGACGCATACCGGAAGATTTCCTACATGGATCACTGCGAGGATTGCGGACAAATCGATGTTGAGACGGAGGAATGGGAGGACCGGATAGTTCGGAATTTTGTGGACCTGCCACATTATTGGGAGTCTGGTTGCTTTGTGCGCGGAGCGCCATGCGGGGAGTGCTTGGCGAGATGGTTGGAAGGTGTGGAATGGATGTTGCAGGACGACTTGTGATTGCTGCACGATAGCAATGACAATGGGATGGGTCCTATCCGGAGGATGGCGGGACTACCGGCCGTTAGGAGTTCATTGGGATTTCCTTGGATTGTTTTGTTTTGGTGAAATTGTTATTTTATTTTGGGAGTGTAACTGGTGCGGGTTACTAGGATTTTATGTTTGGTTTCACAGTATCGTTTGATACTTGTATTTTTTCGTGTGCTATTGGTTGATACACACATTGTTTTATGTTTGGTTTTACAGTATCGTTTGATACTTGTATCGTTTCGTGTGCTATCGGTTGATACACACAATGTTTTGCAATATCGCTCATACTGGAGATAAGCGATATGTTGTATTTAAAGACCGCTGATTCCCGCGATGGAAACAGTAGACTTCGACAGACAGTATTCTTAAATATACTTGGTTGAACAGTTACTTCTTTGATCGCCTATTACACCCCGTTCCAAGCCTCCTTTAGCAAGCAGCGCTCGCTTCGTGTTGATCATGAAACCATCTGCTCCTATCGTACTGCTACGTGACTAGGGCCTGGCCCAAACACGTTACAAAACTGATAGGGGAGTTTCTGGCATAAGATAAAACTACCTGAAAGTCTATGCGAGAACTCTCCTACTCCAACAATCAATCCTCTCAAGAACTTAATTGCGTGATGTGTCAGGCTTAACGATATTAAGTTTTACGGTTTACTTTACTCTTACATCTGTGTGAACTTTTGGCGATAAGTTTGAAGTGGTTCGGTGCGGTCACAACCTTGGGATCCATCTTCCTAGGTGTGCCCCCGCTACAGTATATCGTTAAGTGAGCTCCTCACTTAACTCCTCTCCTGATTAATTGTTTTCCGATCTTCGGCACTGACCTTGCGTGAATACTGGTAATCTTGTCTAGAACAAGTAGCCCAGGGTGGAAAGCGCAATGCCTGGTACCGAACTTCGACCCAGAATGGAATCCAACTCGGATTCACACCTTGACCTTGACAAGAACACTGCCAACACATTTCGTGTGTCGGTTTTAGCGGACGTTCGCGTCATTGACTGCGACCGTCACCTGTTGCTCTTGGGGGCCGCCCCTATTCAGTTACCCATTGAATGTCTGGCTCTTATGACTACAGACCCACGCACTACGGCGCTCTCATTTTTCCAAGATTCCACCCTTGTCCACAATATGACCCCTCCTCCGTCGCAAGGGGTCCCATTTAGCCAGTTCTCCCCAGAGTTTGTCGAACCTTACATCATCTGGGAGGTATGCAAGTCGAACGAGCAAGTGAAGCGGGAACTGAGGAACTGGAACACCCACCAGCAATAGGTGTTCCGGACCCAGATTACTACGCCAGCAGTGGAATGGATGATCGTCCAGCAGGAGGCAGACCTGCGGATGATAAGAGATCAGCAAGCATTGTAGACTCGGATGACAGCATTAGAGAAGGCTTTCGAGGGCGGATATAGTATTGATGCCGAGAATGATGTACTGATGTTAGAGGCCGCACCCCCACCTCTGCTCGTCTATACCAAGCCCGAGAACTTCGGTATGGAGTTGGCCATGAGAGCCAGAGATGACCAATCGAGGGCATATTTGAGCCCAATCGGCATACGGATGCTGGAAAGCATGAAAGGTGACGGCTATAGCTATACCTCCTCCTTCTCAAGAGCATCTACCGGCCCCCTGTCGGTTCCCCCCTCAATTGCCCGCAGTCATTTGGGCAGCCCTACAGTCGGGCAAATGGATGGACGTCGAATAAGAAAATGGACCTCCAAGCTGAAGGGTATTACGGCACCAGATACACCTGACTCTATACCTCGCCCAACCCCTGCTCCTATCATCCCTCCAGCAACGCCTTCAGTTGCAACTCCTATACCTTCCATCGCCGCCCCAAGACCGACACCTCTACTAGTTTCATTGTCTGCTCCCGATACCTTCCCTCCCACAGCCTTCCCACCAGCAGTATTGGCTACCCCAGGGTACCGGCCACTGTGTGCGGCATCACCTGGATTCTTTGAACAGGTAAGGCGCCAGGAAGAGCGAGCACCCATGGCTCCATCACGAGGGACTCCNCCCACACCTCTGCCAGTTTCGTTGCCCACTCCAGATACCTTCCCTGCAACAGCATTCCTACTAGCAGTATCGGCTACCCCAGGGTTCCGGCCACTGCATGCAGCATCACCTGGATTCTTGGAACAGGTAAGGCCCCAGGAAGAGCGAGCCCCCATGGCTCCATCACGGGGGACTCCAATCCCCAGACCTGGGACACCTGCTCGTTCCGTTCCTTGGGTACCCATGATTCCCTCTGCCCCCTCAAAACCAACTCTTCCCTCCGTCCTCCCCACGATCACTAGCAGCGAGTCGGACAGCCAAGATGAGTACTGTCTGTAGGGCTGCAAAGCGGAAGAAACCTGCACGGGGTGGATTTATTACCACACGTACGGGTGCAGGAAGGGACCACGGACCCCGGTTAGGCACCGAAGTAGACAGAATGAGGGTGACTGATGACCAACATGTGGGTACTGTGGGTCATGGAGGTACGCGGGTCCCCCAATACAACCCTTGAGTTGTCCAGAGCTTCAGTCGTTTCTGAGGGAAACTCAGGTGGCTCCGAACCCAACTCCTGAGAGTGGGTGATGACCTGTTCCACCACCGGTATCAGTACCATCAGGGGCTAACCCCCCCGAGGATGGGAATCAGGATGGCCAGGAGGAAAGGTTTGATGAGTATAATAGACCCCGGGAAACCCCAGGTGGAAATACAGGGGATAGTGGAGGCGCAAATTGACCACCTGTTGGTGGTACTACAGGAGCAGGTGGAGATCCTGGTGACTCGGACCATGATAGCGCGGATGATGATGATGCCGATTCCCTCCCTGATTTGACCCCCTTTCTCAGCGCTCGCAAGGATGATTGGAGGCATGAGAAGAAGCGACGGTGGGACCGCCGTACTAACAAACTATCAAGGGAATTACAGAGCAGATCGACCTCATGGCCATCCTCCAGACAGCGGCAGAAGAAGCCGGAAAAACTGACTGGAATTCCTACTTTTAAGGGAAAAGTTACTGAACTCGCCAGCTTCCTGACACTGGTGGAGGTTAAGTTCGAGTATTTTGCAGGGTGCAGGTTGACCGATATAGATAAGGTAAACCTGGTGCTCCCCCTTCTAGAGGACACCACCCGAACATGGTATCTTGGGCTGCACTCCCATATCAATAAGGAGGCAGCCAAGCACACTGGAGTTCCGATTAACAATAGTAATCCGTTGAGAACGTGGAAAGGATTTCGGGAACAGCTCGAACAGAGTTTCAGCGGTGACCAAGCGGAACGATACCGGTCCCTGCTTGAGTGGCGAGACCTAGTGATGAAGCCACATCATATCGATGAGTACCTGGACAAGATAATGGACTACACGTATAAGGTTAGCTATACAGACCCTGTGCAGGTACGAGATAAGGTATGGTTGGGCATTACCCAAGAGGTTAGGAACGCGTGGGCACTCAAGGAGCCCCATCCAACCGACTTGAATGACTACCTTGATCTTCTTCAGAAGGTTGGACACACGCTGGAAGACAACACCCGGTTCAGCAACTGAGTCATCCACCCTGTCTAATGGTCTCAGCCAATGGACAAGAAAGACGATAGGTCCTCCACTTCCACGAGGTTTAAAAAGAAGGATAAAGGTTCAGGTAGACAGAACCAAAGGCCTGCCAAACCTACTAATTTCAATGCGGGGGAACACGCAAAGCCGGCGACTTCTGAGTATGCAATAGCGCATAAGGAAATCCCGTCGACTTTGACCGAACGTCGGAGAAAGTACAACCAGTGCACCAAGTGTGGACAAAGTAGTCACTTCTGGAGGAAGTGTACCGCCACGTCCCCAGTCGTTAGTACATCCAAACAGGCTCGTGGGTTGAAACTGTCAGCCCCGGTAAGCGAGCCTACAGGTACAGACAAGCGGCTAAAGTGCATTGAAGCGCCATCTCCAGCTACCTCGTCAACGATACTTGAAGTCCGACAGGCATCACCTCAGATCATGGAGGTTGATACTGATGGCTCGTAATAGGTAAGAACCTATTCTACTTAAGGTATGACCTTACTAACCTGTATCCATAGACCCGTGAGGGATGGATAAAAAGGGACCCCAGAAGTGGCTTCTGGGATGGGTAAGTACGCTCTACTGCAGTAACAACCCTGATACTGACTACACCCAGGCGGTGTGGGCAGATGGATGTTGCGAGCCATACGCGGTGGACTGCACTATCTCTTCTTTGTTGGTTTTCGGTTATTTCCCTTGTTCTAGTTATACGTATCTCTTTCAGAATTTCTTTAGCTGGATGGCCAAGTCATAGGATATTATTTCGGTTGGGGGTGGGTGAGGTCTTGCTGGAGGAGACACTCGACATTGGGGAAGCAAGGGTGCTTCGCTTAGAACCGGTCCAACAGTGGACCTCTACCCACCTCCGGAAAAATCTGATGTACAAGCGGAATTTGTTCAGGCAGGACTTGATCAAATAAACAGTATTATTTCCAAGTTTACCTGAGGAGGGTTTAATACCCGAAATCATGCTGGCGTCATAGTAAACACCCTATGTAACCGGTACGGGTACTAGTTATGTTTTGTGTTTGGTTTCACAGTATCGTTTGATACTTGTATTATTTCATGTGCTATCGGTTGATACACACATTGTTTTATCTTTGGTTTCACAGTATCGTTTGATACTTGTATTGTTTCGTCTGCTATCGGTTGATACACACATTGGTTTGTGTTTGGTTTCACAGTATCATTTGATACTTGTATTGTTTCGTGTGCTATCGGTAGATACACACATCGTTATATGTTTGGTTTCACAGTATCGCTTGATACTTGTATTGTTTCGTGTGCTATCGGTTGATACACACAACGTTTTGGAATATCGCTCATACTGGAGATAAGCGATAGACTGTATTTAAACACCGCTGATTTCCATGATGGAAACAGCAGACTTCGACTGTCAGTATTCAAAATATACTTGGTTGAACGGTTACTTCTCTGATCTCCTATCACACCCCTTCAAAGCCTCCTTTAGCTTTCAGCCCTCGCCGCTTGTTGATCAAGAAGCCATCTGCTCCTATCGTACCACTACGTGACTAGAGCCTGGCCTGAACATGTTACATTTTTTTAACCTCAGCAAGTGGTTAGAAACCTGCCCGCACCAGGTCTGATCAACCTATGAAGTGCGAAACCAAAACTGGCAGCGGGGAGCGGCAGAACCAAGAAAGGTTCGGCTATACCAACACGACACCATAGCGTTACTAGAGACTCAAAGAGGGAAGCGGGTCCCACGTAAAGGCCTTACCAAAAGATGGCAACCAAAGAAACCGAAAGGGCCACAGAGCGACTTCTCAATTGACGAAGCAGAGAGACAGTTAGCTCAAGACTTGGCCAAACAGACCTTTAGCAAATCAACCGACGAGTTAGCAAAGGCAGCAGTCAGCCTTCCTGGGCTTTTCCCCTCCAGGCCCAGCAAAGGAAAGGCGCCGGCAACCCCGTGAAAGAGAGGAACATCACCTGCTCACACCATAAAGAGAGAGAATGATAACGAAGAATCAGACCAATCGATAACAGTGGAACCTCCAGACGAGCCATCAGAAGATTCCTCAGACGACAGTTCCAGTAGCGCGGAGTCTAAGCACAGTATGTCCGAAGGGGAATCCGCCGCACCGCCTGGCCCCTGGGCCAGGCGCGAGGGACCCAAGGTCAAGCTTCCCCTGCTACCCACATTCTCAGGCGAAAAGGAGGACCTAAAGCCTGAGGCTTTTGACTGATGAGTGACAACCACTTCACAGTACCTGGCCCTGCATGGCGTGGACAAAACAAAGGAAGGAAGTGGAGCATACTTCGGAAGCTTCTGTATGGGAAAGGCAGAAGAAGCATACCACAAAGCGATGAACCACTATGAAAGTAAGGAAAAAATACGAGGAACGACTCTGATAAAATATCTGCGAGATAGGTTCCAGTCCTCATGAAATACCACAGAACTGTATAAGAAGTTCACGGAAATCCAACCAGTGCAAAATGGGAAAACAGACAGGATAACATTGATAGCGACGGACCTCCGGGTGTACCATGGACGATTGCCCAATGGAACAGTGCCCTAGTATACACTGCAACAAAGGCTGTATGAGGCAATGCATCCTAGACTACACCAAGAGGTAGAACCTATGGAAGAAGATGGAGACTCCTTTGACAAGATAGTCAAGCAAGCTGAACGAAAGGATGCCATCCTCTATGAGACAGGAGTTTACCAAACGCACATACCACAGCAGAAAAACAGTGGAGGATCATCATCACGCGATAACAAAAGGAACAAACAACCGAACCGCAAAGTATCGAAAGATAAGCAGGATAGGAAGCAGAAACGAAGGGATGAAGGCACATGTTTTGAATGCCGGAAAAAGGGGCACTATGCAAAGGACTGTTATGCCAAGAAGGGAAAAGGAGAGTCAGCAAAATGGGATGCAAGCACAAACCACATGCAAGCAACCGAGTACGATGAGGTGGAAATTAACTCGGTAGAACTGGAAAGTCTCCGAATGCAACTGGCACTAACAATTAGGACCCGTGACGCCCTGGAAGGAACGATCTTCATAGAGGGCCACCCAGCCAAGGTAGTATTCGATACAGGGACAATCGGTTGCGACATTATCAGCACTACCTTTATCTCCACCCATGGCATACCCACGAAACTCCTACCCCAACCAACAATAGTCAACATGGCAATGAAAGGTTCCCGCTCCTCAAGCCACAAGAAATGTGGACTGACCATAGAAATCGGAAAAAAGAAATAGACAAATCAGGACCTGTTGGTAGGCACCTTGGCAAAGTATGACGCCCTGATTGGAATACCATTCCTAAAAAGACAGAATGCCATGATCAAGTGTAGAGATACAGCAGTGGAGTTTCCTGATGACAAACTACAGGTGCTATGCAAACTAACAAGAGGGGAATTCCGAGCCGCTGTTTTAGATGCCATATCAGCAACACAGTTGGTAGAATACAAGGATGTATTCCTGGACGAGGTTCCTGGAACGCTACCACCTGTGCGCAAGATTAACCACTACATTCGGCTAAAGGATCCAGCGGATCTAAAAGACCAACCTACATACTCGATCCCGGAAGCATACAAGGAAAAACTCAGGAACTTGATTAACGAAAAGCTACGGGCCGGGGTAATTATACAACAGGAAGTCCGCGGAGTAGCACCTATGTTTGTGCAACCAAAATCAGATGGGAGGATCCGCCCCCTAGTAGATCTGAAAGTCTAAAATGACAACACAATCATGGATAGTCTATCGCTCCCCAACCAGCAGCAGATCCTAAACCATGCTGGGCGCGCTAAATTCAGGAGTAAGATCAACCCAAACGACGCATACTTCCAAACACGAGTAGACAAGGACAGCGTTAGGTTCAACTCATTCAAAACCCTGTTTGGAGGATTTGTTAGCAAAGTAATGCTACAAGGAGACATGAATGGACCAGCGACATTTATGCGAATTATGGAAGACCTTCTGAGCGAATTCCTACCTCATTTTGTATGGGTATACATTGATGATATCCTCACATTCTCAGATACCCCAGAAGAACATGAAAACCACATAGGCCTAGTGTGTGAGCGGCTCAGAAAGTCAAAATTCTACGGTAGTAAAAAGAAGTCAGTACTGTTTGCAGATAAACTGCAAGTGCTAGTACACATAGTAGATAACCATGGGGTTCATGCCTCCCCCCAAAAAATATCGATTATCACAGATTGGAAAACACCTCAAAACAAGAAGGAATTACAACGATTCCTTCTGAATAGTAAACTACATGGCCCAATTCCTCCCACATCATGCTACCCGGACGGCACCTCTAACAGACTTAACGGGAAATGCGGAATTCATATGGACACCCACCTATCAGACAGCCTTCGAGATGGTCAAGAAGCGAATTGTTGATCATCAAGTCATGCGGCCAATCGATATACAGAGCAACGAGCCAATTTGGTTAGTTACCGACGCCTCAGATTTAGGAATAGGAGCATAGGTAGGATAAGGACCCACTTTCGAGACGGCTCGACCAGCCGCATTACACAGCAGGAAATTCACCAATGTACAGACAAACTACGGAACTGCGAATAAAGAGGCCTTAGTGATAGTGGAGGCGCTTAACCAGTTCCACAATGTACTAATGGGAAATTCCTTCACAATAGCCAAAGACCATCAGCCCCTGACACATCTACGAACGGCGAAGAAGCCAAGTAGGAAGCAAGTCAGATGGCTTAGTTCCTGGGGAAAATACGATGCGAAGATAGTTTACGCAGTGGGAAGCACAAACTATTTAGCTGATACTCTTTCCCAGATATACGAGGGAGAATCAGGCTTGAATCCACTCTATGTCGACGATAATACAAAGGAATCGGATGACATCTCAGATAACACAGTCTACGAGCAAGAATCAAACACAATGGAGCCCGAGCAAGATGTCTTCCCTACCTCCCCTCCTTACTCATATACAGAGTACCCCAACGAAGTACCAGTACCCCCTGCAAGCCCCTACTCAATCACTGTAGGAAATGATTGGGGAGACAAGTGCACCATGCGCAGCACGCCACCCGAGGAACTCCAACATAGCAAGCTGCACTATTCGCACTGTTACGTGGACCATTGCCCATATCACTAAATGGAGATCAAGTTCACGAATAACCACCCCAGACGGCAACACAAATCAAATCCCCGACCTCCCAGTAAAGGACCAAGCCCCCCAAGGACAAAAATTGACCCAAGCCCCCCCGAATCTCCAATGATCTATGATTGGGAATGGCAGCAAACAGTTGGTGGAAGACCAAATAGTGTGGGAGAAGGGCCGTCCACCCTCATTCAACCGATGCCCAGATCATATGCAATCCCTGTATTACTAAATCCCAAAGCCCCGGTATTCCAAATGCCCGACAGTCCTCCACCAAACGAGCGAGCTAAACCAATAAGCAACGAGACAATAGTCTCAGTGATGCCCCCACCGATGAACGAACATCGACGCGGGCTTTACGATGTCATAGAAAACAACGAAGAAGATAACCAACCTGAAAGGACCAGAGGAAGTGAGATCGAAGACGAGCGAGACATCAGACAAACAGTAAATGAGATGATTGGAACATTCCGTGCCCACATGGTTGCAGCATACCAGAAGGAGCCAATATGGAAAAAGGTTAACGAAACAATGGACTCCGCAGGAGATTTGTCCTCCTACACGGTCGCAAATGGGATGCTGTACACTAAGACGCGATACAGGGAGGAATGCCTGTATATCCCAAAAGGTCCTGCATTTGGAAATACTACTCTAAGAGAGTACATTATAGCCAAGATCCACAATAAAGGGTATCATGGCACAGAACGAAACCTACGCTACGCTACTGAGTACCCGTTCTGGCCTGAAATGTGCAAGGATTTCAGAGCATACATGGCACAGTGCCACACCTGCCAAACAAACAAGGAACCAACAAAGTTACCGGAAGGAAAGGCCCAGACGATTATCCTTCCATCAGAAACTTTCGAATCAATAGCTATTGACTTTGCTGGACCATTCCACAATTCATGGAAATATGACCTGATTCTAGTGGCCATTGATAGATTCTCAGGATTCACGTGGCTCATACCAACAAAGAACTAACGGCAATAACAACCTGGGAAATGCTACGCAATAGCATATTCAAACCTCACGGGTATCCGACAACAATAGTGAGCGATGCAGATCCACAGTTTGAGTCACATGTATGGAGACAGCAATGCCGATTGCTAGGAATAGAGCATATCAAAGGAGCACCAGGTCACCGTGAGACAAATGGACAAGCTGAAAGGAAAATTCGAGAACTGAAAACAGCTCTTCGAAACTTAGTCAATGCAAGACAAAACAACTGGTTTGATGCCATACCCGAAACGGCTGCATACTTAAACGCCGGGTGGTCCGAAACCCTCGGTATCTCCCCATACCAAGCAGTATATGGACAAAACTACCCACTACTCCCCCTGGCGAATTTCAAGAACTCCACGGTCCCAGCAGCTGATGAATTGTTAAACAAACACCAAGCAATCTGGAACACTGGATTCAACGCTATCAAACTAGCACGATTTAGGAGTACGAGGACAGCGGCAAAGCGACGCAGACACCACACTCCAATCTGAATAGGGAACCAGTTACTAGTGTACAGAAACCTATTCGCGACCAAATCAGGATGAAGCAAGAAGCTCCAACCGCGCTGGTGAGGACCATTTAAGATAAAAGGTTACGATGACCATACGGAAAATTACACAGTGGAAATGGACGGAAGAATGTGTAGGAACTGAGAAGCGACGTTTCACGTATCCACAGTAAAAAGATACCTCCCAAACGACGATACGGTGTTCCCGGGAAGAAGCCATGCAAAACCACCCCCCATCATGGTTAGTGAGAAACCAGAATGGGAAGTGGAGGTTATACGAGACCACAGGAGATGCTATGATCGCGACCAATTTCTAGTGAGATGGATGGGATATCCAGAAATGGAAAACAGCTGGGAACCCATTGAAGGATTAGGAAATGCAATGGAATGAGTAAACCAATGGTGGGAGGAAAATAAACCAGAGGATAAGCTACCCCCTACGATAAACCATATAACAGTGGCATGGAGCCCAACCCTACCGGAAATCCAACACCTCCGCCCAGATACAGATCAAGGAATACAAGACGGGTTTTGGTCAGCCCATTTTGAAAGCGATTTTGAAAGCAGCGAAGATGAGAATCAAGTCATGAAAGACGAAGCTACATACCTAGTGCGGCTAGCCAGATATGTGTACGGGGAATAGCGAACGATAAAAACACATTCCATCCAACAGCCTTACGATGTCAAACTATGAGCAAGTACCGTGGAGACTAGGCCATCAGCTAAAGGGACTGTTGGTGAACCGTGATATTATTCTTAGAAGATACCTTACACACCGATTATTCATACACATTTGCAACAAATGCCTCGAAATAACAACAGAATCAACCGGAAGAATGTGGGGCGAAACGCTAAGCGATGTCTTCCGCTTCGGTTGTGGTTGCTACCTGAGTACGAAAAAATGTGATATGTGTGTGGAAACGGCAGAAACCGAAATTAAAATAACACACCCTTCCCCTGAATACCTAAGCGAGACCACCACCGAGAAATAAACCTTCCCCCTGAATACCTAAGTAAGACCAACAGCGAGAAATAAACCTTCCCCCTGAATACCTAAGTGAGACCGACCCGAGACTTAAATACCATCCACCTATCCGCAAACTTAGGAAGGAACAATAACAACGATACCCCTACCAAAAAAGATATTACCTTTACACATTACCTTTACACATTACCTTAACTCAGAAGAAAGAGAAAATGTCGACCTACGAAGAAGTCAGCATAAAGGGACGAGACCTCATTTTGGGATACCTGCTACACCGAGAAATCATTCCAATAGACGCATCCTGGAACGTATTCTATATCGATCACTGCACAGATTGCGGGCGAATCAATATCGAGACGGAGGAATGGGAGGACCAGATAGTACGAAACCTCGTGGACCTACCACACTACTGGGAATCAGGTTACTTTGTATGCGGAGCTCCCTGTCATGAGTGTTTGGAGAGATGGCTGGAAGGGGCGGAATGGATGTTGCAGGACGATTTGAGATTGCTACAGGATGGCCATGACGAGGGGGATGGGTCCTAGGGAGGGCTCCCAGAAAATAGCGGATCTACCGGCTATTAGGATTTCATTAAAAAGTTATGTTTTATTTGGGGAAATTGTTATTTTATTTTGGGAGTGTAACCAGTATGGGTACTAGTTATGTTTTATATTTGGTTTCACAGTATCGTTTGATACTGGTATTGTTTTGTATGCTATCGGTTGATACACACATTGTTTTATGTTTGATTTCACAGTATCGTTTGATACTTGTATTGTTTCATGTGCTATTGGTTGATACACATATTGTTTTATGTTTGGTTTCACAGTATCGTTTGATACTTGTATTGTTTCGTGTGCTATCGGTTGATACACACAACGCTTTATGTTTGGTTTCACAGTATGGTTTGATACTTGTATTGTTTCGTGTGCTATCGGTTGATACATACAATGTTTTGAAATATCGCTCATACTGGAGATAAGCGATAGACTGTATTTAAAGACGGCTGATTTCCACGATGGAAACAGCAGACTTCGACTGAGAGTATTCTAAATATACTTGGTTGAACAGTTACTTCTCTGATCTCCTATTACACCCCTTCAAAGCCTCCTTTCGCTTGCAGCGCTCGCCCCTTGTTGATCAAGAAGCGATCTGATCCTATCGTACTGCTACGTGACTAGGGCCTGGCCTGAACACGTTACACCCTAGCTATTGATAAACCGAATCCCAATCACTTAGCGTTTACCAACCCGTTGTGGCCGGTCTTGTGTCGAAAGGCAAGAGACCAAAACCTTGTAAGCCAGGATGACTAAGTCCCTAAGACAAGAGAAGAGGCAGAAGTGTGACAACTTGCGTCGTCACACCAAGTCTATTCACTTGTGGGTAAAGTTAGACTGGAAGATTGGAGCTAGACAGGTAAGTGCAGAAGCGCTCCTGCTACTCAATAGTGGAGCTACTGGGCCAGTGCTTAGTAGCCGAGGGGTTAAGAAGACTCAGGCACCTGGTGAATGACGAAAGGTACACGTACCAATAAGCGACGCAAGCGGTAATCACATTCCTGGGTCAGGTCTGCACTATGCCAGGTGATTGGAAATGAGAATAGGTGACCAGCATAATGGGATGCGCTTTGAGGTCGCTGACATGCCCGACACCAAGGTGGACGGGTATCTACCTATATCATGGTTGTAGGACCATAATCCCAACATAGATTGGAAAACAGGGTCACTAACCTGGCGCTCAGATTTCTGCAAGCCTAATTGCCTGGCAGAGCAGGGGCGGTTAGTATTCATGTCCAATGAAGAGTTACTAGCTGAAGACCCTAGTAATGTATACCTGTTGGGAATTGTACAATTCTCCGATGAGGAAGGTGCTGACATTACCGTCAAGCTACTCCCTGAGTATAAGGACTACGGGGACATCTTCAGTCAAGAATGGATTGAGGCTTTGCCGGAGCACTCAAAGTATGACCATACGATTGAGTTGCAACCCGCAACTCAACCTCCTTTTAGGCCTATCTATCCGTTATCGGAAAAGGAGCTTAAGGCACTCCGGGAATATCTCAATGACATGCTGCAAACAGGAAAGCTATGGCGATCCAGTTCCTCAGCAGCAGCTCCTATGCTCTTCGTGCCAAAACCAGATAGTACGATAAGAGTGGTAATAGATTACCGAGGGCTTAATAAAATCATGGTTAAGAGTAAGTACCCTCTACCGTTGATGAATGAAGTGCAAGATAGGTTAGGAAAAGCCGCAGTGTTCACTAAGTTGGACTTGGAGAACGGCTACTACCTTCTGAGGATGGCAGAAGGTGAGGAATGGAAGACAGCCTTCCGGTGTAGATATGGACTGTAGGAATACACGGTCATGCCGTTTGGTTTATGTAATGCCCCGGCAACTTTCCAGAGTATGATAAATGAGGTCTTCCGAGACCTCATGGATGAAGGAGTCATTGCGTACATGGATGACATCGTGATCTACTCTGAAACCATGGAAGAGCATGTCGCAATGGTAAGATGTGTGATGGAGAAATTGAGGAAAGCAAGAATATGCGTGAGTATGAAGAAGTCCAGTTTCCACCAACGTGAAGTTGAATTCCGCAGATACAAGATCTCCGATATGGGGATCTCTATGTTGTCGGAAAAGGTACAAACAATCAGGGATTAGGCACCTGCGACATGCGTCGTCGATGTTCAAAGCTTTATAGGCTTTACCAACTTCTGTCGTCGGTTCATAGAAGGTTTTAGCAAGATAGCAAAACCTCTAATGGACTTGACAAAGAAGGGTATCCAATGGGAATAGACACCTCCTTGTGCACAGGCCTTCAACCAGTTAAAGGAGGCGTTTACGTACACACCCATTCTGGCACATTTTGACTCTGAACGGCCAACCCAGCTGGAAACCGACGCTAGTGGCTTCGCATTAGGAGCCGTCCTCTCTCAGTTCTGTGAAGATAAGAGATGGCATCTAGCGACCTACCACAGTCGGAGGTTTCACCCAGCGGAGATTAATTATGATATCCGTGATAAGGAAATGACTGCCATCATGGCGGCATTCAAGGAATTGGATCATCTGCTGCGCTCAGTAATGGACCAATTGGTGATCTATACGGATCATAAGAATTTGGAATACTTTAATAGTACCAAGGTCCTTAACTATAGGTGGCACCGCTAGGCTGAGTTCCTGCAACCGTTGAACTTCAAGGTGCTTTACCGAGAAGGACGTTTGAATGAGAAGGCAGATGCTTTGTCGCGGCGTGGGGACTACCGCCCTGAAGGGGGGAGTGATTTTCCACCACAGTTGTTTTTGCATCCAGGACAGTGGGTTGGAAGTTAGGAACTGGACATCTTGCGACCACAGGTGGTGCAGGTATGCCAAGGATTTCGGCTCCAGTCTTCCTTTTTGGATCAACTGCGGGTAGCGATAACTGAAGAGAAGGAATACTTAAGAATCCTGAAGACAACGGCTGCCAGTGACAAAGAGGTCGACCAACATTTCGCGACAGAAAAGGGCTTACTCCTGTACGAGAACAGGTGGTATGTCCCCAATGGTCAGAATCTGAAGCAGATAATCATGAAGGCTGAACATGACTCCCGAATCGCGGGACACTACGGGGCTTACAAAACGATTGGCAGGGTTAGGGCTAACTTCTACTGGCCTAAGATGGATGAGCACATCAACGACTACGTGCAGACATGTAATGCGCGCCAAAGAAACAAGTCTGTCAGGCATAAGAAGTTCAGTCTGCTGGAACCTATTGATGTTCCTATGTGACCGTGGACAGTGATTTCAATGGACTTCATTGTAGCACTGCCCGAGTCTGAAGGGTATACCAAGATCTGGGTCATAGTGGACAGATTCTCGAAAATGGCACATTTCATACTCCGGACCACTGAGGTACCGATCAAGGACCTTGCCTTGATATTCCTGAAGAAAGTCTGGCGCCTTCATGGATTCCTGGAGTCAATCATCTGTGACTGAGATAGCCAATTCACATCCAAGTTCTGGATGAGTCTGATGGACTTCTTGCAAGTGAAACTAAACCTTGCAACTGCATTCTACCCTGAGACTAATGGGCAAACTAAAAGGGTTAATCAGACACTGGAACAGTACTTGTGTAGTTACTGTTCCTACCAACAGGATGGTTGGGTTTCGCTACTACCGCTTGTGGAGTATGCGTACAACACCTCCACATCAGAATCCTCCAGGTTGTCACCATTTGAGATCAATTATGGATTTAACCCACGGACAAACTGGTCGGGAATCGTGTCTGATAATCAAGGAATACACCCTAGCAGTGAACTCTTGGTTAAGGAATAGGAAGGAACCTGGGAAGAGATTCAAGAAACGATTCAACGGGCACAGAAAAGGCAAAGGAAATGGCACGACCAGAAAAGGTTTCCATCACCGGACTATGTTACCTTGGAGGATATGACCGCTGGGCGGGCAAAGAAAGCATACCGCGTGATGTTAAACCGAAAGAACATTCGCACAAAGCGTCCAATGGAGAAGCTGGACCAGCGGTTGTTTGGCCCTTTGGTGGTCAAACATCCGGTGGGTACCCGTGCATACGAACTCCAACTACGCACCAGATGGAGCATCTACCCGGTTTTCAATATCGCATTGCTCGAACCCTATCGTGAGGATCCGGAAGTAGGTAGGGTGAAGGAAGTCCCTACTGCGGAACTTGTGGACAACGAGCCCAGTTACGTTACCGAAGCTGTTGTGGACAGTCGATGGTACGGAGGAGCGAAGGCGAAGATTCCATCATGCTTCGTCCAGTACCTGGTTTCATGGGAAGCCTACGGGGCTGAGGGAAATTCATGGGAGCCCTATGAGATGCTAGAAGGGACAGGCTTACCGGGCATTCTGGATTTCCACCAAAGATATCCGTCCAAGCCCAGGGACCATAGGGTCTTGGAGGAATCGAGTTGTGGAAATAAGAGAGAAGGCTAGCAGTGCGGGACGGACCATAGAGAAGAGGGGAGTGATGTAACGACCCAGCATACATAGGCTATGGCAGACGGAACCTATACCCATACAGGTAGCCAGGAGGCGAACTAGTAGGAACCAGCAGGCAAGTAAGTACTTGACCTACAGAGACCCAATGGCCCGGGCTCCGAGAAGGAACAGAATTCGCTGGTCAGGTACTTAGGTACCTGGATACACCCAGGAGCGGTATCAGCGTACTTAGGCACCTCTGAAGGGGTAGTTGCTCAGCTAGGCAGGGTAACGGGAGAAAGGTCAGAAGTGTCTATCTCCAGCGACAGAATAGACAGGGTAACTGGGGAGAGTCTTCTTGTCCATCGGGCAAGGTTACCCTACCCTCAGGACTAGGTTACCCTGCCATGAGGCTTGGGTTACCCTACCATTCAATACAAAGTCCCTCGCGGAGTTCGGGAAAAATGACCGGAATGTTTGTCATGCACAGCCATGCATAACACTGGAATCTGAGGTTCTGGGAGATGCTATTGGGTAAGCTATGCAGCTCCGAAGAAGCTGTAAATTGGAGACATTATTCCTATCATACCCCTCCGGCCCCGCCTTGAGGCCCGGACATCATGGGCTAACGGTTGTGTAGTTGTGTGCAGTCTAGCAAGAAGAAATGTTTAAAGACCTGCTTGCAACACTGTATACATCGCTGCCGTTCGGTCGACCGTAAGCTGTGCGCGGGATATACAAGGGGGCATAGGGTGGAAGGTAAAGTACCTCTTCCAAGTCGTTCGGAGTAAAATGGACCAAAACTGACGCAGTTAATGGGAGTTAACCGTGGGGGTCCTGCAGGTAGTCCCGGGTGGTGCCGGGGCAACTGGGAGCGTTTTACACCTACCACGCCCAAAGATGTCCCCGATGCCATAGGCTCTGAAAGGGAAGTGCAGAGATACTAAAAGCATGATTCCTACCATGGGTAAGGTGGATCCGAGGTAGTGGTCGTGGGTAGCGCCCATTGGATCATTCCCAGACTACCGTGCCCTGCGGTAGACACCGCAAGCCCGAAACCCATAAATAGTAATTAGATAAACTGCTCATGGTAGCTTCCGGAGTCAAGTAGAGATCAATGCATATGGGAAGGGTGTCATAGATAGTCTAGTTCATGAGGTGCCTTGACGGTTAGCCACTGGCAAGACACCGATGCGCAGAGGTTTTCACTCCGGCGGGCAAATTGGAAATGCACTGCAGAAACGATAACTGCATAAGGTGAACGCCGACTAGAGTGTGTCGACACACACACACCCCAAGAGTGTGTCAGGAGACGTGTCGGACCGCCCTTAGCGGAGAAGCGTGTGCTCGAATAGTTAGAGTAAACTGATGAGGGAGTTTCTGGCATAAGATAAAACTACCTGAAAGTCTATGCAAGAACTCTCCTACTCCAACAATCAATCCTCTCGAGAACTTAATTGAGTGACGCGTCAGGCTTAACAATATTAAGCTTTACCGTTTACTTTACTCTCACATATGTGTGAACTTTTAGCGATAAGTTTGAAGTTGTTCGGTGCGGTCACAACCTTGGAATCCATCTTCCTAGGGGTGCCCCCATTACAGTCGGATACATATTGATACTTGGTATCCCAGGACTGAAACAACACGATGTGGCAAGTCACTTCGCAAGTAACAGCATTATGTTCAAATCCAACCATTGGCTAGAAATCTGCACCACTAACGTGACCAGTATTTAAGAAGTAGAAGAAGAGATCCCACATTTCCATAAAGTCTATGCCATTGAATGAGACCTGGGCCACAAGGTACTCAAGGAATAAGAAGTCCAAGACATTGTCCTACTGGAATACCATGATTTTATGCCACTGTTTCTGGAAAATAAATACAACCAGTTACCCCTACACTAACTAGATGACTACCCTATTCCCTTGCTACCAGATTTTAGACCTCCTTCTGGCCCACTGTATAACTTGTCTCTCCTTGAGCTGGAGGCACTACTGGGTTGGCTCAACCAAAATCTCAAAAAGGACTTTGTCCGGCCCTCCAACTCACCGGTAGGTTCTCCCATCATGTCTATCAAGAAGAAGGACAGACCATTACAACTGCGCATGAGCTATCGGACTCTGAACAATGGGACAACCAAGCACAGTGGCCCCTTACCCCTGTTAATAGAAACTTTTATACAAATCTCAAAGGCCAAAATCTTCACTAAGCTGAATATCTGAGGGGTATACAACTTGATCTATATGAAAGAAGAGAAGGAGTGGAAAACTGCCTTCCAGACTCAATATGGCTTGCCTAAGTCCAAGGTCAGGCCATTTGATCTTACCAATGCTCCCACCACCTTTCAGGCATATATCAAGAAGGCCCTATACCCTTGACTTAGACTGCTTCTGTACTGCCTATTTGGATGACATTCTCACTGATAGTCAGACTAAAGAAAAACATGTTGAACACGTCAGCTGGGTCCTGCAAGCCCTGGCTGATGCCAAACTAGAGGTCCAACCCCAAAAGTGTGAGTTCTATGTGGGCCAAGTAGAGTACCTTGGGTTTATCATCACTACTCTAGGAATCTACATGGATAACACTAAGGTGGAAACCATCATTGCCTGACCTATACCTGAGCATGTATGGGATATATATACTTTCTTGGGATTCAGAAACTTCTATCATTGATTCATTAATGCCTATTCTCACCTTGCCCAAACTCTTACAACCCTTACCAAAAAGGACCAAGCATTTGTCTAGACCCCTAAATACCAACAGGCCTTTGAGGCCCTCAAAACAACCTTCATTACCACCCTGGTCATGGCCTGTTTCGATTTCTTCAAGAGCGTGATCATAGAAACAAATGCCTCAGACTTTGTGTCCACCAGTATCATGTCGCAGTGTGACGTGAAGAGAGTACTCCACCCTATAGTCTTCTATTCTCACAAGCATATACCAACTGAGTGCAACTATGATATCTACAACTAGGAACTCATAGCCATAGTCCACGCTTTCGAGGAATGGAGATGCTATCTCACAACCTATAAGGTCATGATCCTGACAGACCATTCCAACCTAAAGCACTTCACCACTAAGCAACTCTTGAACCATAGACAAGCCTGATGGTTGAAATTCCTTATCCAATTCGACTATAGTATCAAATACCAGCCAGGGAAGCTTAATGGAAAAGTGGACACATTAACTCAGATGCAAGAGCCAATAGAGGAAGAGGAAAAGCAATGACAAGAACACCAGACACAGGCGGTATTGAAGCCCTATACCATGGGTTTGTTGGCAAACATTACGCTCTCTACTAAAGCGTCTCTCCTGGAAGATCTTTGGTAGGAGGCATGTAATACTGACCTGACTCGTACACAGATCCTGAAGGCATTGGACTAAGGCGACCAACATTCCTGTCTCATCTCCCATGCGGAGTACCATAGGGAGAAGAACAGGCTACTGTTCTATGACCACCTATACGTCCTGCTCCATCAAGCCTTATGGCTGTGACTAATATAAAAAACCCATAACCTCCCTGATGAAGGGCATCCCGGTAGATCCAAAACCCATGAATTAGTTTTCTGCTATTTTTCCGGGCCTGGCATGCGTCAAGATATAGGTCGTTTTATAAAGAACCACCACACCTGTCAAAGGAGCTACACATCGTACCATATACCCTTTGGCATACTGTGTCGGCTCTCAGTTTATGACAAGCTCTGAGAACATGTCTCCATGGATTTTGTTATTGGCCTACCATAGAGTCAGGGCAACAATCGCATCATGGTTTTGTTGGATAGGTCAACCAAGATACACCACCTGATCCTTTGCCAAACAACGATTGATACTCCTACATTAGCCAAATTGTACCTCAATCATGTATGAAAACACCACGGTCTTCCTGCCACCATCACCTTGGACTGTAGCTCTTAGTTTACCTCTGGGTTCTGGCAGGTAGTTTGTAATTGTCTGCAGGTGTCCCAAAAACTCTCAAGCTTCTTCTATCCCCAGACCAATGGCCAGACCAAAAGAATAAATGCCATCATGAAACAATACCTATGGGCCTACCTCAACTCCCAACAGGATGATTAGTCCCTTTGGCTTCCCATAGCGAATTCGTGGTCAACAAACATGCCTCCGAATCTCCCAGCCTGTCCCCGTTCTTCACCAACCATAGTTGCCACCTCTGAATAGACTTTCTACATACTCTAGAGAATCCTCAAAAAGTGTCAAAAGCCGGGGTGTTTGCGCAGTGCCTAAAGGCAATCCACAGCCACCTTTATTCCAAGATTGCCTATGCCCAAGATCATTAACAAGAGTATGCTGACCAAGAACACCTACTGGCTCCCCACTTCAAGATAGGAGACAAAGTATGGCTTAATGCAAGAAATATCTGAACCTGCCGACTCTTGGAGAAGCTGGATGACAAATGTCTCAGCTCCTACCCAGTTACTACTCTAATAGGCACTCATGCCTACCTCTTCGATCTCTCTGCCTCGATTAGGATACACAACATGTTTCATGTTTTCTTCCTTGAACTTACTAACAAGAGCCCCCTTCTGGGAGAGATTGTACCACCCCTGCCATAGATAGAAGTTGATGGAGAGGAGGAATGGTAGGTAGAAGGGGTGGACAATGCCAAAATGGTTCAGGGATGACTAAGGTACCTGATTAGATAGAGGAGATATGAGGAAGCTACCTGGAAACTGGCAGAGACCGTCAATGGGCTGCTTGCAATCGATGAGTTCCACTGCCGCTACCCAAACAAGCTAGGCCCCCTTCCTGGAGAACGAACATGCACCTCAGAGGTCTTCAGCGTAGCAGAGGGGAGCTACTGTCATGGCCACCTGGCAGGGGTCCAATGGTGTTGGGGTATTGGTTGCATCTATAGAGACTTGAGTGAGAATGGTTGCAATGTAATAGAAAAAGAGTAGTTAGCCAGAGTTTCATGTAACGGAACCTTATAGAAACAGATGGAAGATTGCAGCTACGCTCGAGAGAGGGGTTAGGGATGCTGGGATTTGTCGGCAGAAGATTTTCCTTTACTATATAAAGAAGTGTGTTTCTCTTAGATTTACTTTCTTTACGCAACCTGGTAATTTCCTGTCTACACCTATACTTAGGAATTACAACTTTATTACTTCTTCACGTCACTAGAACCTATGAACACTGACCCTGACCCCTGAGACCCAATCCTTGAACCCCTTGAGCCTTGATCCAAATACATCTTGTTTGTACACCTGCCCCCCCTCTCTTGTCCTACCTGCTAGATATGCCTTGGACTATCTGCCCTTAACTCCACACAGACCCTACCCATTACAATCACTCAGCAAGCCAGAGGTCAGAAATTACCTTATCTGAGAACTATTACTACTCCTGTTCACTTACTTGCTCTGATAACTAGTAAGCCAAAGGTCAGCAATTATCTCATCTGAGAACTATTATTGATTCTGCTCACTTACTTGCTACAACAAGTAGTAAGCTAAAGGTCAGAAATTATCTTGTCTAAGAACCATGATTGATCTAGTTTACTTACTTGCTACAATATTTAGCAAGTCAGAGGTTATTGTTTATCTTTTTTATAAAAAGTGATTTACTCTTTTTACTTACTAGAATAGTTAAAAATCTAAAAATCTGTAATTGTCTACTTTCTTACTATATATGTGTTAAATAAATTATTATTTTGAATATAGATTTAGATTCTGTTATTCTTTCACAATGCTTCTAATATTATAGCTAACTTCTTCTTCTATATCTTATACTCTAAAAATGCATGATACCAATAGTACTTACTTTGTTCTTGAATATTATCAGTCAGGCTTAGAACTCTATACATGAGATCCTCATGCTTCTTACCTGCTTTTTTCTTCAATTCCTTCAATTCTTCTTTATCTTCTTCAATTCCTTTTATGAAGTCTTATAATATCTTTTCAATACTTTTTCGTAGCTGAATTCCTTATCTTTTTCTTTGTTGAAATAACTCTATCTCTACAACTCACACCCAACCCAAATCCATCCTATTCCTCTCTTGCATATACCAACCCTCTTATGGAATCTTCTCCTACTCTCTTTCTATTATATTCCAGTTGAGCTACCTGCAACTGAACAAGTTTGCTCATATCTAGATCAGTACTGCTTTGGTTCCAACATGTGGCTAGTTCTACTATGTTGAGCTCAAACTCCTCCAGTTTATCATCAGTTCCACTCTTTCTTTATAAAGCAAGCTTGGCTTTCTGAACAATTATCTGATGTTAGCACAAATACTTCTCTTCACTTTATACTAGAAAAGCCTTCAGCTGTTGCTTAACTTATAGCTTTCAATAAGTCTTTCCACCCCCTGCAGGCAAGACCCTACATTTTTTGTTATTGGTTTAGGTTCTAATTTCTGCAAAATTGCAGAAACCTCATCCCATTTCACTACTGTACTTTTCCTCCCATAGTTGATAGAATTAGTTACTAAAACTTAACAAACCAGAGTATAATCTATTAATTCAAGCTACTTTGATAGTTTTTCCTTGGGCTTTTTATTGTTTTATTGGCTTTGGAAGGCTGGTATGGCCAGTGAGGAGTTAGTACCACTACCCAAGAGAAGAGGTTTGAGATCAGTTGACTTGCTTGGTATATTCATGGTGATAGAAATATTTCATAATCCAATCTGATAAAATAGTAGTATTTTCACTCTCAATTGATGCTTGAGTTAAAAGTGATATCATTTCAGTCTCTCTTACTATAGTTTACACCTCCACCATGTGGCACCACTCATCTAGGTGTCCAATACTTTTAAGTTAATTCAAGATAACCTGTTTTACTACCACCTAGGTCTTTATGTATAAACTCTCAAATATTATGGCTTCATAAAAAGAAAGAAAAACCTGAGAATACCTCAGAAAGTGAAATGTCATATGAGAAAACCTTGAATCAGGAGAAAAATAGCATATAAGAGCCTCAGAAGAAAACAACTAGTAAAACAGAAAGGTATTATACCATTGTTGAATATGATATAGCTGTAAGGTCTGAAGATAAACAAGGAGATAAAAACTCAAATAAAACCTAAGAGTAAGAAGAGCAGTGAGGAGTAACTAGTACGAGAGAAAAACTAGACAAAAGAAGACTAGTCTGTACAGTGGGTAAACACTAAATCCAACACTTATTATTAGCGCGAGAGTTGGATAAGCGTTTACCTCTTGTATATAGGAAGGTCCTGAGAGTTAGTATGATAGCTTCTCATCTCCCAGTATTCTATGAGATAGCATCCTAGTGTATTCAGAGGTCATAATACCAGAGTTGGCGTTTTTTCACAAATTTCGCCGAAATAATATACACGAAAAAAGGCAATTCCTTATACCGAGTGATACACCATGAAGAGCCCACAATCGCCTGGAACCGACACCACTATACCAAGACCTACATGGGATCCCATTAAATATCATGTCACTACGTGGCTCACCGGCTCCCATTCCCAAGCTTACTCATAAGGGAGTGTGTGGTGTATTCCGGCGGATATAACCAGGACATAAAATCCAGGAGCAGCTTGCCTAACTCCATGAATGCTGTAGCTGCCTTGACACCAAATTACGTATTCACAATAGCGAAAACACTGCTTGAACGCCCTTAGAACGCCTCCCAACATCCCATTAAGCTCTATGGCACTGCTTCTCCTTTCAATCTTATGCCTGAGGCGTGTCATGGAACACCACTAGTACGAAGCGGGGGTCTGCAAACCACCGAAACCAGTCAGGTATGTTGTGCTCTACTGATGTATAGGGTAGGGTGTATATGACTCACCAGGCACTATTACCAACTCGTGTCTCTTAGTCCTAACGCGCAATAATTTCAAGTCGTCCTGACACTGATTAGCGGAGATCGCACTGAAATGGGTATCTTCTCAATGTTTACCTGCTCATCCATACCACAAACCATTTCCTCCGCGCTTTTAACGAAGTTCCACACCATCCCAGCATATTCTCCAACTAAGCTTTCCGAGTCCCGATGAGCAGCTATGGACCCTGACGACCGAATGATGGCGCCAGAGGAGCGGTCGAGGATGATGAGGGATTGCACAGTACTTTTCTGCGAGATCCGGTTCAGAAGCGAGGTGAGGTCGTCCTCACTAAGCGTTGGAGTTGCGGTCGTCATAATTGTAGGCGGGAGTGAGTAGGGGAGTCGGACGGATGTGTCGAAGAACGGAGGTGTTTTGGTTCGAGAGAGTTTCCGTCTAATTAGTGGCTTAGGTAATGCGGTCATGTGATGTCCCCCACTCAAGGAGTTGTTAGAGCTATCCCCGCGTGTCCCTGCAGGTTCCTTCAAGTCAACGGATATCCATATATACTCTTGCCATCCTAAGTTTATCTACTGCTGAAAATCATCCCAATGGCTTCTCAAGATCCATTCGATTCTGCACTGTGAGTTCTCTTTCCGTCGGAACTCCAAGCATCTTGCCTTGTTGACCCACAGGCAGTGACCTTCTTCGCCGTCTTAACCCGAAATACACGGCAAACAATGTCAATGCTCTTATCAATCTTGTCCCAGACTTGACCGAGGACCTTTTGTCATCTGTAGATCAACCCCTTCAGGTCCAACGCTGTAAGAAGACTGGAAGGGACTATCTTCTTTGTGACTACAATCGAGATGGAGATTCCTACAGGTCCCCATGGAGCAACGAATTCGACCCTCCTCTCACAGACGGCACTCTACCCAGCGAAAGGGTTAGAAGGATTGAGGTTGCTGCCAACGATGCCTTTGACATTTACCGGGAACTGTGAGTCTATTCTAGGATATGATGGTAGCTTCTCGGAGTTAACGCGTTGAGCTCCACCATAGGTATTATGAAGGTGGTGTTTCAAGTGTCTACTTCTGGAACCTTGACGACGGATTTGCTGGTGTAGTTTTGCTTAAAAAATGCATACACTAGCCCCATCACCAGATTTTGGCTTTGGGCTAATTTTTGGGTAGCTGTTGCATCCGAAAACGAATCAACTAGTTCTTGGGATTCAATTCACGTTTTTGAAGCTACCGACAGGGCCCGAATCTCTCACTACAAGCTCACTTCTACGGTTATCTTGAATATGATTAATGGAGACGAATCACTAGGGGAGATGGATTTGAGTGGAAACATGACTCGACAGGTTGAGCAAGATATGCCTGTTGAAGACGATTCTTCGCATATTGCCAACATTGGAAAGGTGTGCCCCGGTGCCTTGGCTGTAACTTGTTAAGAAGCTGCTGTTAACTCGTGGAAATAGCTGGTCGAGGATATGGAGCTAAAGATGAGGAACCTACTTCGTAAGCTCTCTGCTTCCAATACACATAGCTTCCGTGGCACTAATCACATCGGTATGAATAGAGGAAGTCTACTTTGGAAAAGCGAGGGATGTAGTTGGTGATTTAAGGAGTAAGATTTCCTCCCCCTTCACCTGCGCAGTATAGATATTGACAATTTAAACCCGGCAGGTATTTCATCCTTGACCCAGCAGGAGAAGGACAGGTCCGTGCACCAGGAGATGATTTCTTCCATGAGCAAGCGATAAACGGGGATATATATATCCTGCAGCACAAACCGTACATCGTTTCCCATAGAAATACCCAACAAAATCTTTTCACAAAGACGCAATGGAAACATTGATAACTCTTCCACTTGGAAGAAAGAGAAAAAAACTAGAAGAAAAAAAACTTGCTCCTATAAGGAACATCCCGCTTTTGCTGACGTCTATTAATCCATATATAAAACCTCAGTCCTATCACGCTTTTTACGATGGGATGCTCTACCCTTTACCACCCGGCTAAATTTCAACAGGTGTCTCGTTGCCAATATTTGCTGCAACCATTCCCTACGCCAGACAATGCGGAAACGGACCGAGAAAAGGGGGGAAGGGGGCTTGTGACTCTATTGTGAGGGTATGTACCAGGGGAGGATAAATGAGCTTATCGGAAATTTCCATCAAACGGCAAGCCCATAGCTTTGAGTAAAATCTTAGCATCGACATCATTTCCAGCCGAAGTATGTATGGTAATATGCAATCCAGGCACCATCTTTGGAGGGTACATGTCGTAGTTCACTATAACAACCACCGTCAGCCCACCCTACTACCCCTCAGTCCCTCAAGGGAAAGGGGGAGAGAACCCACCTTCAATCTCAGGAAACATCGACACAGCCTCCGGCGACATCCCAAACGTAATATTCCCACTCGAGTCACCCGAGCCACCAGCAACCCCCTTCCAATCCTTAATCCTAGGCAATACGACATCGATTAACTGGGCGAGAAACCTGTACGCGCTCCTCCCCTTGACCTGGGCGGTGACGGAAATCGACTTGCCAGAACGCAACTCCCACATACCGATATTCTCCTTACTCTTGTGCACGCTCGCCCTAACACCCGTGATGCTCTGCACGATCATGCCAGCTGCATGCAAGTATGCGGAATCCTTCATCGCCTCGCGGACCATAGAGTGCACCGTGATCCCCGTCAGCCGCGGGATATTCCGGAAGGTTCGCAGTGCGGGGAGTTGTCGACGGGTAGGCTTCGGCGGGAGACGCAACGCCGTGAGCTGTCGGTAGTCCTTCTCTATGTCGAAAGTCGGGTTCTGTTTGTGCACGTACGAGAGGACCTGTAAGTCCGAGGCAATGGTGTTCCAGTAGTGATCCTCGAGTCCTGCCGTATTCTGCTTGTCAGTAATTGTGGAAGGTGTGTGTGTGTACGCGGGGGGGTAGTGAATCGGTACGTTCTGCGGCGAAAGGCCCTGGTATGAATAATCTGGATGAGGGCGAGGCCGATGGCGGCGGCATATTTGGAGCTAGGCGACCGCGATAGTACCGTGGTGAGCGGTACTGGTACTTTGCGCGGGTGCGCAATCCCCCTTTTGACGGGGAGGATGCGGAGGTCTTTTCCCTCGGGGGTACCCGGGCTAGGGCGGGCTTTGTGGTGGTGAGTTTGCGCGATTGCTGCCAGAGGGTGTATCGTGGTAGGAGGAGGAGGAGGAGGTGGTGGGTGTTTGGCGACCGCGGGAGGCTTAGGGAGGTTCGGTGGGCCATTGCCATTTTGTTGCTTTTCCTACGAGTTGGCACAGTGATTGGGTTGGTTGGTGGGGTGGGTTCGAGGTGGAATTGAGGTGGGAGAAGTTTTTGGATTATGTAATGTTTTTGTGGGGTGGGTTTCATCGGTGATCACTCGGGGAGATTGGATTTTGGGGTGGTTTCTTTCCTTGGTTTGGGATATGAAGTGGTTGGGAAAGCATCACATGCTGGATGAGGGATGATACTCTTGTAGCGAATGTAGGGGGAAAAAGGGCTGACACTAGCAACTCGAGCATATAGTCACAAATAGGGCATCATCTTCGTATGATATACTACTCTTACACCACCGCTCAAACACCGCCCCAGAAAGCATATGCGCCAGCCGAACAGCGTAACAATCGAGAACCGGATATATTACCCCCCCCCCAGCAAGCCTCTATCGTAGTTAATAGTTTCTAAAAGCCTCTTGCATCGCCTCCTTCAATTGGTGGTATGTGACCGCCCTGCAGGTAGTCTCATACCAATCTACCATCGTGGGCCCGCAGAAACTCGTACACTAGAAGAACCCGGTATTAAGTATAAACCCCATAAGCGCTCTAACGAAGATTGGAAGAGTGGAATTACCAAAAGAAGCTTCCTATCCGCGTCACTCATCTCTGGCTGAAGTCTATCTATCAAAGCCTCGAATTCTAAAAGATACCTGGTAGCATCCGACTTCCCTTCGAATCTCATATTTTTAAGTCTATCGAGCATGACGTGGGCCGCGGGCGTGTCCGCCGCAAAAGGCCAGACATCGCCGGAGCTAGGAGACCCCGAGCGGCGCATGCCAGACACATAAGTTGCTATGGGCGTTGGGGGAATAGGCAGTGGTTTCTCGACGCTTTGAGAGGGCTTTGCCTCTGTTTTGCTGGGTGGTGGAGTGGTAGCTTCCTCTTTAGCTATCACCGCATAGCCTTCCTTTTCTTTCTCGCCATCACCGGGCTCCGGTTTTGGTGTTGGGTGGAGGCTGAACGCGGTTCTGTAGTCATCCCATAGCTTCTCAATAGGGATTCCACCCGAAATAGTCATCCACAGCTCTGGAGTATATTTAGTGTGTTTCATCGCAAGGTTGATCCGCTTAACCGTGTCATTCCCGAATCTCGAGCACAAGTAGTCGAGAAAGTAAGCCGTTGCTTCATACCTTCCCGTCCATTAATTCCCACCTGCCCCATTTGCTTCAAGAGATAGCACTCACCCGGCATCCCACCTGTCACCCTTCCTTCTCCAGTGTGGTGGGCTAAGTCCCGCTTTCATCCTAACAAAGTCGGCTATCCCCTCAATTAATCCGCTCGGTGCGGTCCCACATGCATCGTACTGCCAGCAATGCACCATCTCATGCCTTATCACTCCTGGAATCTCTTTTTGCGCACGGTCATCAGGAAGTTCGCCAATGTAGTCGAGCGAGAAATAGATTTCCTTGTGATCGTTATCGAGCTCACTACCGGTAGTATTCGCTATGCCATCCATTGACCGGAGGATCAATGTTATCGAGCGCTGCCTTTATTGACCATGTCAGCTCATAGAAGGTGAGAGAGCGTTAAGAAATTGAAAATGTTTGGAGCTGGGGAGGTACGTCGTGGGTGCTGTCTCGTGGGTGTACAGCGTCTCTAGAACACTGGTCACAGCGTCGTGTAAGAGCTTTTGAGTGTTTGTCGTGTTGAAGTACTTGATCGCTCCATCGTGCGAGACATCTTTGACCGTGAAGAGTAGCCGTGGGATGTGCCACCGTTTAGGATGATGCGGTTTGCTGGTAGGAGTTTCAGCTGTTGCGTTGGTCGACTGCGGGGGAGCAGTGGAAACTTGGACCAAGGGCGATGGCTGGCGTGTAGGTGTAGCTGCCATTGAGGAGGGCCGAGATAGTGAAGCCCAAAGAGTAGTAGTGTGGGCCGCTTGCAAATTGTGTGCGTGAATGGGTATTCAGAGTATAGGTCTTGGTATGTGTGGATACTACGGTAGGTGGGTGTTGTTGCTATTGAGAGGCGGTTGGGCGAAATCAAATATAAAACTTCCTGGCGGCAGGTGGTTACAATTCGAAGGCGGATAAAGCGGGCCAATTGAGGCTCTCCCCGCAAGGGACCAGCCAAGAATTACCTTAGCGCTATTGTTGCATACAATTCAAACCCTGACGTCTCAGCACAGACCAATGCTAACACGTTTGAGGCGCTGAATCACTACCGGTATTTAAAGAGTCAAATTTCCTCGCAAAACGGCTTGCAGGAACTTGTACCTGTCCGGCACTATTGCTATTATTATTTCATGAAACTGCCGTGCGGTAGCTTCCAAAAGGAGCGGTATTGCAACAGACTAACTCGCTTAATTATCATACGAAAAGACCTTCACTTCAGTCAAGAGGTTGGACAGATTAAAAGCCTTAATACCACTTGAGACATCTCCTTGAAGAAACAAACTCCTATCGACTCTAATCCTTTCCAATACCAACACGAGAAATCTTATATAAATATAAAAAAGGTACAATGACAATGCTTTAAGAAATCTTGACAGAAAACTACTCTAGATTAGATTCCTCTACCATGGGGGCCAAGGACACAGAAATATACCAAAGAACTCGTGAGGGATACAGCATAAGGGTTTGAAAATCCGTTTGACGGAACGCCGGTAAAGGTTTACCATGTGGGAGTGAAAAAATTAAAATTAAAATTAAAAAAAGAAAATTGGGAATCGCCAGTCTGCCTTGTATATCTTGAAGCTTAAAGGAACCCCAAGAGTTGTGCCTAAGGTGGAAAAAGAAAGCCAGTGGTAAAACCGGAAATGCAAAGAGAACAACAGAATAGGGAAAGGAAAGTAATCAGGCGAAGAGAAAAACGCAGAAATCCCCCAGAACAGGCGATGGTAGTAAAATTACAAGGAACTCACTACTTACTATTCTAGCCAATTCAGCCTTTCGTTTTCTCGCTTTTCTTTTTCCATAGATCAAATACGAACCGCGAAGAAAGCAGACAGATGGAAAAATGAAGACATTCTACCTAAGAGGACGGCCAGGTTGGGAGACCACCAGGGACCGCTTTTATATTTCCTCCACAAACAAGCTATGATCACTACAAGTCAACTTCGGTTCAATTGTAGCAGTAGAGTAAACAACAACGTACCTCAAACTCTCAAATATGACTGGATTTTCGATCCAATGGTTCAGGAAACCACCTGCAAGAATCCTTCTCAGGTGTTGAAGGCGGTGAAGCTTCCACCACCTCTCCACCCTCAATAACCCCTTCTTGTGAATTCTAACCGTCATTCTTGAGCCACGAACTCTGTTGTCCTTATCCAGCGCTTCGGAATAACGTGGGCCCTTCATGGGGTTCTCAACGCTATGCAGGATATCAACAAATGCCGAGTGCTGGGTCTTCTTGTTCCTCTTGGAGAGATATTTCTTCGATCCGCTAGAGAGACCGCGGAGAGTATGAACCAGGTCGTCATGGCGAGGGTAAGGTTTGTATTTTTGGACAAAGTTCTTGCCAAGGCCAGATTCCGAGTGGTCTTCAACAACCTCATCATCCGCCTCGGCATAACTCTTTTCGTAGAGCAAGGCAATATTCTCGCCCGCAGCAATCTGGACCAAGATTTCCGAAGAATCCAACTGGTCAACGAGGGATGCCATCGAGCGACGAGTAACCTCCTCAGCATCTTCCAACTGAGTAGCAAGATTACCCCATTCTTCCAAGGCAGCAGTAACAGCCCCTGTATCATCACCCGCGCCGATATCATGACCGTCGGACTCGACGATCTCCATAAAAAAGTCCATGATGAGCTCCGTCTCAGCGACGGAGGCTCCACCGTAAAACGCCACAGCTCCCAAAGCGTGTATCAAGGCGTTCTTAAGCGGCAGGGATGCATGGTCTCTGATGGCGCGTTTGAAATCTGGGGCCAGTTTATCGAAAAGGGTATCTTCAGGATCCGTAACAATGGTAATCGCCAATGCTGCAGAAAGGTTCGGTTAGCCCCGACCCGAATGACTAAACTTTGAGCAATTCCCGGAAGTTGGGCGAGAGGGCAGTCTATCCACCCGTGGAATGAGGCATACCTTTCGCGGCAAGCAGCGCTTCCTTCTCCGTCTTTCCCTGCTTGAGGCTCCTTACGAAAGCATCGAGGAGTTCAGACTTTTTGGAGATTATTTCATCCTTTGCATATTTGGCGGATAGGATACGAATATAGGCTGTTAAGGATTCCTCCCTCCCAGCGGAGTTCGACTTTTTGCGTTCGAGAATTTGGTTTACTCTATCGCCAAGTTCCTCCTGCCAGGCGGTTGTGATCTCATCAAGTTCGGCATCGATGGTGGCAAGCTCATCAACCGATCCGAGACTGTTTGTTTCGTTTGGGTAAGCTTCGGTTTTCCGCAAAGGGAGATAGATATAGATCCGACAATAGAAGATAGAACTAGTACATACCTGAAGGTGGTTTCGTCGCTCAGGGAGCCCTCGTCATCCGTATTGGCCCTGCTGGCAGCTCTAGAGTTGGCACGAGAAGTGCTGCGGGAATTCGCCCTGGATGAGGCTGCAGAGGACTGACGGGAAGCGGCTTTGCGAGAGACAGTCTTCCCGCTTCCAAGGGCTTTTCGTCGAAGTTCCGACATCTCAGACGGCGGTAGGGTTGTCGGAAAGGTATGCGAGTTCTGCTGTTGGCCGGCAGAAATGGAGGAGAGGGAGGGGCTGGATGATTTTTTTATATTTTTTTCTCCCCCCCTAAAGTTTGCTCGTTGCGACTGCCCTGTTTGCGTGGTGTGGTGGAAGGTGGGTAGGTGTGATGTGAAACCAAAGCCCGCGGGGTGGGTACCCTTAGTATGTTACTATACAGGTTACTCACGGAGGGGTAAAGGGTAAGTGAGGAAAATGTGGCTGTAAGACCAGAATGATATGTGGAAAGAAGTCCCTTCTCGCTATTATTGCTCCTCTGAATACCGGTGGATGAAAAATTCTGGCTCCCTTCGATAGGTATTTATATCCCCGTAGCACGGTCATATCACACCGGTAAGTTACATAGGGTCCCATATGGCGAAGCTCATCATCGCATTATGATATGATACAACTTTGTATTGTGGGGAAATCTGACAGGGACGAGAAAGAAAGAAAAAGAAAAAGTGCTGGATTGGATGGGCTGGGCTGTGATGATGTCTTCGGACCACCGCCCCGCGCCCCAACCAGAGAGGGCCATTCGCCCCCGTCAGCCAAGACACGGGGCATACGCGATGGGCTGGGGAATCCGACAGTACGATATCACCTTCAGTAAGCCGTGCGGTGGGGCTACCGGTGCTGTACTGTACAGTACGACACAGTAGGGGTATTCAAAGTTGAAAAACTTGAAAAAACTTAGCTTACTTTGCTATTTTTCAGTAAGCTTGGCAGTGACAAAAACAGTTAACTTACCATATCTTTACCATACCATACCATACTTTTTTTTTCATGTTAGAACGGCAGGTAAAAGGTCTGTATCACATGTAAGTAAGATATGTAAATGTAGTATACATAAGATAGAAATGAAATGCAATTAGAAAGAAAACCACCAACAACGGTAATAATGATGCCTCAAATATTGGTAAAAGCTCGACTCACTTTCCTGTTGCAAGATTTATGGCTTTCTAATGCCATTTTAACAATTTCTTTTGATGAAATTTTTTTTCTCTTTTCAATCAGCTTTTCTGCCATGATTCACAGCAGAGAAACCTGCATTCTCCAATCTCATAATCATCAATTAGCAATAGCCAAACAGAGTTTCCAATTTTGTACTTACTTGATATAAAAACTATGGAAGTACAAGAAGAGGAACCTCGAGTAGGATTGATGATGGAGGAAGAGGATAGAAAAGAGGAGAATATAAAAGAGATGGAATTCTTAAGTCTTGCAATTTCTGCAATTTGCTATCTCTCACCCAGAGACTAAATACCTCATAGTGAGTATTTATTTAACTATCATATATGTAAAATAGAAATATACAAAAAAAGAACAGTATTTTATCTTATACTAGATCCATTCAAGGTCCGACAATAAATTCATATACTTTTTTTGTATGACACACCAGTTATTCTATTTGTTAGCAAATATTCTCCAATCCGATCCCATTTTTCAAAATAATTCCTACAACTATCAAGTGTCTTCTAATATAACAATTCCTACTGGTTAGTGCTTCTCTCACACGAGTGACAACACCTTAGTCTTGAACCTTTGAGACTTGTTTTTTTTTTCTCCAAGTTGGATAGCTAAGCACTTGAGGCTCCTATCTGAGGACTTGTTCATGAGAGTGTATACGTAATGTAGCCACTTAGTCAAAAAGTAAAGTGGTAAAGTTATAGGTAAGAAGATACAAAGATAATAGTATGAAGAGTTCATCCTTCTGGGTTCTAGCAACCTCTTTTATACTTGCCCTTCATATAAACTCTAACCCTGTGACTTATAGCTATGAGTCACCTACTATAGTTATGGACACTAAGTATGTCACATATGTGAGACCCATGATTCGCTAACTGAGTTATAGATGAAAGTTATTACATCAGATAACGCACAACTATGAGTCATTCAAGCATATCAACCAATTATAATATACCAACAACTCACAAGTGTGAGTTGTGTGAGATCCCATGACTCTAACTGTAGGTTATGGTATGAAAGCCTAACCAATCTGCCTTACCAGTAAGTCTTACCTGTTAGCCTGACTCAGTCCTCCAAACATTCTATTCTGAGTCTTCAATGATGTAACCAATCTTCCACCTCTATCACTGTTTGTGATATTAGCTCCCCTCTTCCTCCAGCCTGAGTCCCATCAGGCTCTCTCTCTACCATACTTCTTCCTCCTCCTACATTCTTCTTACTTCATTGACTCCATCGACCATCCGTCTTAGTCGATTGATTGTTTCTTTGTATCTCCTGATCAGTTTCTTCCATTGTGTAACCAGTACGGGTACTAGGTTTGGTTTTATGTTTGGGTTTATAGAATCGTTTAATACTTGTATTGTTTTGTGTGCTATTGGTTGATACACACAATGTTTTATGTTTGGTTTCACAGTATTGTTTGATACTTTTATTGTTTCGTGTGCTATCGGTTGATACACATAAGGTTTTGGAATATTGCTCATACTGGAGATAAGCGATATGCTGTATTTAAAGACCACTGATTTCCATGATGGAAACAGCAGACTTTGACAGACAGTATTCTTAATATACTTGGTTGAACAGTTACTTCTTTGATCTCCTATTACACCCCGTTTGAAGCCTCCTTTAGTAAGCAGCGCTCACTTCTTGTTGATCAAGAAGCTATCTGCTCCTATTGTACTGTTACGTGATTAGGGCCAGCCCAAACACGTTATATTCTTTTAACTGTTCAACCAAGTAGATTAAGAATACTGTCTGTCGAAGTCTGCTGTTTCTATTGTGGAAATCAGCAGTCTTTAAATACAGCATATCACTTATCTCCCATATGAGCAATATTCCAAAACCTTGTGTGTATCAACTGATAGCATATGAAACAATAAAAGTATCAAATGATACTGTGAAACCAAACATAAAACATTGTGTGTATCAACCAATAGCATACGAAACAATACATGTATCAAACGATACTGTGAACCCAAATATAAAACATTGTGTATATCAACCAATAGCACACGAAACAATAGAAGTATCAAACAATCCTATGAACTCAAACATAAAACCAAAGCTAGTACCCGTACCGGTTACACATTGGGTCATTGATTTGTTATGGTTCTGAATTCTTTCACACAGAATGTCCTTTGGCATAAACAAAACTTTGTGCCCCCTTCCCCCTTCAAGCTCCCTCCTTGGAGCTTGTTTGACTGCCTTTTTCTTTTGCTTCTGGTAGTACGGGCAGAACCTGCACATGCAGTTCTGCCCCTTGATTTTGTAATTTTTTGGCTCAGTTGTAGTGTTTGGCTCCTCTTCTTCCCAGGTTTGTTATTACCAGGAGTTGGCCCACTCCTGATTACTGTCCAAGTCCCTTGTTCTGAGGGCCTCTATGGGCCACCATTCATGCCTTGTTTTTGTGTCTTCATATATCATGCTGTCATTGCGACTGTATGCCATCCAGGGTTTTTTCATGCATTTCTTCCTCTCCACCTCTCCTTCTTCTGCCTCTTTCTGTGCTTGTGGCACTTTCTTATTCAACTTTAGATGGTCTTCAACTGCCATCCAGTCATGTTCTTCCAGCTTGGTACAGACAGTCAGCTGCTAGTTTTTGCAGGTAGCACTGGTTGAAGATAAGGACAACATCTTTAGTATTGGTAAAGTTGGTGGCTTGATACCACTCTTTATTATGTTCGCGGGAATAACTGGTCCACTTAGTATAGTATTGAAGTTTACTGTATTCTAAGCAAGAATTGATTATTGATTTGAGTTTGTGTTCATCTTCTCCATTTATTTCAATAGGCTGAGTGGGAAGTGTCTTTTGAGAAGGGAACTTGTTGTCTGAGTAGAGCTTGGGAGTGAGATATGGAAAGTATTGTGTATGGCCATCTGGGGCAGTAGGTCAAGCTTATAAGTACGACTCCTCACTTTTGCCAAGATCTTGAATCATTCAATTTTCTTGTAGTTCAGTTTCTTCGATAGTCTTGTAGTACATATATTTCATGGTAATAACTACATCCTACCTGCTGATTGTAGGTTCAGATCGGGTCTTTGGTGTTGATTGTAATTGTCTTTCTATCATAGTGGCACTGTGATTATCTCCATTTCCAACACTTCATAGAGTAGTGCCATATTGTTGGGGTTTGTTATCTTGCCTTTGGGCAAATGACTGATCAGCTTATATTCTGGATTCTCTCTATAATTTGTATAGAACAGTGTAGTACTTTGTAATGAAGGCACCTCTAGGAAGATAGATCCCAAGGTTGTGACCATACTAAACAACTTCAAACTTATCACTAAAAGTTCACACAAATGTAAGAGTAAAGTAAATGGTAAAACTTAATATCATTAAGCCTGATGCTTCACTCAATTAAGGTCTTGAGAGGATTGATTGTTGGAGTAGGAGAGTTCTCGTATAGATTTTCAAGTAGTTTTATCTTATACCAGAAACTCTTTTATCAGTTTACTCCAACTATTCAAGCACACCATTCTCTGCTATGAGTGGTTCAATCCATCTCCCTGCACACCTTTCAGGCATTCATATATCGATACACTCTAGTTAGTATTCACCTCATGGGGTTCTCCTTTCTGTAGCACATCTCCATTTTCCCTGCTAGAGTGAAAACCTCTTCATATTAGTATCTTGACAGTGGCTAACAGTCAAGACACCTGATGAACCAGACTATTTATAACACCCTTTCTATATGCATTGATCCCTACGTGATCCTGGAAGCTACTGTGAGCAGTTTATCTAGCTACTATTTACAACTTGTAGACTTCCGGTGTCTTCTGCAGGGTATGGTGGTTGTGTAGTGCTCCACTGGGCACTACCTATGACTACTATCTTGGATCCACCTTACCTGTGGTAGGAATTATGCTTTTAGTACCTCTACACTTCCCTTACAGAGCCTATAGTGTTGGGGACTTATGCTTGTTTAATTGGTGTAAAACTCTCACAGTCATCCTGGTGCCACCTGTGACTACCTTTGGGACCCCCACAGTTAACCCCCATTAACTCTGTCAGTTTTGGTCTGTTTTACTCTGAAAAACTTGGAGGAGGTACTGCACCTTCCACCCTATACCTCCTCCTATATCCTGCAAATAGCTTATGGTCGACCGGACAGCCACTACACATATGGTGTTGTAAGCAGGTCTACAAATATTCCCATTTGCTAGACTACACACAACGACACAACACTTTCCCCATGATGTCCGGGCCTCAAGGTGGGGCCGAAGCGGCATGACAGGAACAATGTCTCCAATTTACAGCTTCTTCAGAGCTGTGTAGCTCGCTCAATAGAATCTCCTAGAACTCCAGATTCTAGTATTATGCATGGCTTTGCATGACAAATATTCCGGTCATTTTTCCTGAACTCCGTGAGCAACTGCGTATTGCCAGGTAGGGTAACTCAAATTCCTAGACAGGGTAACCTGAGTCCCAAGGCAGGGTAACTGTGATCCCTGGGTAGGGTAACTCACTCTGGAGGTCAGGGTAAATTTACCCTGTTACCCTATCTATTCCTATAGTAGAGATAGACTTCTCTCCCATGTGCCTAGTTGCCCAGCCTAGCTGGGTAACTTGTTCTTGGCAAATCCTTGAGTATGCTAACATCTCCCAAGAGTGTATGCTCAAGTGCCTAAGAGCCTTGTGTACTTTACTGTTCATAATGGAACCTGAACTATTGGGCTTTCATGGGTCAAACCCTTGCTTGCCCTCCTGTTCCAACCAGTCTGCCTCAGGGCAGCCTGCATGGGTGTAGGTTCACTCCACCATACCTCATATATGCTGGGTCGTTACATACTTATCATTTCTTGTCATCTATTGTTGTAGTTAAACTCTGCTATTAGTAGTAGTTTATTCTAATTATCTTGTTGATAGTTGATATATATGCAAAGATATTGTTCAAATATTCTATTGACTCTTTTTGTTTGCCTATCTGTTTGTAGGTAGAATACTGTGCTCAATCTATGTTGAATTCCCAGTTTTTCTGTCATTTCCTTGCACATCTTGGAGGTAAAATGTGACCCTCTCTTGGTTATCACATCTTTTGGTAGGCCATGAAGTCAAAAGATTTCTTGCAGAAAGATTAGAGTAAACTGCCATGCTATCATATACTTTCCGCATGAGATAAAGTGACCCCTTTTGGTTAGATGATCTATCACCACAAGGATAGTGTCCTAACTATCTGATAGTAGTAGGTCAGTGATAAAATCCATTGATATGGATTTTCATGGCTTATCGGGTAGAGCATTTGGTTTTAATAGTCCATAAGATGTGTGTTATACGACTTTTGTCCATTTACAAATATCACAATTTTTAATGTATTATTTGATTATTTGATATATTCCTGGCCAGTAGTATTGGCGGTATATAAGGTTGGTAGTTTTTGTTGTTCTCCCATATCCTGCTGCCAGTAGATTATGGTTTCTACATCTTATATTTACCTGGATTTCCTTATTATCCAGTATCCATAACCTGTTGTATCAGAGGTAGTCACCATTCCACTTGTGTAATCCAAGTGCAACATCTTTTATTTCCTTATCTCCCTTGTTCAGTGCCTGTCATATCTGCTGAATCCTATCATCCTTTCTGCTTATCCTCTTGATAGTGTTGTTTATATCATCTTGGATTTCTACAGTTTCCATCGCTGTGAAATACTTCTCTTTGGAGAGTAGTATTCGTTGTCTCCTACCATTCCTTTCGTCTTTGTTGCTTTTTGGTTGTTTTTTCACTTGTCTTGTTAGGGCATCTGGCTTCCCTCCACCTTTTCCTAGTCGATATTCAATCTTGAAGTTGTATTGGTACAGCTTCTCCATCTCTTATATTTGCCGGTTATTCAGTTCCTTTATTGTTATGAATGGTACCAAGTTCTTGTTGTCAGTTAGGACCTTAGTCTGATCGTTGGCATTTGAAACTTAACATCTCCACTCGTTAAGAGCTTGAGCTATCACTAGTAGCTTCTTGTCATACAGGTCACAGTTGCATTTGGCAGGTGCTATCATTTTGGACCTGTAGGCAACTGGTTTCCATTGCCTATCTACGCGCTTTTGTGATAGTATGCTAGAGCATACATATTTCGATGTGTCTTTCTTGATAATCATTTCTCTTTCAGGGCCAAAATGTACCAGGATTGGTATGGTTGATATCTTTGTCCTTAATTCATCGAATACCTTGTCTTACTCTTATCTGCTATTCTATTTAACTACCTTTTTGAGAAGGTGGCATATCAGTTTCACTGTTTAGCTGAATTATTTGATAAAGAGATTGTCGAAGTTGCAAAATCCCATGAAACATTAAATGTCCACCTGGGTCTTTGTTGCCTCCCACTTTCATATTGTTTTGGTTTTGACTGGATACATCAGAACTCCTTCCTAGTTCATAATGAAACTGAGATATTCTGCTTCCTGCTTGTGGAACTTGTATTTGTTAGGTTTGACCTTTATTTCTGACTTCTGTATTACTTCCATAATATTGTTGACACCCTTTTAATGTTGTTTCATATTCTTAGAATAAATGAATATACCATCCAGGTAGACAATGCCGCATACATCCAAGTATCCGTTTAGTACTTGGTTGATCTACCTATCCCTGAAATATCACAAGCATGTTGGTTTGCCCAAATGGTATAACCAGGTATTTGTATGTCCTATATAGTATGGCGACTGTTGTCTTCCATTTATCCTCTGCTTTGTTCCTGATGTTGTGATATGCCTTCTTGATGTCAAGCTTGGTGAAGTATTTTGCTAATCCCAGTCGGTCTAGTGCCTCAGAGATCAGCGGTAGTGGATGCACCTTTCTTTGTTACATTGTTGAGGGTACGGTAGTTTACACACAGTTTCAGTTTTCCATTCTTCTTTTGTACCAACAGAATCGGTGATCCTCCCTCGGCAAAGAAGTCTCTCATTATAATGACCCAACATACATGAGCTATGGCAGACGGAACCTATACCCATACAGGTAGCCAGGAGGCGAACTGGTAGGAACCGGCAGGCAAGTAAGTACTTGACCTATGGAGACCTGATGGCCCGGGCTCCGAGAAGGAACAGAAGGCTGGTCAGGTACCTAGGTACCTGGGTACACCCAGGAGCGGTGTCAGCGTACTTAGGGACCTCTGAAGGGGCAGTTACTCAGCTAGGCAGGGTAATTGGAGAAAGGTCAGAAGTGTCTATCTCCGGCGATGGAATAGACAGGGTAACCGGAGAGAGTCTTCTTGTATATCGGACAAGGTTACCCTACCCTCAGGACTATGTTACCCTGCCCAAAGTCCTGAGTTACCCTACCTTTCAATACGAAGTCCCTCAGGGAGTTTGGGAAAATTGACGGGAATGTTTGTCACGCGAAGCCGTGCATAATACTGGAATCTGGGATTCTGGGAGATGCTATTGGACGAGCTACGCAGCTCCGAAGAAGCTGGAAATTGGAGACATTATTCCTATCATACCCCTCCGGCCCCGCCCTGAGGCCCGGACGTCATGGGCAAACGGCTGTGTAGTTGTGTGCAGTCTAGCAAAGAGGAATCTTTGGAGACCTGCTTGCAACACCGTATACGTCGCTGCCG
>PYWC01000031.1:1525298-1545746 GCA_003182015.1 Tuber magnatum | reverse complement strand
TAAAAGAAGACCAGGAATACTTAAGAATCGTGCCGGCAACGGCTGCCGGGGATAAGGAGGTCGACCGACACTGCACGACGGAAATGGGCTTACTCCTGTACAAGAACAGGTGGTATGTGCCCAAGGGTCAGAATCTGAAGCAGACAATCATGAAGGCAGAACATGACTCCCGAATCGCAGGACACTTCGGGACTTACAAGACCATCGGCAGGGTTAGGGCTAACTTCTATTGGCCTAAGATGGATGAGCACATCACTGACTACGTGCGAACATGTGATGTGTGCCAAAGAAATAAATCCATCAGGCACAAGAAGTTTGGGCTGCTGGAACCTCTGGATGTTCCCATGCGGCCGTGGACAGCGATTTCAACGGATTTCATTGTAGCGCTGTCAGAGTCGGAAAGGTATACCAAGATCTAGGTCATAGTGGACAGATTCTGGAAAATGGCCCATTTCATACCCATGACCACGGAGGTACCTATCAAGGAGCTTGCCTTGATATTCCTGAAGGAGGTGTGGCGCTTTCATGGACTCCCGGAGTCAATCATCTTTGACCGAGATAGCTGATTCACATCCAAGTTCTGGATGAGTCTGATGCACTTGTTGCCAGTGAAACTAAACCTTTCGACTGCATTCCACCCTGAGACTGATGGGCAGACAGAGAGGGTTAATCAAACACTGGAGCAGTACTTGTGTAGTTACTGTTCCTACCAACAAGATGATTGGGTGGCGATATTACCTCTTGCGGAGTATCTGTACAACACCTCGACATCAGAATCCACCAGGTTGTCACCATTTGAGATCAACTATGGGTTTAACCCAAGGACAAACTGGGTAGGTATCATGTCTGATAACCAAGGAATACACCCTAGCAGTGAGCTCTTGGTTAAGGAATGGGAAGGAACCTGGGCAGAGATTCGAGAAATGATCCAACGGGCACAGGCAAGGCAATGGAAATGGCATGGCCACAAAAGGTTACCATCACCGGACTATGTTACCCTGGAGGATGTGGCTACTAGGCGGGCAAAGAAAGCGGACCGCGTGAAGTTAAACCGAAAAACATGCGCACGAAGCGTCCAATGGAGCAGCTGGATCACGGGATGTTTGGGCCTTTCGTGGTCAAGCGTCAGGTGGGTAACTGGGCCTACAAACTCCAACTGCCCGCTGGATGGAACATCCACCCGGTTTTCAATGTCACGTTGCTCGAACCCTATCGTGAGGATCCGGAATCAGGTAGGCTCAAGGAAGTTCCTATCCAGGAACTTGTGGACAACGAGCCCAGTTATGTTATCGAACCTGTTGTGGACAGTCGATGGTACGTAGGAGCGAAGGCAAAGTTTCCCTCTTGCTTTGTCCAGTACCTGGTTTCATGGGAAGGCTACGGGGATGAGGAAAATTCATGGGAGCCCTATGAGATGCTAGAAGGGACAGGCTTATAGGGCATTCTGGATTTTCACCAAAGATATCTGTCCAAGCCCAGGAACTATAGGGTCTTGGGGGAATCGAGTTGTGGAAACAAGAGACAACGGTAACGGCCCGGGACAGACCGTAGAGAAGAGGGGAGTGATGTAATGACCCAACATACATGAGCTATGGCAGACGGAACCTATACCCATACAGGTAGCCAGGAGGCGGACTGGTAGGAACCGGCAGGCAAGTAAGTACTTGACCTACGGAGACCCGATGGCCTGGGCTCCGAGAAGGAACAGAAGGCTGGTCAGGTACCTAGGTACCTGGGTACACCCGGGAGCGGTGTCAGCGTACTTAGGGACCTCTGAAGGGGCAGTTACTCAGCTAGGCAGGGTAACTGGAGAAAGGTCAGAAATGTCTATCTCCGGCGACGGAATAGACCAGGTAACTGGAGAGAGTCTTCTTGTACATCAGACCAGGTTACCCTACCCTCAGGACTAGGTTACCCTGCCATGAGGCTTGGGTTACCCTGCCCAAGGTCCTGAGTTACCCTACCTTTCAATACGAAGTCCCTCAGGGAGTTTGGGAAAATTGGCCGGAATGTTTGTCGCGCGAAGCCATGCATAATACTGGAATCTGGGATTCCGGGAGATGCTATTGTACGAGCTACGCAGCTCCGAAGAAGCTGTAAATTGGAGACATTATTCCTATCATACCCCTCCGGCCCCGCCCTGAGGCCCGGACGTCATGGGCAAACGGTTGTGTAGTTGTGTGCAGTCTAGCAAAGAGGAGTCTTTGCAGACCTGCTTGCAACACCGTATACGTCGCTGCTGTCCGGTCGACCATAAGCTGTTCGCAGGATATATAATGGGGCATAGGGTAGAAGGTGGAGTACCTCCTCCAAGTTGTTCTGAGTAAAACGCACCAAAACTGACGGAGTTAACGGGAGTTAACCGTGGGGGTCCCGAAGGTAGTCCCGGGTGGTGCCGGGACGACTGGGAACGTTTTGCACCTACCACGCCCAAGGATGTCCCCAACGCCATAGGCTCTGAGAGGGAAGTGCAGAGACACTAAAAGCATGATTCCTACCGCAGGTAAGGTGTATCCGAGGTAGTGGTCGTGGGTAGCGCCCATTGGATCACTCCTGGACCACCGTACCCTGCGGAAGACACCGGAAGCCCGAGACTCGTAAATAGTAGATAGATAAACCGCTCACGGTAGCTTCCGGCGTCAAGAAGAAATCAACGCGCATGGGAAGGGTGTCATAGATAGTCTAGTTCAGCAAGGGGTCTTGACAGTTAGCCACTGGCAAGTCCCCGATGCGCAGAGGTTTTCACTCCGGCGGGCAGAATGGAAATGCGCCGCAGAAACGATATGCACATATGGTGAACGCCGACTAGAGCGGGTCGACACATACATGCCCGGAGGGGGTGTCAGGAGACGTGTCGGACCGCCCTTAGCGGAGAAGGGTGTGCTCGAACAGTTGGAGTAAACTGATGGGGGAGTTTCTGGCATAAGATAAAACTACCTGAAAGTCTATGCGAGAACTCTCCTACTCCAACAATCAATCCTCTCGAGACCTTAATTGAGTGAAGCGTCAGGCTTAACGATATTAAGTTTTACCGTCTACTTTACTCTTACATCTGTGTGAACTTTTAGCGATAAGTTTGAAGTTGTTTGGTGCGGTCGCAACCTTGGGATCCATCTTCCTAGGGGTGCCCCCGTTACACTCATCCATTCTCATTGTAGGTTCTATATGATATAGGTCTTAAGTTCCTGCAATTCCATTTCGTCAAGCAGGTAGATCCTTTTTGTAGGACATTCTGTATCCTTGTTGAATTTTATTTTCAAGTCTACTCTTTTTCAATATAGTGGCACTTCTGTTGTGTCTTCTTCTTGGATCAGCTCTCAATACCAATAGTATACCTTTGGGATTAACTGGCTCCATGGTTTGTTTTTCTTATGTTTCTTATATTGTATTATATCACGATCTGACTACACGAGTCCTAGCCAGGTGGTAGAAGTGAGGAACAGGTTTCACGCATGACCTCATTTAGAGGTCATGGGGCTACGTTATGTTCCCATGTACATGACCTCATTAGCAGGTCATGGGGCTTGTTTATGTTTAAATTGTTTTCATCTACATGACCTCATTAGTAGGTGATAAGGCTCCTTTATGTTTGATGGCATTTCGCATGTGATATATAGTTGACGTTATGGGAGAGTCTAGGCTGGCCGGTAAGACTTACTGGCAAGGCAGACTCGTTTATGTTTCGCATGTAACCTCATTACTAGATTAGTTCGCTTGTTTATGCATTTGATTTACATTACCTTTGATTTATATTTTTGCATATGAGCTTGTTTACAGATCATAAGATGTTTTATGTTTTGTGCACATGACCCAATTGAGTCATATGATGTTATGAATGATTTTGCGTCTGACCTTGCTTGAGGATCAGGGCAGGGTTAGGCTTGTGGGAAGAGGCCTATATAAAGGCCCGGTTTTCACAGATGGGTTAGCTCTTTGTGTAACTATCTACTGTTATTTTCTATCTACTACTTTCTGCTCCTTACAATACAAAAACCTTTATGCTCCAAACCTTTCCACTATATGAGCAAGAACATAGAGTCAAGAACCTATCCGCTATGTGGATCAAGTCAACAAGATAAAGACAGATAGTCATGGGACTGGTGAGAAACTGATTCTTAAGTGAGGATACTAAAATAGGGGCAAGAGACTTGAGGAGCTCTTGGATACAGCGCAGCACAGTTTGGAATAGAAGAGAAAGGTTATTACCTGTCGTGAGTACTGCGAGTGGTAGGAAACCATAACAGATTGCTAGTTCTATACTGATCTTGATTTGACCCTATATGACTGGATCTTGGTCCCATCATAGCTGGAGAATTCCCATATTCTCTCTGAGTCTCTAAAATTTCCCAAATGCTGATGCTATAACTTTGCCAATCTTGATTCATTTCATGGCTTGCCCTTCTTCGCTTGTTATTTGATCCATAGTTCTAAATCCTTTTGTTCCATAGGTGGTTTCATCAAGGGTTTTCACTTCTTGGGACTGCTCCTTATTGATCTTTTTCATGATTAAATATGCAATCTAGTCACTTCTTTCCACTTGGTGTTCTTTATTACCTAGGTTTGCCAAGACTACCTTTATCTCACCCATGTTATTAGTGTCTATTATCTCTACATTGGTCATGAGTTCATGCTTGACTGTTAAACCATTATATGGAGTAATTTGCCCATAGGTACCTAATGGTAGTCTAATGGCTATTCTTATACCGATTATCAACTGCTCTCTGGCAGGTATTGTCTATTGTTGATTGGCATACAGGTTATGTCCTGCCACTTTTGCTGCACTCTTGGTAGGCACTTTTGCCTCCTTGCTCAACTTTTAGACTCAGATCTGTTGATCCACTTGGTGACTCTGGGTCCTTGGTTCTTTCAGGGCCTGGATCTTGGAGAGCTTGGTAATTTAGTTCTCTTCTAGAGCTTCCACTTTGGAGATCGTATATACCACCAGTGAACTGTATAGATATTTGGTCACACACCATTCCTTCGGGAATGTAATCTTGTTGTTTTCCTACTCAATTGTAGAACTGTGTTGTCTTTGCTATGGTATTCCCAGAACCACCTCGTAGCTCTGCAGGCTCACCACCTGAAAGGTCACTATTTCTCTATAGCTACTGATATGCCTAAGAACTTGCGCTATATGGGTAATCAGGCCCATGATGCTTTTTGTTCCATCTGCTAGGTATATATCCCTTGATCTTTTGGTCTGAATGGTAGTAAGCATAACAACTCAGCATACATAGGCTAGGGCAGCCTAAACCTACACCTATACAGACAGCCAGGAGGCGGACTGGTAGGAACTGGTGGGCAAGTAAGTACTTGACCTACAGAGACCTGATGGCCTGGGCTCCAGTATGAACAGAGATGGTTGGGAAGGTTCCTAGGTACTTGGCTACATCCTGGAGTGATCTTGGCGTACTTAGAGACCTCTGAAGACGCAGTTACTCTGCTCAGCAGGGTAACTGGAGAAAGGTAAAAAGTGTCTATCTGCAGTGAAGGAATAGACAGGGTAACTGGGTAAAAGTCACTCTGTCTACTGGACATGGTTACCTGTCATGATCTGGCTAGAGGAGTGCTAGCCAGGAGACTGAAGCAAGGAACAGGTTTTGCATATGACCTCATTTAGAGGTCATACAGTTAAGTTATTCTTTCATGCACATGACCTCGTTAGCAGGTCATGGGGCTCGTTTATGTGTGATTGCATTTCGCACATGACGTACAGTGGACATCATAGGGAGAGCCTAGGCAGGCCAGTAAGCCTTATCGGCAAGACAGACTCATTTATGTTTCGTGCCTGACTTCGTTAGTAGGTCATGTAGCTTGTTTATACATTTGATTTATATTGCGTTTGATTTACGTTTTCGCACATGACTTCATTAGAGGTTATGGGATGTTTTACATTTTTGCACACAAGACTCGTTTGAGTTATATGATATTATGAATTATTTCGCGCCTGACCTGGCTGGAGGTTCAGGGCTGGGTTAGGGTTGTGGGAGGAGGCCTATATAAAGGCTGGGTTTTCGGAAATGGGTTAGCTCTTCACGCAACCATCTACTGTGATTTCCTATCTACTACTTTACTCTCTTTTCAATACAAAAACCTTTACGCTCCAAACTACTCCACTAGACAGATCAACTGTGGAGTCAAGAACCTATCAGCTATGTGGATCCCGTTAACAGAATAAAAGACCGATACCCTTAGCACTGGTGAGAAACCGATTCTTCTGTGGGAATACTAAGATAGTGCCAAGAGACTCGAGGAGCTCTCGGACACAGCGCAGCATAGTTCTGGGGCAGGATAAAGTTATTCCCTGTCATGAGTAACATGAGTAGTGGGAAACCATAATATTACCCTACATTCAGGATCAGGTTACCCTACCATGGGGCTCAGGTTACCTGGTCTAAAGTCCAGAGTTACCCTACGTTTCAATATGAAGTCCATTGGCGAGTTCGGGAAAAATTACCAGACTCTTTGTCACACCGAGCCACACATAATACTGGAATCTGGGGTTTTGAGAGGTGCTATTGGGCAAGCTACGCAGCTCTGAAGAAGCTGTAAACTGGATACATTATTCCTATCCTGCCCATCTGGCTCCGCCTTGAGGTCCGGATATCATGGGCAAATGGTTGTGTAGTTGTGTATAGTCTAGCAAAGAGGAATCTTTGGAGGCCTCCTGGTAACAACCTATGCATCACTGCAATCCAGTCGACTGTAAGCCATTGGCAGGAGATCTAAGGGGGCATAGGGTGGAAGGTGGAGTATCTCCTCCAAGTGATTTGGAGTAAAATTGCCTAAAGCTGATGGAGCTAATGGGAGTTAACTGTGGGGGTCCCGAAGGTAGTCCCAGGTGGTGCTGGAGTGACTGGGAGAGTTTTACACCTATCAAGCCCGAATGTGTCCCCAACACCATAGGCTCTGTAAGGGAAGTGTGGAGACACTAAAAGCATAATTCCTACTGAAGGTAAGGTGGATCCGAGATAATGGTCATGGGTAGTACCTCTTAGAGTACTACCGGGCCCACATACCCTGCTGAAGACACCAGAAGTCTGCGGGTTGTAGATAGTAGATCGATAAACTACTCATAGTAGCTTTCGGGATCACACAGCGATCAATACATATGGGAAGGGTGTCATAGATAGTCCAGTTCATCAGGTGTCTTGACTGTTGGCCACTGGCAAGGTATTGATACAAAGAGGTTTTCACGCTGGTGGGCAAAATGGAGATGCACCGCAGAAACAATACCTGCATGAGATGAACACTGACTAGAGTGTGTTGACACATGGATGCCTGAAGGGTGTACCAGGAGACATGCTGGACCACCCTTAGTGGAGAAGGATGAGCTCGAACAGTTGGAGTAAACTGATAGGGAGTTTCTGGTATAAGATAAAACTACTTGAACGTTTATGTGAGAACTCTCCTACTCCAACAATCAAACCTCTCAAGACCTTGATTGAGTTAAGTGTCAGGCTCAATGATATTAAGTTTTACTGTTTACTTTACTCTTACATTTATGTAAACTTTTAGCGATAAGTTTGAAGTTGTTCGATGCGGTCGCAACCTTGGGATCGATCTTCCTCAGGGTGCCCAGGCTACAGTAAAGCCCTGTTTGTCGCATATTACTTTGTTGATAAAGTTCTCTGCAGCTCCAGGGTCGAACATTGCATACATCATAACCGTTTCATTTTCTCTGCATAATAGTGGTTTAATCACGATTTGATCTCCTTTATATTTCAGCAGTTCAACCAATAATGTCCTGCAGTGGTTGGCAAAGGTAATGGGTTTCAATCGTGTCTTATTCTTGAGAACACTTATTCTAGAGACCATCATCTTTTTTACTTTTGTTGCTCTCATTGTTCAGATTTATTTCTTGTAGTCTGGTGGGACCTGGTATCCTTTTTCCTGGCCTGCTAGGTCTGACTTTGCTGATTGTACTCTGTCTCACCCATCCCTGAGCAGTCTGCAATCATGTAGCATATAGCTGCCCCTTCTGTATCGTAGAAATAGTCTGCCCTTCATCCTCTTTTCACATTCTTGTCATGACAGGTTGAGGTTCAGACTTCAGCTTGTCACGTCCAGGCCTATTGCATCCCCTTCTTGGGTTGTCGTGAGGAGTGCTGGCCTCAATGTTCCATCTTGGCTTAGTGGTATCATTCTGTATGCACTCATGATCATTCTTCTTGCCTGAATGTATCTGGTCATATGCAGTGGCTGTTCTCTCTCTATCCCTCATACTACGAAATTCGCTATTGTCGTGAATTTGGTTTCCCCCTGGCTCACATCTCTTGCAACCATGGGGTATAGCCTTGAAGAAGGAATCACCCGAGTATTTTGTCATTATATTCGACCTGTATAGTGAGGTACTGGGATCGATTTTTGAAGTCCATCATATTCATGTTTGCCTGTTGCTTGTGTTCTAGCTTGTTTTGTACCAATAGTTTTGTATCAACGTCTCTGAACCGTTTCTGGAGGACTTTCTGGAAACTTTTCCAGGTTTCCTACTTCTGCTCTTTTGATCCTTCAACGTAGGCAGTTATCCATTGGCTGGCTGTATCACACAATAGTGATTCAGCATATGCTATCTTTGTAGTAGCCTGATCCTCCCTGTAGTCTCTGAGTCTGGAGTACTGCTTGAGCTGTGAGACGAATTCTCATAGCTGAATCCTTTTGCTTTTAAAGATATTGGGCTCTTTGTCCTTTAGCATACTTCTTCCACTAGATCTCCCGACCTGAAGTATTGCTAGTAATGCTATTAGTTATTCTGGTATTATTCCCACTGGTTGGACCAGTGGTACTGCTGTCCCTACTACTGTTCCCAATATCCTAGTTTTTGTTTCTGTATCCAATGACGAGGTTTCTTCTCCTTGTTATTCTTCTAGAGTGACCAGACTTTGGAGTCTGTCCATTTCTTGCAACCCTGCTACTTGTTTTAGCCCTTCCCTGAGTCTGGGGAGCTCAAGGTGCTTGGTAATCTCGTTATCATTATAACTATCCATTCTGTTATGATTGTAAAAATGTTATTGCTACCCTTTTCTCTTGTTGTATCATCTGGCATGTTCTGTTATGATACTATCAAATGTAGTGGTTACTACTGGTCAGCACTTCTCTCACATGGGTGACGATACGTTAGCCTTGAATATTCAATATTTATCTTCTTTCTCCAAGTTAGATAGCTAAGCACTCAAGGCTCCTATCTGACATCTTGTTTACGAGAGTATGTGCACTATGTAGCCACTTAGGTAAAGAGTAAAGTAGTAAAGTTATAGGTAAGAAGATACAAAGCTAATAGTATGAAGAGCTCATCCTCCTGAGTCCTAGCAACTTCGTTTATACTCACTCTTTATGCCAACCTTACCTCTGTGACTCATATCTATGAGTTACCTGCTATAGTCATGTGTGCTAAGTGCATCACATGTGTGAGAGCTATAACTCGCTAACTAAGTCATGTGCAAAAGTTATTATATTATACAACTGGCCACTGCAAATTATTCAAGTACATGAACCCATTATAACCTGCCAATGACTTACAAGTATGACTTGCATGAGAATTCATGAACCCAACTGTGAGTCATGATGTGAAAGTCTAACTAATCTGCCTTGCCAGTAAGCCTTACCTGTTAGCCTTACTCAGTCCTCCAAATATTCTATTCTGAGTTTTCCAGGGCATAACAAATCTTCCACCTCCCTTACCATTTGTGATATCTAAAATCTAATTAGCAACAACTTTGTACTTTTTAGAAGCATATAGTATTTCACCTGTTTGTGACACTGCTTAGTTAGAAATTGGTAAAGGTACAACTCACCTATATACTTTCCATTATCTATCAGTAATAGTACAGCTACTTCCACAAGTTGTTTGCTAGCCAGTACCTGGAAGTCTTCAATATTACTGCATACAGACCACAATTGAGAAAAGGAGAGGATTTCTGGACTGTGTTGGGTTCCTGGATGGAATAGATATCAGACTTGAGTATAGTCCATCGTATCATGGTAAGACATATTTTAACTGAAAAAAAAGAAGTGTACTCAATATGCAGAGTATTTGTAATGAGCAAGGACAATTTATTTTTATTACGAGTATTCAGCATCAGTAGGTAATACTACTGTCTTTTGTCAAAGTAACTTCTTTTCAGGTTCAGCTTTTTTTCTTGGTGGCTAGGGGAGCTTGACTTAGCTGATAAGGCATATTGTATTCCAAGAAGATATATAACTCTATATAAGTAGCTCTTTGCTAGTTAAGAAGCAGGAGGATATTGTGAGTTCAATCTTCGACTTTCAGTAGCAAGAGTTAAGATTGAACACTGTTTTGGTATACTCTAAAAAATAGATAGAAATCACTTCAGGGTATTTCTATTTATATTCATTGAAAATTGGATCACAGACAAGCAATCTGCTGGGCTACAGTATGTAGAGTACTTCACAATTTTCTATTTGAGATTGAAGATGATAGGATTTGGCAAGTAGAAGAGGAGGTCCTACAAGAAGGTTAATTGAAAGAAGCATATAGGATGGAGGGTGAATATTATAATCAATTAGGATTAGAGGGTGAACATCAAGCAGGAACAGAATAGTGGGACACAATGCCTTCTTATTTCAATTCACAAAAGGTATGTGAAATCAAATAGATACAAAAAAAAAATTATGAAAGTAAGAAAGGAAAAGTAAACATATAAGAAAAAAAACAGAAAGTAATACAAAAGTAAGAATAAAAATAAACATAAAATAGAAATAGAAACAGAAACGGAAATAGAAAAAAGATAAATACATTGATGGTCTGGCAGGTGAAGAGAGCGAAGAGAGCAAAATCATAAATGACCCATAGATTCTTCCTTGAATTTCTTTACCAATAATTGACTCTCATTAACCCCCATTGATACCTATAATTGTAATATCAATAGCTCTGTTTTCTGCTACTCTGCTTTTGCCTTCTCCTTCTTAAGAGCTAATTTTTCTCATTCTAGCTCTAACTCTTCTCTTTGTAGATTTCCTTGCTGGAGTAAATAGCAGTTGAAAAATTCAAAAATTTTTTCTTCCCCTTCAGATTTTGCTGAAGCCAGAATTGATATAGCATCAACTAGTACTCTACCACCACTACCTCCACTTGATCTTTTCTTTGAGCTTCCCTCTTCTGAGCATCCTGTACTATCTCCATCTTCATCATCTACATGGTTGGGAAAGGCACACTTCCCTTAAGGTTGAATAACCGAAAAGGTATTTTATTATATTATTTGACCCTCTGGTATTCTTACTGTATGTTCCTTTTGCTCTAATGTGTTCAGACTGCGGTCCTATGCATGTGGTGGTACAATGGGAGCAGATGGCTTCTTGATCAAGGAGAAGTGAGTGCTGCTAACTAAAGGAGTCTTTGAGAGGGTATAATAGGAAATCAAAGGTTACTGTTTAACCTAGTATATTAGAAATACTGTCAGTTGAAGTGTGCTGTTTCTATTATGGAAATCAGTGGTCTTTAAATAGAACTTATCACTTATATCCAGTATGAGTGATATTATGAAACCTTGTATATATCAAGTGATGCACACAAAACCATACAAGTATCAAATGATACTGTGAGAATAAATATAAAACATAACCTACTACCCATACTAGTTACACTCCCAAAACAAAATAACAATTTCACCAAAGAAAACTATATAGGAAATCCTAATACTCAGTAAACCCACTATACTCATGAAAGTCCCCATAGGACCCATCCCTATCGTCATCACTATTCTGCAATATTCTTACGTCGTCCTGCAATATTCATTCTCTACCTTCTAACTGTCTCTCCAAATACTCTGTGTACAGAGGGTCGTGCACAAAATACCCAGATTCTCAGTATCCTGGCAAATCTATCCAATTCTGTACCATCCTATCCTTTCAATCTTTCATCTTGATATATACACATCCATATTTTTTGCAGTAGTTGATATAAAATATTTGGCAATCAGTGCTTAGTGGAATCATTTCACAGTGCACTAGCAGTCCCACATACTAGTAGCCTAGTCTCAGATTAACTTCCTCATAGTTTGACATTGTTAAGGTAGTTTAGATGGAGGGAGATTATTTTCCTACAATATAGTAGTTTGGTGGGAGGTATGTTTATCATTCTTGCTTAGTAGTTCAGGTGGTGGGAGGATAGTATTTATATTCATTTTCCTCAGTCTACTTGAATATTTTGCATCTTTCTGCACTCAGATAGCAACTGCTACCCAACCGAAACACGTCCAACATGGTGTTACCCCATACTTGTCCAGTTGATTCAGTGGTTATTTCAAGATATTTATTACAGATATGTATAAATAATCGATTTGTAAGAAATCGTCCGGGGATAGTATCATGGTTCACCAACAGTCCCATTAGCTAATAGCATAGTTTGCAGGATCCCTGCTCATAGTTAAATATTATAAGGCTATTGGATGGTAAGTTTTTCCTTTGGTTAGGTCTAGTACTCGGCCTCTGCTAGCAGTGCCTAGTATGTGGCTTCATACTCTATTACCTGATTCTCATCGTTGCTGCTCTCAAATTCGCTTTTGAAATAACCTACCAAAAGCTGTCCTGTATTTCTTTGTCTATATCAGGTTGGAGTCTTTCGATCTTGGGCAGTGTTGGGCCTTAGACTTCTATCACATGGCTTATTATAGAGGGCAATTCACTCTCAGGTTTGTTGTCCATCCACTATTGATTTCTCAGTTCTATTGCATTCTCTAATCCTTCTAGTAGTTCCCAGCTGTTTTCTGTTTTGGGGTCTCCTGACTATTTTACTAGACACTAGTTATAGTCTTATTGTTTTCTATAATCGCCTATCGTCTCTACCTGCCATTCTGGTTTTTTGTTTACCACAATTGAGGCAGGGTTTACATAGCTTCTTTCAGAGAAGGTAGTATTATTATTAGGTAGATATTGTTTTACGCTGGATGCATGGAAGGTTACTATTGGGTTATAGTATATTCTTCCGTCCATTTCTACCATATAGTTCTCTGTATGGTTATTGTATCCAATTATCTTGAAGGGTCCTCGCTAGCGGGATTGCAATTTCTTACTTAGTCCAGATTTGGTTACCAGAATGTTTCCATATACTAGCAGTTAGTTTCCTATCCCAATAGGAGTATGGTGTCTGCATCACTTTACCGCTCTTCTCGTGCTTCTGAAATGTACTAATTTGATTACATTAAATCCCGCATTTCAGATTGTGTAACAATTCCTACTGGTCAGCGCTGCCTTTATATGGGCGATAATACCTTAGCATGGAACACTCGAGACTACTTGTCTTCTTCTAAGTAGGATAGCTAAGTACCCAAGGCTCTTATCTTACGACTGTCTTACAAGGATAGTTGCGCAACGGTGCCACATAGATGACGAGTAGAGTGATAAAGTTATAGGTAAAAAGATACAAAGATGATAGCTTGAAGAGCTCATCCTCCTGAGTCATAGCGACCCCTTTTATAGTTGCTCTTTACGCCTGCCCTAACCCTGTGACTCATACCTCTGAGTCACCTGCCATAGTGATGTGCACTAAGTGCGTCACATATGTGAGACCCATGACTTACTAATTGAGTTATGTGCAAAAGTCATTACATCATATGACCTCACAATTGTGAGTTATCCAAATGCATTAACCAATCCTAACATACTAGCGACTCACAACTGTGAGTCATGTGCGACCCTATGACCATAATGTGAGTCATGGTGTAAAAGCCTAACCAATCTGCCTTGCTGGTAAGTCTTACTTAGTTCTCCCAACATTCTGTTCTGAGTCTTCCATGATGTAAGAAACCTTCCTCCCCTGTCACCATTTGTGACATTAGCTCCTCTCTCCCTCTAGCCTGAGTCCCATCAGGCTATGCCCATTGCATCAGGGCTCTCCCCAATGGTTCCACTTCCCTTCCCAACAACCTCAGGTGCTTACCTTCGCATTGCCAATTTTCCCTCACTTCTTGGAGGGTGGTGTTTGCGACCTCGATCGTTCGCTGCTGCGTTTTGATAGTTTTTTCTTGGGCATTGATGGTTGCTTGTTGGTTGGTGAGGATCCCTTGGGCTTCATCCAGTATTCTCCACAGGTCGTCAATCTGTCAGTGTAGGCTGTCTGTGTCTGCGAGTATTTCTGTATTCTCCTTGCTTCCCTCTCCCTCCTGTAGTGCCCTCCTGGCTGCTCTGTGCATCCTCATCCCTTTGTGGCCTCCTTTCAGGGCCTTTTCACTTCCATCCTTTTGGAGATAATATCCCACAGCTATTTTTTCTGTTTTATGGGTCTTGCCTCCATCCTGGTAGCACTCTTGCTATCTGCTCTTCTCAAGAATTTCTGTTCTGTTCCCGTGGGTCCTAGGGGCCCTTGGGAACCATCCTTGTCCTTGTTTATCACCTAGGTGTACCCAGCACTCGTCCTCATAGCCCCCTGTCCATGATATGGCATTGTGTTCTGCTGCTTTCCTCACCTCCTGTTGCCTTTCATCTAATTCGTGTTCGGAGGACAATTGGTATCCTGGGCTAGCTTGGGTGACGTCACAGAGAGATCAATCGTGATGTCCCATCCCTCTCGTGGCCCTATGGGCAATGAGTCAGTTTGTGGGATTTCAGTTTTGACCCACCCTGGGTTTGTCGAGGTATCGTTGGTGGAAGCAATGGTTTATGAGTTCTGCATTTTTGAAATTGGTTGCAGGGTACCAAGTCTTATCGTATTCTGGTGAATAACTGGTCTACTTAGCATGGTATTGTAGTTTACTGTACTGCAAGCGAGAATTGCTTGTTTCTTCATCTTCATATTCATCTTCTCCATCTATCTCAATAGGTGGCGGGAGAAGAGATTCTTGAAAAGGTAGTTTGTTATTGTAGTAGAGTTCGTGGAGTGAGATATGGAATGTGTTGTGTATTGCCTTCTGGGGTGGGAGGTTGAGCTTATAAGCGCGACTACCCACTATTGCCAAGACTTTGAATGGTCCGACTTTCTTGTGGTTGAGTTGCTTCGACAGTCTCATGGTTCTTATATTTTATGGTAGTAGCCACACCATATCTCCTGATTGCAGGTTTGGATCGGGTCTGCGGTATTGATCGTAATTTTCTATTTGCCGTAGTTATGCTGTGACCATTTTGGTTCACAGGACTTCATGAAGTGGTGCCATCTCCCCGGAGTTTGTGATCTTGTTTTTGGTTAACTGACAGATAGCCTTGTGTTCTCAATTCTCTTCATAGTTTGCATAGAATGGCGCATTCTTTATTGTCTCTTATCTTCAATTGTTTTAGGTGAATTCTGCCATCAGGAGGAGTTCATTCCAGTTGTGCTGCTGATAGTTGACGTATGCCCTTAGATATTGCTCCAGTATTGCATTGACCCTTTTGGTTTGTCCATCCATTAGGGGGTGGAATACCATGCTCAGTCTTCATTGTATTCAGAGCTTTTCCACTGTTTCTTTCCGTACTTTCAATATGATCAATGATCCTCTGTCGGTTATCACATCCTTTGGGAAGCCATGAAGTCGAAATATTTCTCGCATAAAGATCAAGGTGAACTGTCCTGGTGTCATGTCTTTTGTGCATGCAATAAAATGACTCATCTTGGTCAGGCGATCCACTACTACAAGGCTGGCATCGTGGCCATCGGATAGGGGTAAGTCTGTGATGAAGTCCATGGATATGGATTTTCCTGGTTTATCAGGTACTTCATTTGGTTTTAGTAGTCAGTAAGGTGCATGTTGTATGACCTTTATCCATGCACAAACGTTGCAGTTCTGGACGTATTGTTTGATTGTCTCTCTTATTTCTGGCCAATAGCATTAGCGGTGTACCACATCAGTGGTTTTGTCTATTTCCCCATAACCTGCTGCTAGCAGATCTTGGTTCCTTCGTATCAGGTTTATTATGAGTTCTATGTTGTCTAGTATTCATATCTTGTTGTCATATGGAAGGTAGTTGCCATCCCACCTGCATCACCCTAGTACGACGTTTTTCATTTCTTTATCTCCTTTTTCAAGTGCTTGTCGTATCTGTTGAATCTTGCGGCCTTTTCCACTCATCTTCTTAATGGTGTCCTGTATATTATTGTGGATTTCCACCACTTCCATTGCCTGGAAGAATTTTTCCCTTGGGAGTAGTATCCACTATCTCCTTCCTATCCTTTCATCTTTGTTGTTTTTGGGTCAGTCCTTTGCTTGTCTTGTGAGAGCGTCCGGTTTCCCTCCTTCCTTCCCTGGTCGATATTCGATTTTGAAGTCATACTGGCTTGACTTCTCTATTCAACATATTTGGTGGTTGTTGAGTTCCTTCATTGTCATGAATGGTACCAAGTTCTTATGGTCTGTTAGGACCTTGGTGCTATGGTTGGTGTTCTGAATGTAACGTCTCCACTCTTTAAGAGCTTGAACTATCGCTAGTAGTTCTTTGTCATATATGCCATAGTTGCATTCAGCTGGTATCATCGTTTTGGACCAGTAGGCAACTGGTCTCCATTGTCCATCTTCGCACCTTTGTGATAGTATGCCTGAGTATACATATTTTGATACATCAGTTTCAATCATTGTTTTTCTTTCAGGGTTGAAATACAGCAATATGGGTGCATTGATTATTTTTGTCCTTAGCTCATCGAATGCCTTGTCTTGTTCTTCTCCCCAGTTCCGTTTGATGTCCTTGTGGAGCAGGTGGTATATTGGTTTCGCCGTTTGACTGAACCCTTTGATGAAGCGACGATAGAAGTTGCAAAATCCCATGAAACACTGGATATCCCCTTGGGGTTTTGGTGCCTCCCAGTTCCATATTGCCTGGGTCTTAACTGGGGTGATTTGAACTCCTTCCTGGTTGTTGATGAAGCTGAGATATTCCACTTCCAGTTTATAGAACTCATATTTGCTTGGTTTGACCTTCATCCCTGATTTCTGTAGTACTTCTATAATATTATTTCCATCCTTCCAGTATTGTTCCATATTTTTGGAATATATGAGTATATCGTTTAAATAGACAATGCAACATATATCCAGGTATCTGCTCAGTACGCGGTTGATCCATCGCTGAAAGGTGGCAGGCATGTTGGTTAGTCCAAATAGCATGACCAGATACTTGAACATCCCATATCGCGTAGCGAATGTGATCTTCCATTTATCCCCTGGTTTGATTCTGATATTGTGGTATGCCTTCTTAATATCAAGTTTGGTAAAGTGCTTTGCTGATCCAAGCCTATCTAGGGCCTCGGATATCAATGGTAGCGGGTACCGGTCTTTTTTCGTTATTTCATTAAGGGCTTGGTAATCTACAGAGAGTTTTAGCTTTCTGACCTTTTTCATACTAATAGGATTGGCGATCCTCCTTTCACCCAAGAGTCTCTAATCCATCCTCATTGCAGGTTCTCTATAATGTAGGTCTTCAGTTCCTGCAGTTCTTTTTCTCCTAGTGGGTAGATCCTCTTCATTGAGAATTTGGCATCCTTCATGAATTTTATTTCCAAGTCCACCCCCTTCCAGTGTGGTGGTACTTTTGTCGCATTCTTCCTCCTGGAACAATTTCCAATGCTGGGGGTATTCTTTTGGGATTGTCTGGTTCTAGGGTTTGTTATCCCTGCCCTTTTTGTACTGAATCGCTAATTCCATGCTTATGTTGAGTTTGGTCCATCTGGCCAGGTCTTGGTCCTATTGTAGTATGAGAATCCCCATGTTTTCCCCTCGTTGATAGAACTTCCTGAATGTGGACACCGTTATTTCGCCAATTTCCATTTTCCTTTCCAGTTGTTGCTCTTCGTCTGTCGATCAAACTGTACTTCCGAATCCCTTCATTCCGCAAGAGGTTTCGTCAAATGTTCCTTCTTCTCAGAGTTCTTCTATTGTAACTGGGCTCGGAGGTCTATCTGTTCCTTGTGAGCTCACTACACTCAATAGCTCCTGTCCTAGCCCGGGAAGTTCCAGGTGATTGGTGATTTTGTTGTCGTCATAATCCATAGTGCTGTTGTTGTGGGATTGCCTATGGTCCCCTCTAGTCGTCTCGTATTGTTGCGCGTATTTTGTTATGACGCTATCAAACATAACAATTCCTACCAGTCTGCGCTTCCTTCAGATGGGCGATGATACCTGAGCCTCGAACACTCGATCCTACTCATCTTCTTCTTTGTTGGATAGCTGAGCACTCAAGGCTCCTACCTTACAACTCTCTTCCAAGGATAGTTCTGTAACAGGGCCATGTAGACGAAAAGTAGAGTGATAAAGTTACAGATAAGAAGATACACAGATGGTAGCGTGAAGAGCTCATCCTCCTGGGTCATAGTGAACCCTTTTATACTTGCTCTTCATACCCGCCCTAACCCTGTCACTCATACTTCTGAGTCACCTGCCATAGTCATGTGCACTAAGTGCGTCACATGCATGAGACCCATGACTCACTAATTGAGTTATGTGCGAAAGTCATTACATCATATGACCTCACAATTGCAAGTCATCCAAACGCAATAACCAATCCTAACATACTAGTGACTTACAAGTGTGAGTCGTCTAAGACCCTATGAGTATAATGTGAGTCATGGTGTGAAAGCCTAACCAATCTGCCTTGCTGGTAAGTTTTACTTAATTCTCCCAACATTCTGTTCTGAGTCTTCCATGATGTAAGAAATCTTCCTTCCCTGTTACCATTTGTGACAGATTGCTGAATGTCTGTTTAATAATTCATTGGCTACCTGGACTGTAGAGTGCTTGAAATTTGCCAAGGAAAGTAATAGGTAGTTTCTCCCAAAAACAGCTTTGTACAAGGACATACCTCAGGTCTCTTACTATCATACATTCAGGTATGCTGCCATTTCCAGAATTGTGTCAAAGCAATTCTTCTATCTGGTATTGCCTAGATTGCGAAGAGCTGTCTTTAGTTATTGAATTTTCCTTTCAACTTGGCCGTTCATTTTATAGTGTCTTGGTGGTATCTTAATGTATTCAATTCCTCACAATTGACACTGCTGCCTCCATAGATGTTGCTACACATAAGACGAACTGGCATAGTGTAATGGGCATGTCACGTGATTATTGGCAAAAGGTCGTGTGTTCGATCCCAGGGTCCATCGGAGTGTTTGGAGAATGAGTTGATTTCTACCAATACAACATTGGCACAAAACCCTCATTTACACCACCAGCGAAGGTCACCGACCGAGGGGTTTTCACTGAATCCTCAGGAGAGGACTCTCGGCAATCCTGGTAAGGTCGAACGAACTAGATCAGTTGGTTGATTGTGCAGATAAACACATGGAAAGACCCCTCAGCTGCGCCAACGGATGGATGCCAACCGGGGGGAGGTCGGCTACTCCGATAGGAGTCTCCGGCTACCATATGGGCAGCAAGACTGAATTTCAAGTCGGTTGGTGGAGGAATGCAGAGGAAAATTCTGATGAGGGAACGATACCCAAGAGACAATCATTCACCCATGCCCAAAAGCATGATAAGATAGAGTCGGATGATGGCCTATCGCGTGAGAGGCCAACCCTGAGCCCAATTAGGCCTAACTGCCATTGGCCTGATAAGGCAGGAATGTACTTGCTGCAGGTTGATGCAGGTGGATGAGAAATCCAACTGCATTGATAAGTCTGTCATCGGAGCTGATCACTTCGTATGCAGAGACAGAACCAGTAAGTGTTTGCCATGGTGAAAGGGTTTGAGTGACTATGATTGAGCACAAACACGGCGAAGAGAGGGGTAGGACACCCACTCAGATGTTCGGGGAAATCAGAGTCAAGCGGGGCAAAGGTTTTCAGGGTCTACGAAGTTCGCAGAGAGGAAAAGTAGGAGGAATAGATAGGCCACGAACACCCAGACGCGTAATACAAATATCGAGGTGCCTCCCACGCTTTATAGATCATCAGCGATAGAGAAGAGATCTTATCAATATTTTTGTTCTACAATAAAAACCTACATTTCCTCTTGACATTCTAAGTGCACCTTTGTAACCGGTACAGGTTACTAGGATTTTATGTTTGGTTTCACAGTATCGTTTGATACTTGTAGTGTTTCGTGTGCTATCTCTTTATACACATATTTTTTTATGTTTTGTTTCACGGTATCGTTTGATACTTGTAGTGTTTCGTGTGCTATCACTTGATACACACATTGTTTTATGTTTGGTTTCATAGTATCGTTTGATACTTGTATTGTTTCGTGTGCTATCAGTTGATACACACATTGTTTTATGTTTGGTTTCATAGTATCGTTTGATACTTGTATTGTTTCGTGTGCTATCAGTTGATACACACAACGTTTTATGTTTGATATCACAGTATCTTTTGATACTTGTATTGTTTCGTGTGCTATTGGTTGATACACACAATGTTTTGCAATATCGCTCATACTGGAGATAAGTGATATGTTGTATTTAAAGACCGCTGATTCCCACGGTGGAAACAGCAGACTTCGACAGATAGTATTCTTAAATATACTTGGTTGAACGGTTACTTCTCTGATCTCCTATTACACCCCGTTCGAAGCCTCCTTTAGCAAGCAGCGCTCGCTT
>PYWC01000031.1:1510782-1524355 GCA_003182015.1 Tuber magnatum | reverse complement strand
TTTGATACTTGTATTGTTTCGTGTGCTATCAGTTGATACACACAACGTTTTATGTTTGATATCACAGTATCTTTTGATACTTGTATTGTTTCGTGTGCTATTGGTTGATACACACAATGTTTTGCAATATCGCTCATACTGGAGATAAGTGATATGTTGTATTTAAAGACCGCTGATTCCCACGGTGGAAACAGCAGACTTCGACAGATAGTATTCTTAAATATACTTGGTTGAACGGTTACTTCTCTGATCTCCTATTACACCCCGTTCGAAGCCTCCTTTAGCAAGCAGCGCTCGCTTCGTGTTGATCACGAAGCCATCTGCTCCTATCGTACCGCTACGTGACTAGGGCCTAGCCCGAACACGTTACAACTCATACTAGATATAAGCGATAAGCTGTAATTAAAGACCGCTAATTTCCATGATAAAAACAGCAGACTTTGACTGACAGTATACTAAATATACTTGATTGAATGGTTACATCTTTGATTTCCTACTACACCCTCTTGAAGCCTCCTTTATTAAGCAGTGCTCACTTCTTGTTGACCAAGAAGCCATCTGGTCCTATTGTACTGCTATGTGAATAAGACCTGGTCTGAACACATTACAAAATCCCTTAAAGTAAAATACCATATAACTTAACTTTACTTGAATACAGAAATAATAATATTATATAAAGCCAAACAAATAAATTAAAAAATTAGGGTAAAATCCTAAAATATAATAGTACATCTAGAGAACAATTACCCACTTTTTACTGCAAAAATCTCTTAACCTTAACTTCTTATCAATATAGACAGAATTTTTACAATATGACTAAGATCTCAGTTATCTTTGATACTTTACTTTTACTTACCATAGTGCACTCAGATATGTTACCCACAATGTATAGATACTATTGGCTAACACCATAAAGTAATCTAACATAACTTCCCATATTTACTTACCACCGAAAGTACCTTCCTTCAACTTTGAGTACCCCTAGTAGGGAGGTTCGAAGTTCTCGGTACACGGAAGGTACAGTACATGTGTTCCGGTAGAGGTGTATTTTTTGGAAAATATAGTACACAGCAAATCTCCTCCCAAGGGGGGATGCGGCATACTGGGTACAGAGGTATGGTCATTTTACTATAAGATAGTGACTCTTACCAAGCAAGAAAAAGCAAGCTAATATACCAGTTGTGATTATAGTTTACACAGGTGGCTTTCAAAGCAGTACAGTACTAGTACACCTGTTCTCGCGAGCTATGCTATGTACTCAGGTTGCGGCGTACCGAGAACTTTGAACCTCCCTAGTACGAGTACTCGAGTACTCGTACAGTACAGTATCGGTGCTATGAGACACTCCGCAACAGCGTACCGGTATTGTAGTTCGGGGTTACAGCATTGATAATACTACAATCAGCTGTGGGATCGGAGAGTGTCGTTATGTACCGGACAGTATCCGTACTGCACAGTGTCCCATACCGGCACTCAAAATGCTAATACGAGCCCCGGCTCCGCAGGGCTGACAAGTAGTCTAATATCACGTGTCCCCTACAGCCAAGTTATCCCAACTTTCCTATCACGGAATACCTCGAGTTTCGTGGAGAGCCAAGATTTAAGGAGCTCTGGAGCTCTCCTGAATTCTCTCTTTGATGGAGTTGCTCCTGGGGCATCCAGCTGCGTGCCCTTACTACAGTAGATGCGGCTCGCTCAGCCACGCACCGTACAGACGAGTAAGTTACCGGCAGTACTGGGATCTACCCCGCAGCCCGCAGCCCCCGGTACGAGTGTATCACTTATCGCAGCAGCGGCTTCCTATCAGCTAGCTAACTTAACTGCGCTTGGCCATCAACCCATGGCCACTGTGCACCCTGCTTCTGGACCGGGTCCATTCATCTACCGGTACCGGTACCGGTGCATCCGACTCCATGATTCAGGCACAGTACGAGTACAAGTACCCGGGGAGATGTCTTCGTACAAGACAGGGGACTATTCTGCTGGCCAACCTAGATTAACTGTCCACCAACTTTCTTACGGGTGTTTGTACTATATTACCCGAGCAAATTCTTATCGCTTCCGATCTTCCCCGTCACTTTAACCCATTCGCTCGCTTATGGTGATGATCCCGGCAATATAGTTAAAAAGGAAAATGATATAGCTTACCATAACTAGGAAAAGGCCATGGGTGGGATAACCGTCAAAACGGAACAGCCGCTGTTTCTGGTTTGCAGCCAGACTTGTCGAACCTGATTATAATTATTATATTTTACTCGACAACTACTGTGAGTTACTGTGGAGCTGGGATAATAGTGCTCGGGTATGATAGAGAGGAAATACACTGTGGCCCCATCTAAAACTCTGAGCAGTAGCACACCAGTGCAGTTCCGGCGCAAAATTTGCTATCGTCCCGCACTTTATGGGCAGGGCACCCGAATGAGACATGCGGTGCAAAGCGAGATTATCCGCCCGTCCCTCCCCGAGAATAATTCCTCCAGAACCCCCAAACAGGATAGACTGTTTTCAGCGGCACGACCAATCACTCGCATCCGTTTCTAACCCGCCCCCCAGCCAGATACCTCACAATCACCGGTAAACGGCGGGCCCTGTCCTTATCTAGCTTATCGTTTATTGGCAAATAATATTGTGACACTCGATCATCAATTCAGATCTCTCTCTCTCTCTCTCTCTCTCTCTCTCTCCACCCCATGCCTCGAAATCCCTAGCCATCATACCAGCACCTTTTCGTTTGCTCTCGGGATGTCATATCGCAGGAGTCGACGCTCCAGCCCGCATGCCTAATGCCTCCACCGCCGTGCCGTCATCCGTAGTTCCCTTCTCTCGCAAGCCCTTAACGCTTACGCAGCTCCAAAATTTGTTTGCTCCCATACCAGCCCTTCCCATCCTCACCCTCATCCCTCACCCTCGTCTTTCTTGTCCCCCCCCCCTCCCATCTCACCCTCCACCACCGGCCCACCTTCCCCTCGCCGTTGCCGCTCTCTCCCTCCTCCTCCTCCTCCTCGTCCTGGTCTATGTATCATACCGTTTTCTGTGGATAGAAAACTATTACTGCTCGTCTTGAATATTCTACCTTTAAATAAAACCCTCCAACGTTTGTTCGATTGAACCCCAACGTCCCGCAATGACTATCCCGAGAGATATAATACCCCTATCCAACACGGTGGTACCCAGTAGCCCCTCGCTGAGTGCTTTCTTCAATGCTGGGGCAAGCCCCTCTTATGAAACCAGCTATTTCCCGGTTGTTCCCAAAAAGCAGCTCAAACCTTTCAATACTGGCGATATCAGGATACTTTTGTTAGAAGATATCGATCGCACTGCACGTGAGTTACTACAAAAGGAAGGATATCAGGTGGAGTCTCATACCTCTTCTCTCCGAGACTCCGAGTTGGCTGAGAAGATCCGGTAGGCATCCATGCTCCCCTTTATTACTGTTGGACACTGGGGCCCTCACTAACCTGAAGCTGCTAAATGTGCAATCAATATTTCCCAAACAGAGATGTCCACGTGATTGGAATCCGCTCGAAAACCAAACTTACTGCTTCAGTGCTCGATCACGCCGAAAACCTTTTGGCAATTGGATGCTTTTGCATTGGGACAGACCAGGTCGACTTGGAATATGCAGCTAAGCGTGGCGTTACCGTCTTCAATAGCCCTTTCAGCAACTCCCGTTCAGTTGCTGAACTGGTGATTGCCGAGGTTATCATGCTCGCTCGTAGAATTTGTGATAAATCCATGGAAATGCACTTTGGCACTTGGCAGAAGGGTTCCACTCGTTCTCGGGAGATTCGTGGAAAAGTTTTAGGCATCATTGGCTATGGTCATATCGGGTCTCAATTATCTGTTTTGGCTGAGTCGATGGGGATGAGTGTCCTCTTCTACGATGTCGTTCCTTTGATGGCAATTGGCAAAGCAAAACAGGTTAAAAGTTTGGCTGAACTACTGGTCTCGTCAGATTTTGTTACTCTGCATGTGCCCGAAACACTCGAGACCCGCGATCTTATTGGCCGCACGGAGTTAGAGACGATGAAAAAAGGGAGTTATCTAATCAATGCTTCTCGTGGATGTGTAGTTGATCTCCAGGCTTTATGGTGCGCCTCCTCTTAGGGCGACCCGTCTTATCCGACATGTTAACCGCTAATTTGCGTTTTTTTGAAAAAAAAACATAGTGAAGTCATGCGTTCCGGTCACTTGGCTGGTGCAGCTCTCGACGTATTCCCTCGCGAACCCTCTGACGATGGGCCCTACTTCAATGAGGACCTTGCTCGCTGGGTTACGGAAATTAGAGATCTCCCCAACATTATCCTTACACCTCATATTGGTGGGTCAACAGAAGAAGCTCAGGAAGCTATCGGCGCTGAGGTTGGTGGAGCACTGCTCAGATATATAAATTTCGGTTGTACTATTGGGGCCGCCAATATGCCTGAAGTGACTCTCAGGAGCTTAACCGTGGCCGAAGAGAGCCATCTCCGCGTTATATTCATCCACCAGAACCGCCCTGGTGTGTTGAGACAGGTTAACGATATTCTCGGGGACCATAACGTAGATAAGCAAATGTCTGATAGTCGTGGTGATGTAAGTATACGTGCCCGGGAGCCCCTCTTGGCCAGACTAACATGCGCGGCCGCTAACGGGAAATATGGTTGCCCCAATAGATCGCGTATATGATGGCCGATATTAGCAAAGTCGATTCCACAGAGGTGCAAGCATTGTACACCAAACTGGAAGTCCTAAGTTGTGAGATTCCGAAATTCTTATCACCGCTTAGGCCATATTTCGGTTCAACGCGCTAACCCGTATAATAATTACAGCTAAAATCGTAACCAGAATGTTGTACTGACAAGCCTCTATCAGCATTCGTACCTGGGGGAGGCCGACCATGATTCTACTGCTTTTCTCTAGCAAAAAAAAAAAAAAGTGTGCATATATTCATCCCGGTGCTTGTTGTTTCGGCGCCTTGTGGGAGGAGATAGTAAGTTATAGTCTCGATAAATCGAACTCTAATTAGCCCCTACCGATAAAGTTCACGTGATATCACTCGGCGGGGCAAACAAGAAATAGCATTAGCTCTAAGCACAGAGGCCATTAATTTGAGAAACTACTTCTAGATAAACCAACCAAGCCATTTCGGAAGAGTAAATAGTTGCGGTCGCCAAGTATTGTGTTCGGGGCAGAAAGAAACAATCCACGTATGATGTCAGGCCTGCTAAATCAACTCCCTTTGAGGTGTCCCATAAGGTTCATAAGAACAGTCGTGCCAAATCGTAGCATTCAACCATCCCAAATGATATTACATACATACACACATCCATCCATCCGTGCGTCCATCTCTCTAACACCCCCACCTCACGAATCGCGCACCTGCCTAACCCCCTAACCAGGGGGAATGGAGGAAAGGAAGGATGGGGAAAAGAAGAAAAAATGCAACCAACTACAGACTTTTCTCTCACTCTGAATAAATCTCGTTCTCAATTGTTTTTCCTTTCCTTTTCAAACCCATAGAGAAGTATGACAATGACATTATGAAGCGGGAGAAGAGAAAGAAAGAAAGGAAAAGACCCAAACTCCAGCTTTTTTTTTGGTTGGCAGGGGGAAAAAAGGAGGAAAGTGGGAAAGAAAGATGAAAAAAAGTACACGATTACGATAACTGGACCCTTTCCATTTTTGTCTTTCACCCGGCCAGTCACTTCGATTCGAACAGACAAATAAATAGAACAAGAGGTGCTTCGCCAGTTTTCACGATGGTGAGGGAAAACAGAAGAAAAGTAAAAAAAGAAAGAGGTAGTGGTATAAATAGGTAAATGGTGATAGCAGGCAACTACGACTAATGATGAAAACTTTGTTTTCGCTTTGTAGAGATCATGAAACTTTGTGTGAAGGTATGATGTATAGAAAAGAAAAGAAAAGAGCTTGTATCCCATGAAAAAAGAATGAGGGAGAAGATATCGTTAAGGAAAAATTGAGCATTTGCCCACATGGTGAAATAAACAAAGCAAAACAAAAAGACCAGGGAGGAAAAGAAAAAAAGAAGCCGCAACAATCGCTCAAGAAGGTTATGCGTCAAAATCATCCGTAAGGACCGTAGTCATAATCTGGGTTGCCGAAGGTATCTATTGTGCATAGTTAGCCTTTTGATTTGCTTGATGGGGGAAAGAATTGCAGGTGGAATCTTACCAACGGTGCCCTGTGAGCCTTGATGTCTATGTCTTCGGGTATTCTCCTTGTTGCTATTGCTCGATAACGGACGAGGTCCATTCAACCTGGACTGAATGGAAGGCGATCTGGCGGAAAGGGGGGAAAAAGCATCCTATAGAAACAAACAAGTATTAGTGCTGTGAGAATACGAATTGCTCGAGGGAACCTACCCCGTGACGTCCAGCAGCGCCATCGGGGGAAAGCTGATCCCGCGACTTTTTCCTGGAGGCGGACGAAACAGAATCAAGCCCTGCCGCTTCTCTCTCACGCGCCCTTCTCTCCTTCCTCTCCCGGCGTGCCGCCTTCTCCTCCTCAGTCCTCTTGGGTTTCCTTCCATTCTCGTCTCTCTCCCGGTGCTTCTTCTTTCTATCAGATCGAGAAGTGATGGAAGGATCGTCACCCGTGGGAGCAGGTGTAATGGGGTCCTCCTTAACCTTAGGTGGGACGGCTGGCCCCTTAGGTGACTGCTGCTGCTGGAGCTGCTGGCGATGCTGGTCATAGGCATCCTGGGCTAGAGGAGACATCAACTTTCCATTCGAAAATCCACCAGGGCCCAAAGGTGGCAAGGTCGCAAGACTGGAGGTAGACGCATTCATGCCGGGCGAATTGGGAAGGACCCCATTGGCCAAGAGCTGCTGCGCCTGTGCTTCCAATTGGTGGCTATACGGGATGCGGGGCTGAGGATGGTGCACTTCAAGAGACCTGCGGTTAGAATGATTTATTGGGGCATCAGTATCTCTAGATGAGGGTGGCGGGTGAGGAGAGTGTGCTCTCTCTGGTAGCTCCTCCGAGTATGCCAATCCCTGTTGAATGTCCTTGGGAATAGAAGGGTCATAAAGATCAACATCAGACCTAGACTCACCACGACCACCGCGCCCGAAGATTGCTCTAAATCCCGAAGACGCGGTAGTCTCCGACCACCTGGATCTATTCTTGGGATTTAGCGAGGAGGAATTGGATTCGCGTTTTTGGTGCTTCTCGGACTTGGTCGGAGTGTTCTCATTGCTGAAAGCCGTTGGCGGGACCCTAGCATCGGGAGGTGTCTCGAGAGGAACGGAGCCACCTCTCGAGCGTGGTGGAGTCCGAAGAGCGGTATCTTCCTCTATCGGGGAAATGCGGGTAGGTTGGTGCGGTCGCTCGTCTTGGTGAATTCTGGAGCTGCTGGGTTGCTTGGAAGGAGCGCCGCTACAGTATCCCGAATTCCCACCTGAAGAACTTGGGTTGGTATCTTGGCCCTCAGTTACACTCTTCACGGCGGCGCCGAGGGTTCCCATACTCTGACTTTGCAGCAAACTATGCTGATAAAGTTGTTGGCCCCCCCTTAGTTCCTCCACTTCCCCCAAAAGGGTCTGTAGCCTGGTCGACTTGGTTAGCACGGAAACCGATGAGCCCCGCAGATTCCGGGAAAGCTTACATCTCTTCAATCCTTTGTAGGTCGTTGGAGCTTCTCATGCTAAGCCCCTTGAGTGCCCTGCGGAAGACATTGCGTCTCTTAGCCGGACCCTCATCCTCGGCATCGTCATCGTTCTTGGGATATCGAGGTCCTCTAGGGGCGGATGGTGGTAATGGTCGCGGTCCTTGAATAATCTTCTGAACACTTCTCTCTGTGTTCTGGTCAACCCCATCTATGATCGCATGTTGCTGTGATTCAAGGGTCTTTTTCATGTCTTCAAAAGAGTTCCTCATCTCAGCTGCACTCCGGACAAGGGTGACTAAAATCTCGGTGTCCCGCGCGTTTCGTTGCGCATCGCGAACGGTAAGCTGCAAGAAGATTAGCGGGGGGGGGAGAAAAAAATATGCACCCGAGCCTAGAAAGAAGGTCTTACGTGATCCATCAAAGCGACGATGTCCCTGGACTGAATTCTGTCGATACCTCTACCTGTCGAGCTGTCATATAGTGGTGAAGGCATTCCGTGAGAATTCCCGCTTGCCATCCTTGCGTGGCCGTGATATGAATAGTTGTCATCCTCAGAGCCGATGCCACGTATCGCCCCCATCCCCATAGACGGATCACCCATGTTTTGGACGGGCGTCACAGGGCTAGGCGAGGCCATCCCCGGATTTGCTGCAGAGATGTAGCCCTCGTCTTTAAGTGCTGGTGAGGTTGGTGACATGCCCTGAGCAACTCGAAGCGATGGGGGTAAGTTGTCATCTGCACCCACCCCACGGTCGCCGCCAAGACGAAGTTCATTGGCCGACTGAGCTGGCGGGTTGAAATGCCAGTCTTCGGGCTCACGTCCGGGGCCCTGTATTATTGAGGGGTTGGTATTGATCTCTTCTTCCTCTTCGGCCATATGCCCATACTCAGGCATCGGATCATCAAACTTTGGCAATGCGCTCGCAGCTAGCGGAGGAAGAGGACTCTGACGGTAGGAAAGGTTAGAGCCGACGTTGGAAGGGGCATCAAGGACAGACGGTTGAACGGAATTAGCGACTACCGGGGTTGATCTCATGGATGGGTTGGCGCCAAGGGAAAACACTTGTTGACCATCAAATTTCTCCATGTGGCTGTCATCGAAATCGTTACCAGTAAAAGTTGCGACATGCCGAGCCTCGATAGAAGTACCGCGCATTCCTGGCTCCTGCAGTGCCTTGGACTGAGCCATCTCCCGCACTTGAGCAAAATAATCATTAACCGCTTGATTCCCCCCAGAAGTCTCACGGATATCAGCCTCATTAATTTCAGACATTTCGCCGCCCTTTCCTTTTCCATTTCTCCTCTGTTTAGCCAGCTTAGTGCTCTGCGTTGAACTCATGGATAAGAGCGAAACAGCCGCATCTCCAGGCGCTAGGGTTGTTGGCGAACCAACACTCCCCCTCGAACCAGACGATGCCGAGCTAATGTCATCCCTATCGTCTTCCTCATCCCCAACCGGTGCAAAGCTAACGATGCTTGGCTCATTTATGCCCTTCCCGCTGGCCAGGGACCGCTTGCTCGCATTCGACCGATGGTCATCAAGGCCGGTACGCTCGGAAACAATGCTCGATGCCCTCGAGTGAAGGTTCAACTCACTAAACACTGGGAACTCTGATTTCGGAGCTGGTGGAGGAGTGTTTCCGGAGGCTGGCATTCCATTCTGGTTCGGATATGGAAGCCCAGAATTTGCCGAGAGAATGGATGCCCTAGTCTCCGCATATGTCCCCGGGGTATCCAGCCGATCCGGGTGATCCGGCATCTCCAATCTCTCGCGATTGCCATGAGCAGGCACAGCTCCAACAAGAGATACACCCTCCCCATCCTCAGCCGAATGAACCGATGGGCTCACACCAAACCCGGGCGCCCTCGCGTACGACGTCTCAGACTTTTGTGAAGGCAAATCAGCGTTTCCGCCCGCAATAACAAGGATTTTGTCAATAAACTGATCGATTACCTCTTGATTATCGCCCTCCCTGCCACCGCCAGAAATGACCACACCTTGCCCATTCCCTTGGTCAATATCGGGGGATAGAACAACCATAGGTTTCACGTCCGGCATGCTACGAGTCTTATCGGGTCGTTTCGTACTTCCCTGTCGATCGAGCGTTGAGGTTGGTGAGAGGGACTGTTCAAACTTTGCTTGGTTCTGGGCGCTTTTTAGCTCATTAAGTTGTGGCAGGATCATGCGTTTGATGGCATTTTCGACGAGTTCAAGGAGTGCTGGATTGGTGACATTCGAAGCGGACCTCTGTCTTTCCGGCTCAGTAGATGCCTTCCGTTTCTGGCGAAACTTCTCAGCAGTAATCTCGTCAACCTCGCGATCCCGGCTCCTGCTACGGCTTCGCATGCGGGGCGCCTTCAAGAGATCAGCGTCCGCCTTGCTTCCACTGTGGCTGCGTTGCTTGCTTTGTTTGGGCAGACGCAATTTCTCAAGGCCCTCCATCACACCCTGCTCGATCATTTGCTTCTCCTCCTTGGACATGGATAATCTTTCCTTGCTCAAGCTTCGACTCCTTCTCCGGCCCAATTTGGCAGTTTTCAGCCCCGCCTCCCCACCCGCATCAATCTCCCTACTAACGCTTCTACTCCTTCCTTTTTGCCCCGATTTCAACACATCCTTCTGATAGCCCTCGGTATGGGCCCGTGCACCAGTCCTAGTCGGTCGTCGGCGGGTGCGGAAGGAAACTTCGGTTTCCTCCATCTCGCGAGGAGAGCTGTAGGTGGACCGGGGACTGCCCGCTTCTCGAATGACGGTGACGTTGAGCGGGTAGTGGCTCAAATTGGAATCGTCCGCGTTGGAAGTTTGTGAAGAAATGACCGATGTCTGGTCACCGGAAAGCGACCGGTTGTGATTGGGCTCACCCATAATCATCCTATCCTCCCCGACGTGTGGGGACAGCGATACCCGTTGAGTGTGCGATGGCCGGCGATCCTGTCTGCTTCCGGGCCTCGATGCAACGTCGGAAATCTGAAGTCCTTGACCATCAGGCGACGCCTTAAAGTTATGACGCTTCTTTGCAGCCGGAGTAAGTTTGACACGGACACTAGGACGACGACCAGAAGCACTGGCTTTACCACTCTCAAAGTATTCTATGAGGAGGGAAGCGTTCGTTCCATGCCCAGCGGAGCTAACAGCACTGGTCGCTTCATGCTCCTTCTTCTTCCTCCGGGAGGTTTGTATGGTGACGGGGTGTCCATCCTCCGGAATAGAGTAGCTCGTATTCTCCGTCCTCCGGGAAAGATCCGTTGCCGTGTAGCTCCCCTGAGAGCTGACCATCGAAGGCTCAGCGGTATGGCCCATTTCTGCCGAGGTGTATCCAGATCAACCGACAGGTACGATAAAGCCTAGGGACGAGTGACAAGTCAGAGAAGCAGGGCTAGAACGGTTACCATGCGAATTGAGTTGGTACCTTTCTGCTTGGGTCGACTCCCACGTTATTCGGCGTTGATTCTGGCGATCGGCTCAACCAAGCCGACCAGGACCGGCGACGAGCAAGGGGCAATCTATCAGGGCAAAGGGCTAAGTGAATGCGAGGCAAAGGGGGCTGTGGCTGAAAGGAGAGAGAAAGTGTGGGGGGGAGAGAGGTGCAAGTACGAGTATGATAGAGGGGTTGAAGCGACAAGGACGGTGAGATAATTTGACGAGAATAGAGGGAAAGGAATGGGGGGAGGGAGAAAGAAAGAATGCGCGTATGTAGAGTGTGTGTGGGTGTGGGAGGAGTGGAGAGGGACGGGACGCTGGTAACGAACGACGGAAGGTCCAGGTGACGGTTCGTTGGTTGGAGCGGGCAGCCGAATGGGAGGAGGAGCAGAGCAGGTATAAGGAAGGAAGGAGGCGGTGGTGGGACGGGGTGAGCGAAAGAAGGAACGAACGAACCAAGAGAATAGAATAACAATAATAACGGTAATAATAATGAAATAATTGGGGGAAAATAGAAAGCGACCCACCCCACTCAAGTTTGTGTTGTGTGATTTTCCAGAGTGCGAGTATAAGGCCAACTATGATGGTGATGGCGACGGCGATGATGATGGTGATGATGATGACGATGATGGTGATGATGATGATAACGGTGATGGGTGATGATGATGCTTGTTGTTGTTGTTGGTGACTTCCTCTTCGCCTCCCTTCTTCTCCCCTTCACCTTCCTACTGATCGGGATATCGGTCTGTGTGTCGCTACTGCTGCTGCTGCTGCTGCTGCTGCTGCTGCTGGTAGTGGTGGTGATTGTGCCTGTCTGCTTGCTGCTCCCTCCTGCTTGTGCTTATGCCACCACTCCCTGCTGCCCGCTGCTGCTGCTGCTGTTGCTGCGACGGTGCGAGTACTGTACCGGTACAAGTACTCTTCGCGTTTTTCCCCCCAACCCCTGGCACTCCTTGCTGGCTGCTGCTTTCTACGACGGAGTTTGTAATTGAGTTACGGTGCCATCAGGAGAGCAGGAAGGAAGGAAGGAAGGAAGGAAGAAAAGCAAGGCGATAACCCTCGAATCGAAAAATCGGGAAAAGCAAACGGCGAGGAAAATTGATGCAAAAAGGATAATAATGGAGCAGAGTTGTATTGGCTAAGCCGGTCTCTGGCTAGCTGAAAAGGAAACCGACGGCACAGCGACAAGCAGTAAAGCAAGCAAGCAAAGGAGCAAGCACCGGGGGGGGGGGTGGAAAGATTCAAAGAAAAGAAAAGAAAAAGCGAGGGAAAAAAAGTAACAAATCGAATGGTCGGACCAACAGCAGACAAGGGAAGAGTATCCTTACGCTCCCTCTCTCTCTCTCACACACCTTTTCTTCAACAGATAGAGTGGGGGGGGTTGGAAGGGGAAGTGTGTAAACAAAAAGCTCCACAAAGTTAATAGGGTGGCAGTAGTGTAAGCAAAGAGGGTCACTCACTCTCTCCTCTCTCTCTCTTTCTCTCTCTCTCTCCCTCTCCCTCTCCCACACTTTCCCACTCGCCTAACTGGCTGAGCTGGGATGGGACGGACCGGGTTATTATGTATGATACGAGTGGACCTACCGACTCCTCTTCCCCCTTTCCCTCTCGACCTTGCCCGGTTTGGGAGTGTTTGGCCTGTTGGCGCGCAAAAGCCAGCATGCTGCGGCTGAGCGAAACTTTTGCATTGCCGGTAAAGTGAGCTTCAGGGCGGTTCACACTTGGCCCCGTCGTATTGTGAGTGGTACGGTACTCGTACTTGTAGAGTAACAGCCCCCTTCCAACACCCGCCCCCTCCAAATCCCCATTCGACACTGGCTGTGCTCCGAAACGGATGCGGAGCGAAGGAGTTCTCACCCATTTCACGAGATTTCCCACCTACCGGTACGGACCACACCAGCCACACTCCTTTTTTTTTTTTCAGCGTGTACCGGTACCGGTACTCAAGTATTATACGATACGATGCAATACTTTTTACTCACCCCATGAAACTATGGTTCCCCCTTGGCTCGTAGACCCTGAGCGAGGCAGGGAGGGAGGTTCTGATATCATACCCTAAATCCCATCAACTACCGGTGCGGTACCGGTATGGCGACAAACGTGCTCGTACAATACTACCGTACCGGTATACTCGCACCGGTACCCCCAGCCCAACAGGTACCGGTACGAAGCGTAATCTAAAGCACCTACCGGTGCACTTGACTCATGATGCAAGTACTCGAGTACGAGTATCATACAACTCTGGCGCCAACGTGCCGGGACGCTCGAGAAACTCCCTCATCCATTCATCCATAGATAGCCATTCACTCACCTCACCCCCGCCCAACTGTACGAGTAAAAGATTCCAACCCTACCCCGCCGGAAGAAAAGAAAAGAAAAGAAAAGAAAAGATTCAATGAGGGGTGTGAAGCGATGAGTTGTTCTCTGCATCCACTCCGGTTTGCGCAGTGGCCGGGCGGGAACATGCCAAGAAACGCACTCATCCATTTCGTCCATGGATGTGCAGAGTACCGTGAGCTACCGGTACGGTAGACCGGGGG
>PYWC01000031.1:1498491-1510652 GCA_003182015.1 Tuber magnatum | reverse complement strand
ATACCACCCATCCCCTTTCCCTACCGGCGGAGTCCGGTGCCCCCCCCCCTCCGCACTCCACATTCCACCTCCGGCTATAAGTAGAACACTTCCAATTCGCACATCAGGCGTAAACCAGTTAATTTATCAATTGATTGATTGCGTACGGTATGATACCTTACCCATCCACCAACCGTTCCAGTAACGTATGATACAGTACTGTATGCCACCCGCACCCGTATATCCTATTCGTTCACGGTGCCGTAGTGCCGGTCCCGATATCACGAAGAAGAAGAAGAAGAAGAAGAAGAAGAAAACCTGTGCCCGAAAGATACGCTGTGTGCCGTATGATGCCTTGTCGGTCGGACAGAACCGTCGTAGGTGTAATGGGATACGGCACCGTATTATTAATATTGATATGGCGTGTGCAAGTACTTCTCACTTCCTATACGTTGGATGCGGTATCATAATATTGGAATTATAATCCTCAGCTGCGCTCGACACACTGCCCTATCATACAAATCCATGATGCCCCATACCGCAGGTCGAGCCCCGACTCGCAGTCGTACCGCGGGCAAACATGGCGGGGCAATTGAGGGGTGAATCAAATCTCATTCCGCAAGCTCAAACTTATCCTGCCACCATACGCGGCTCTCTCCGTCGGAATCCACGGAGTTTAACCTGATACCGTGCGGTGCCTGTTTTGACATCACGCTACATTATGGCGTTGGGAACGCTTCCATGGGGGGAATGAAGGAGATCCGAACATTTCTCCGTTTTTTTTTCTTTTCTTCACCCTTTCCATGAGGGTTGAGCTTTTTGCAACCCTTACGACATGGTATCATATCACGGCGGACTTTCATCGCCTAGGTTAAATACTGGCAAGTTCAGTTTGGGGGATTATCGCAAATACCGGCACCGTACTCGAGTACATACTCGTTTGCTAGAGCGCTTACGTCTGATGACCTTATCACTATCGGTACGGACCACATACTCTAACGGATGCGATACCGCACTCCTCTTTCTCCTCCCTCTCCTCCTCCGCCTCCTCCTCCTCCTTCGAAAGCAAGCATCCATCATCAAAATAACAATCAAACCTTTATACGTAGACACCTCACCACCACCACCACCACCACCACCGAAGAAGAAAAAAGCAAAGCTCAAGCTCCCCCCAAATTCTGACTCTCCCTGTACCCGAGTAACTTAGCTCGGTCTCGAATCAACAAAAAACGGAAAAACAAAAGAAACAGAAAAAAAGAAAAAGGGAAGAGAGGGGGGGTGAAAAAAATTCATCCTGACGTTGCCAGCGACCAATCCGACTTTTTCAAACACCATGCCTTTGCAGTTCCCCAGCCCAGATCAGAATCCGAACCTGCCGGGATCACGCATAAGGCTAGGCCATTCAAGTGCGCTACCGAATAAGGCTGCCTTCAGAATGCATTTGAATGGCGTCCGGAAGTGCATACGGTATCGTTTTCACCTCACGATATTGGCGGTCGGTGGTCTATTTGACCGTGTGGATGGGGTGTTAATGGGAGTTGCTATGCTTCTTAAGGCTGATTCCTCACATGCGCGTGATGGAGGAAGGATGGTGGGGTGGATGAAGGTGGGGTAAGTCATGATGTGGTGGGTGGAGTTAAGGTACCGGTACTCGAGTACAAAGTTTGCTTGTATCCATAGCTGCAGTTGGATAGGGTGGAGTGCGCGGTGGGCATCTCGTTGCATTGGGAATCTTGTGCTTGCTAGATGCTCGTGTAAGGCGTCTCGATGCTTGCATTGGGATTATTATATTCAGCAGTGCACCGGCCGACGCACACGTACGACGCGGGTGAGTAGGCCTATTTTTTTCTTTTCTTTCTTTCATTGCCCCCTCAGTGGGAAGCCAGATAATGTGCGACGCCTGATATCTGGGCGGGGTGCACGCTTGCTACCGGTATCAGGAGGGTAAAGTGCCTTAGCAAACTGGTTCGCACTTTGAGAAGATGCAGATGCACAGATGGTGCCGTACCGTTTCACGCCGGGAAGCGAGATGATTATCCAAGTCTCGTGATTGGTCGAGTGAGTACATGGATTCGGCATTTGCGTTGTACTCTACCTTACCCTTCCCCCCCTTTCCTGTTGCGATATATGTGGTGGAGGCGCTCGAGTATTGTACAGTAAAGTGCGGGTGCGAGGCGCTCGGTCGAATTGGCAAAAAGTAGGTATCTACTTGGGGGTGGAACGAGCCAGTCTGTAGTGGGGGCGATATCGTGATCCGTGATGCGTGACTGGCTTTTCAAAAGAAAAAAGGGAGCATCCGGCAGATTCGGAATTGTGGGCATGTTTATCCCGCCACTCCTACTGCTTGTCTAGCGTATACTCTCGTCTTTTGTTCACCTCAATTTGCAATGCAATCCACAAGGTATATCGGTCGATCAGTTCGGGAAATTCCCGTTGTACATTCTGGAGGAAATCCAAAGATTAGCTTGCTGGCCGCGGTTTTCACGAGTGATATTTCGTGATTGATAACCAGGGATTGCCTTGCGAGGTCCCTCCCCGGGTGCTGTACGCGTGATGAAGGGGGGATCATTACGTATTTCCGCGTGGTTTCGTGTCCCTAAAATTCCCCCCCTACTGTCTTCCGGGATTAAAAGCCCACCTTCGCGTGCTCTGGGAGAAACGCAGGTAACGGGGTCCCTGTAAGTCTGAGCAGGGGGTTGTCGTATATTACCAGAATACCACTCACTGGTGAGGAGCCATTAACTATTGACCATCGACCCCTCATCCCCGCTCGGCCCACGGACACCCGAGCCGGATGCACGGACACTGCGGGGCCACGAGTATAATGCCTTGTCCACACAATCAAACGGGCTCTGATCATGTATCGTCCGGGCGCTTCACACCCCGGAGTAGAGATCTCTTCCCGTTTCCCTTCCCTGGGCTGACTGCTTTATGCTCCGGAAAGGGGACAAGAGGGATGTGACTCCAGCAGGCATGGGAACTTGTACCAGCCCAGAGCTACTGCCTTCACCACTTGTCTTCTCCCAAACTTTGGCACCCGGTAGCCATCTGGCATCTGGGAGCTAGGCAAGGGTGGCACGGAGCCGTCTCTCATTTGCCCTGCGCGGCAGAGCTTGGGGAAAAAAAGTCGGTCTCCCGCCAGGCAACTTGACCAATGTTCTTGTGGAATTGGGAATCCGTCCGGCGGGCATTGGTGAAGAGTATAGATATGCTAGGGTGTTTAAAGATGGACGAGGGTTCGGTGTGGGGTGGCGGGAGTGGAGACCTGAGGGGTTATTGTATCGAATGGGTTAGGTGGTTGGGTTATGGGCGTGGTCGCGATATACTGTGGTTTGGTTGGAGGTGGGTATAATGGCCGCGGAGGGGGTTAGGAATTGCGTTGCTATCATATCATACTATAGATACAACTTTGTGGAGGACAGCTCTTTCTCTTCCCGCTAGGTGCTGTGCTGTACTGTTTTGAGCGGCTTGGTCGCGGCTTGTATGGTGAGTGCTTTTTAGAACTATTTGCAAGCCGGTGGTCATGGGTATCGTACTTGTGTGATACAATTCATCATGACTAGGAACACCGTTCTCCAAATCTAGATAATGCCCATCCATCATATTATAAAATCTCAACCCAACACTCGAAACGGGGCATGATATATATATATAATATATATATATCGCAACTTTCATTCCTTCCTTCCTTCCTTCCTTCCTTCACTGCTTGCTATGCACACAAAGCCCAATCCCCCCCAGCACCAACACCATTCCAATCCAAGTATCTATGATACCACCCCGCCCCGATTAGCCTCCCATCCCACAACCCGAAACAGCGCAAAAGGAACGCAAACCTCTATGAACCCTCTTCCCGTCTGCCAACCAATCCCCCAAAACCGTAAACAGGAAGGCCAACGAGTTGACGATTGGGACCGTCAAACTCAGCTCTATCACACTTTACATCAGCCCTAATGCGAATCAAGGAAGGAAGAAGAGAAAGAGAGAAAGATCATATCATACCAGCCCCCCCAATCAACAAAAAAAACCACACCGATCCAGTCAAGTTGATTACTATCATCTCACATCAGCCCTTGACCCCTCTCTCTCCTCATCCTCAGGTTAGAAAAAAAACAAAAAACATACGCAACGGAAAAGCATAACTCGGCCTCCTCAACAAATCATACATCGCAAACACCGCCCTAAACCACCACCACCACCACCACCACCCTTCGTCAGCTTACAGCACCTATGATAACATCATACTTGGCGGCACATCATAATACTTCAAAACCCAAATCTTCAAAACCCCACTCCGCGGATTTTCCAGGACCGCGCGTTTGGGCGGGTGATACGCTACTGCTGCTTTACGAATGAAGCTGGGGGCAGTCTTTATCAGCTCCCCGTGGACACGGACGTAGGTATGATAGGTAGGGGAGGTATGATATCGTACGGATTTGTTAGGCCCCTGGTGTCATAAGTGTTAGCGGGTATCATACAATAAGTAGAGAATTGGGTTGGGGGGGGGGTATTTACCAGGCCATGCCGACCAGTAGGAAACTTAGGGTCCAGCGGAAGAGGGATGGGTCTTCAGGGGGTGTTGAAGGGGCGGGTGTGGACATCTTTGATGCTCTTGGAGCGTGGAGTTGTGGTTTCGTTTGGTTTACGGGTAGGGAAGGGGAGGTGAGGTTGGAAAGGGACTGTTGTGGCTTGGTTTGGCGGGTGGGCTTGCAGGGGTCGGTGGGCTTGCAGGGGGATCATACGAGTGAAGAAAATAGTGGGACAACGGCGCTCTCCCACCACGAAACAGAGGTATTTGGTGTAATCGTGAACCGCCATTATTATTATTATTATTATTATTTTAAGAAAAATTCAAGGCATTTCATGGATAGCTTCAACCGTCTCTGGGAATTACCCACATAAATTTTGGAAGGCTCTTGTCAAACAGGTCCCAATTTATAACTAATGGAATTAATATTACCTTCACAGCACCCCTCTGATAGGAATTTTTTTGGTATGATAACAAGAAAATTTTCAAGCTGCCATCCAACTTGAGATAACTGGTAGAGCAGAAGTAGTATCTATATTCCCAAAATAAGAAAGGCAAAGTGGGGAAGCAATGGGACCGGTGTGTGGGGTTATTTCCACCTCATTGCCAAACTCCTGGCTGATATTAGTAAGTTATGAGAAAACTGTCGATTTTGGTCTGTGAGGCTGCTTGTCCCATTGTTTTCTTCACTCGTATGGGGTTGGGGAGGGGATTCTGGGTATGGTGTGATATATTTGCGGGGAGGTAGTGGTGGTTGTTAAGATGAGTTGTGGCTTCTCCTTGTGTGGTGCAAGTTTGGGAATGGTTGGTGGACGTGTGATAGTTTGTGATTACCGGTAATCCATTGCTTAGAGTGCTAGAGAAAGCATGCAACGCTAGGTCTGCCGGTACTCTAACCTATTGTGTATCTACTCGAGCACGGTAAGTTGTCTGACCACTATTACAATCCAGTTTCCATCTAAATAATAATATACCCATGGCTACTACTAGAATAGGAATATCAAGTCGATAAACTCTAAGATAACCAGTATACTCAAGTACACTATCCCAAAGATCCGAAAACGCCTCACCCCCGCACCTAGATAAAAACCAATAATTCCCACGATGCTCATAGAAAAAGAAAAAAATAAGGCTAAGAGAGGATGATATAACCAATGCCGGTATACCAGTATAAACAAATAGGGATAAGCTGCCAAAATGAGGGGAAGAGGGGGGAGAGCAGGGGGTGTTGATGCGCGTCCGTGCCCTAATTCAACTTTACAAACTAGAATACTGAAACCCCTCCTCCTGTATCCGCAAAATCTCTGCGAGCCCCTTCAACCTTGTTTCCGCCGCACCCCAGATGTCCCTGGTCTCACGATCTAGGAGGTATTTTTGTGTGCCCGGCTTAGCAAATGACTTGGGAACCTTTGATGCACGCGCCTTGATACCCTTGGCCACCGCGGCTTGTAAGCCCTCCGAGTACTCGAGGAGTTTAGCGTTGATGAGGAGGCGGGTTAGGCTTTCTAGTAGGATCGCCACTCTAGCGTTGTCAGCTAAATGAGTCGTCTTTGCTTCGAATGGGAGATAGTTGTTGATTAGGGCGGTGGTGGTTAGTCGGCCGCTGTATACTGGGGCTTTTGTTGAAATTATTGTGCTGAGAATTAGTTGGTTCAGGGTGCATTTGTATTCTGTGGTTGTGTCCAGCAGGGTGGAAGTGAAGAGATGGAAGTATGGAAGGGGAAGGCGGATGAAGGTTTCAGTGAATTCGTAGAAGAGGTCTTCTGGTGGGACATAGTAACCTGCGATACAGACTGTGGAAAGCTAGTTATTGTTAGATATGTTGATGAAGTGTGTGGGGGACTTACCATGGATAGCAGCCGTTGGCGGAGGTCAACAGACTCCATGCCGCCGTATGCTTCTGATACGGAGGGAAGGTCTTCCACTTCGACACCAGAATTGTCAGCGTCCTGCATTTCTGTATCGCCGTCGCTGTCCGCCTCTCCCTTCGCATCATTCTCCTCTTCTTCATCGTCCTCATTCCCGCCCATGAATGCAGTATCCTGAGTCCCCATTCTAATTTTCCTTGGCCTTTTGGTAGACAGCTCATTCTCCCAGATTTCCTTCCATTCGTTGAAGCTCTTCTCCTCAGTGCATGTCATGATTGCCCTAACAATCTTTTTGCTCCCAACACTACCTGTATCCTGAGGCAAGAACTTTAGAAACAGCGCCCCGTCCAGCGCACTCTTATCCCCGGTAACCTCCCTAGTTTCCGAACGATCCTCCCAATCCCGCTCCACAACATCCATCATCAGGTTGAGCACCAACTTCCACCAGTCCCAGCGCTTAGGATGAGACACCGAACAGGTGAAAGCCCAGCCAGCAATTGACCAAAAGTCATTGGCGACATTGAAAAGTGACTCTGTTGTGGCAAGGTCCCCGTTCAAATCATCGTCCGTGGAGAATGTATCAGCGGGGTCTAGTTCCTTGCCTCTAGCACCCCTACCCCTCGCTCTACCCCTGACAGCCTGACGACCTGCACGAGCATTCTTCTTAAATTCCCACGCTTTGGCAAACTCCGCATTGAGCGGCCCAACCAGCCTCAGCATGCGGCGGAGAAGCAGGTAAGCATTGCCTGGAGCGGTTGAGAAGGGCTCGTTCTTCGACACCTGGGTAGTGTAATACGGATGTGCAATGAGAGTAGTCATGCAACGCTGGAAAGTGCTGGGTGGGATGAAAGCTGGGTGGGGAGCCTCTGGGGGTGTGGAGGTCCCGGGGACAGATATACTGTTTAGAAAATCAACAGCCGACGGATCTATAAACATGCGTTATTATTAGATGATAAATCAAGACGCTGCCGGATGGATTTGATACATACAGAGAGTTTCTTCAATACTAACCCTAGCTCGCTCGTTCAGAGTGTATGGTAACTGACGAGTAGGACGGTATCTATGGGTTGGTTCGTCCCTGGGTGATTCCATTGCCATTCAGTCGCTGATTCGGTTCAGGGATGGTGGGGTTTTGTGGGGAGAGGCGCTGACAACCGCAGAGAGTCTCAAATAATCGAACGGTGTGATATGTAGTTCGAGTTGCCTCCTCTGGTAAGGTCTGGTACCAGTAGATTATTGTTCTCTTCTTCTTTGTCCTTTGGCGAGGCTGAACAACCCACCTTTTGCTGTGATTCTCACACCTTTTCTGGAGAAGAAAGTCTTGGACCGCCTACCCAGCACACTACTCAATTATTCGAGATTCTACCGTGCTTTTTGACGCTTCAAATTGGATGTGAGATAAAATGGTTTTTGTCTATTATCTTATCTTATCTTATCTAGTAAATCGATCAACTCAAACACTAATCCCATCCTTATCTCGATTGACATAACAAGTGCGTCGTGTAGCGTACGCTGGACCTGACAAAGCCTTTGTATGATATACAAAGCATAAGTGTGCCTCAATGCTCCAAGAGTCCGACTAACGTTACCAGCCAACTCTCCACAACTCCTGTCTGCCCCGCCGCCGTCCTGTTGTCCGTACGCACCCCAAAGCAAAGTTTCACTCTACATCATCCCTATACCACTAATACCAAAACTTCACGAGCAAATACATAAAAATGGCCGACGTCGACATGAAAGATGCTAAGGCCATCTCTAAGGGAGAATCATCTGAGCCTACTAAGAAGTCCAGATTCGAGGTCAAGAAAGTATGTTTATCTCCATGTTTACTCAAGAGGGGTTCACAAACAAACTCGGATATACGGAGCTAGTGATCAAGTATATCGATTAGGAGCTTGAACGCTGACACACTATGTATGATAAAAGTGGAATGCGGTAGCACTATGGTCTTGGGATATAGTTGTCGAAAAACTGTGCAATTTTGCCGTAACCACATCATGGATCTCTGTACGAGTAACCTCTTTATTATTATTATTATTATTATTATTATTATTATTATTATTCTCCTTCTCATTTTATTGTCGGTGAAACTGGAGCTGACAATAATACTCCGGATAGGCATCGAATGCCAGGCAAATCAGGCCAGTGCAGTGAGTGAAGAATGTACTGTTGCCTGGGGTATTTGCAACGTGGGTTTCCCTCCCTCTTCAAGCAGTCAGGTATTGAGCCAACGCTAATTTCAACTACAGCATGCGTTTCATTTCCATTGCATCTCTCGTTGGCTGAAGACCCGTCAGGTCTGCCCCCTCGACAACCGCGATTGGGAGTTCCAGAAGTACGGAAAATAGATGGCTGCTCTCCCTCTCTTACCGATCGATGCCGTTTCTCGTTTCTCGATTCATGTTTTTTTCTTCTTTTTTTCGCGGCGTTATTGAGGGCCAGCTTGGAAATTGATGTGCAATAACGGCTCACGCATTTTACAATTAGAGCGGTAATCTACATTCTGGATACGAATAAAAGCGGGTGCGGAAGCTCAGTTTCTGCTATGTATTTCCGGGGAGAGGGAGGAGAAGGGCAGTTCTGGCCATTGCGTTGTTCATTTGGCCTTCTTGTTTCTACGAGTTCCCGATCACTTATTTTATGACTGTGAAAAGTGTTTTGATAGGATATCCTCTTGTTTTACTCGCTCTACATTGCAACAAGAAAAAAAAAATCAAAAATCAGGCTTACCTTTCTATCCATGAATCAGCGAGTACTGTCGGTGATGCCTATTGGAGGGGGAGGAGGCTTGATGTTCCCGCCTGGGATTTGTTTATGGATGAAATGTGTCTAGGATATGGGTTGAACGTTCTAACTGGCACTATTACACGTTGCCGGTTTAGTTTAGTTTTTTTGTTTCTTTCTTCTTTTTGCTTCCCCCACTTCTACCAGGATGTCTTCCCGTTCCCCGCCATCTTTCGCTCGCTCTCGCGATAAGCCTGTCCCTTCTTGCGCTGCTCATCCTTATAGCTGCCCAGGACCCTCAAGTTCAAGCAGTACTTCCTAAGCTCGTCCAGCGCAGTCTGGACGTGCTGAGTATCGCTGTGCCCTTGGAACTCGACGAAAAAGATGTAATTCCAGGGCAGGATCCTGCTCGGCCTACTCGCAATGCTCGTGAGGTTCAGGCCAAAATCCTTGAAGACCTTCAAACTATCGCAAAGTGCCCCAGGAATCTCGTGATCAACGGTGAAAGACAAGAGCGTCTTATCCGACTCCCCGTGCCCCTTGGACACGGGAGCCCTCAATCCTGGCTGGGCAGCCAGCACGAAAAACCTAGTAGTATTATCCGCCGAGTCCTCGATATTCCCCGCGAGGATGTTGAGCCCGTGCACGTCGGCAGCGACCCTACTCGCTATAGCGGCGGCGCCCGCATCCCCGGCGACGATCTGTGCAGCCTTCGAGGTGGACGAGACGTCGATGCGCTCGACGCCGCGCACATTCGCGCCGAGCCAGTTCTCGCACTGCCCGAAGGCCTGCGGGTGCGAGTATATCCTGGCCACGCTGGAGAGCGACGTGGCGCTCGAGAGAAGGCAGTGGTGCACGTCGAGGTATGTCTCGCCGCGGACGAAGGTGTCGCGGAAGGAGCGAGTGCGGTCGCAGAAGAGGTCCAGGGTGAAGACTACGTTCCCGTTCGTGGAGTTTTCGAAGGGGACCACGCCGTAGGCCACCGCACCGGTTTGGACGGCTGTGAAGACGTCTGTGGGGTCGGTCGGTCGGTTGATTGTTAGCCCTTATATGGAGTCTGGGGTGGGAAGTGGAAGGGAGGGGGGTGGGGGTTTACCGGCGATTGCGATCCGAGGTTCAAAGGTGTGTTTTGCTGGGTCGAAGCGTTCTAACGCTGCCTGCGCTGTTTGTCAATTCCGGTTTCATTGTTTTTCAAAAGGGCATATACGCGAAACAGGCACGAACTTACCTGGTGAGAATATGAACTCCTAGGCCCAAGGTAAGCCACAGAAGGGAGCGGCTCAGTGGGAGGCATGTTTGCTTGGGTTGAGGAGCTTTGATACTGAGACACCGGTATAGCGATAGTATCCGGAGCAGTGGTAGAAGCAACCATGTCTCGAACAATCAATCGGTGAACAAGTCTCCAAATGCGGGATGCCAGCAATAGTAGCAGAAGGGGGGAGGAGGAGGAGGAGGAGGGGAGGGAGGGAGTCTTTATGGGTCCTTTGTGAGCGGCGCTATGTGCGAGCGGAGCAACTGGGGTTAGCAGCGAGCGAGATTCTGCTCCATCGTGCACATCGCCTCTAGACATTCATGCCAAGAGAAAGAGGTCCCCTTTCGGGTTCCGCTGGAGGATCCTGGTCACATACTGCGCTGTACCGGTAACCAGAGAGCTAGGCAGAGCAAGGATAAGGGCCATTGACCCAAACCACGCAAGGAATTAGGGCGATGGTAATCGAAGCGTTGAGAATCGCTTTGGCGGGGCTATCGATCATTATCTCTGCACAAAGCAGACTGAGCCATTATCAAAGTTTGACAAATAAAAGAAAATCCACAACAACCAGTACAATTCACCGCGGAATCTTGCTCTTCTCTCATTCTCCCTCCCCCTCCCTCTACCGACATTACGCAGTCTATCCACACACAACACATACACACACAGTCTTCACCGTACCGTAGTCACAGCGAAGCTCGGCGGATGGCGATCAGGGAGGAGTGACGGTGGGCAAGAAGGGAATTTGTCAAGGTAGTAGGGTAACAAAAAAAAAAACTACACTCCGCTACTAATCCCGATCCGTCACCCGTTCGGTCTTCTCCTCACTGCACGAGTAAGTTACGGGTAGTCAGTGGTGAAGATGGTATTATACGGTACTGTACGATAAGCACCGCAAAACTGGGTATGACACCCTAGGCACGGTGTACAGTACCCGTACCGTGCTCGCACACGTATGATACCGGGGGTAAGTGGGCCAGAAGAATTTCTGGGTCCGAATCCACTCGAGCGGCACGTATGGGCTCTGTGATGTGCGCAGTCAATTCGCCATACAAATCATTGCACCCCGTGTCCGGCTTCATTGTGTCTGGTATACAGGAGGTGTTGTGATACCGGTACCAGTGCAGTACAGTGCTGACTGGTCCAGTATGGAGACCGTTGCCAAGGCGGTAGCTCTCCAGAATATGCCCGTACAGTACCGGTACGATGCTCGAGCAACGCTTCCGGACCCAATTTGAATCACCTGAACACTCTCCGACCAATCGCCTGGAGAGATCAGTTTCGATTGCTCCTCCTGGCAACGGTCTCTCTCTACTCGGGTACTGGTGCAAGCATACAAGCATGATACTACAGTACGATAATTTTCATGGTATGATATGACCTCGAAGGAGTACTCGTACTCGAGCACCGTACATCATCGCCATTCACTCAGTCACGTAAAACTAGCTGGGCCCCTCGATCCTCGAGGGCGTTGGGAGATTAAAGTGTGTTGGTGGTAGTGTGTAGGGTGGGGTTATCAGATCGTACAGCAGATCTTCCGTACAGATGGTACAGATTAGATCGTATTTTTTGATAAGATCACTCAGTACATTATAGAAGTGCTACATTCACTCGTTTGGGCTATGGTTGGGGCTTAACCCTGTAGATCCATCCAAACCCGTCAGAGAGCTCCTGTAGCACTCCTCCAGAGTCCTCCTCCCCCTGTATTGCTGAGAGAGGGGGGGAGAGGGGGAGAGCTAAACTCGGCCGAGTCAGAGCTTTGGTTGTCAGCATCTACGAGTATGACTACCGTGCTTGCACTGCACCGTAC
>PYWC01000031.1:1464617-1498417 GCA_003182015.1 Tuber magnatum | reverse complement strand
GGGGGGGGGTGAGTTGGTGGGGGAAAGGAAAGATGGATGCTTGACCCGACATCGTCAGTGTCGACCTGAGTAATATTCTTCCAAGGATATAGGGAATTGGTAGGAGAGTGTATCCATCCAACTCAATACTGATATTATCATCACCTCATCATCATCCAGCCTACCGTAGTGGCTGATACCATGAAACTGGACTGCCGTATCATCGAGAGAGGACTGAGTATTCCCGGTTGCCAAGGCTGCTGAAGTTGCCCTGCCAAAGAGGCCCCTGTCTAACAGAATAGCGGTAGCGCCTTCCTCATTGAATCACCGCCAGTACTGTAAAGTACGTACTCGCACATACAGTAGAGCACAGCAGGGTACGGTAGCATATATGATACGTACCGCACAGGTACTGCAGTTATTATTGCTAACAATGATTGGTCTTCGCCTCAGAAGAACTCCTTCCCATTGTCTGTCCCTCCATCCGCCAAGAGGGGACCCAACCTTATGTGTTCTCCCACCGGTACCCCTCCTACGCTCTTCCATCTTTCCTACCTTTCTAGCCCAAAATTCTCTCTCCCCCTCTCCTCCTCTCACCTTCTCTCCCTTTTTTTCCCCTCCAAACAAACCATTTCACTTGTTTGGAATACGCAATCTCTCTACCTTCCCCCTCCTCTTTTTTTCTTGCTTGGCTTCGTAAATTTACTTCGAAATGTCACAGGCTCATGCAAACGATGCTGAGAAGAACATTGAGATCTGGAAGGTATGCCATGGCGGTTCTCTTCCTTGCTTTTTCCTCCCCGGCGAACGTGGCAAGAGGGGGAAACAACCTTTTCTTCCCTTATTTTCATTTTTTCTCTCTAAGAACGTTTCCCCGGGCTAAGGTACTTCGTTCGATTCGGGCGAATAGGTTAAGAAGCTCATCAAGCGTCTTACTGAGGCGAGGGGCAATGGCACAAGCATGATTTCCCTCATTATTCCGCCAAGGGATCAAGTTTCTCGGGCCGCAAAGATGTTGGCTGAAGAATATGTTAGTGCAGCCTTGTTTTCCCCTCGCAAACATTGTTCGGAACTTCACGAAATCGACCTCAGGGATAGCCGTTAATTCACTCTGCTCTCACCTTACAGGGAACTGCATCCAACATCAAATCCAGAGTCAATCGTCTTTCCGTCCTGTCCGCCATCACCTCTACCCAGCAGCGTTTGAAGTTGTACCCTAGGGTCCCACACAACGGACTGGTCGTCTACTGCGGCGAAATAATCACTAGTGAAGGCAAGGAGCGCAAGATCAATATAGCCTTTGAACCTTTTAAGCCGATCAACACCTCACTATACCTCTGCGACAACAAGTTCCACACCGAAGCCCTATCCGAGCTGCTTGAGTCCGACAACAAGTTCGGTTTCATCGTGATGGACGGTAACGGTGCTCTTTTCGGAACCCTCAGCGGCAACACGCGGGACATTATTCACAAGTTCTCCGTCGACCTCCCAAAGAAGCATGGCCGTGGTGGTCAATCTGCACTTCGTTTTTCCCGTCTCAGGGAGGAGAAACGACACAACTACGTCCGGAAGGTCGCCGAGTTGGCCGTGCAAAACTTCATCACCGCTGACAAGGTTAACGTTTCCGGCTTGATCCTTGCCGGGTCGGCGGATTTCAAGTCCGAGCTCGCCCAGAGTGAGCTGTTCGATCAGAGGCTGCAGACCAAGATTATCAAGGTTGTCGACGTCTCGTATGGTGGGGAAAATGGGTTTAACCAGGCCATCGAGCTGGCATCCGAGACGCTCAGCAATGTCAAATTTATTCAGGAGAAAAAGCTGATTAGCAAGTACTTTGACGAGATCTCCCAGGACAGCGGGAAGATCTGCTATGGCGTCGAGGATACCTTGAAGGCGTTGGAGCTCGGCGCTTGCGAGAGTAAGCGCACAATACCTCACCCCACCCCACCCACTCCCTCAGGGTCGAGAGGAGCGGAACAAAGGCTAACACTCCTTTCCTTACTCTAGCCCTCATCGTGTTTGAAAACCTTGACGTCACTCGCTGGACCCTCAAGCCCTCCAGTGGAGCGTCGGTGATTCTTCACACCACCAAGCTTCAGGAACAGAACCGAGAACAGTTCATGGACAGGGATTCGGGCCAAGAAATGGAAATCGTCGAACAAACCCCCTTCTTAGAATGGCTAGCGGAGAAGTACAAGGATTTTGGCGCAACTCTCGAATTCGTATCTGACAGGTCTGGAGAAGGCAATCAGTTTGTAAAGGGCTTCGGCGGCATTGGCGCAATGCTCAGGTACAAGGTCAACTTTGAGCAACTTGCTGATTTAGATGATGAGGACGAATACTACGATGGTTAGCATATCCTCTCCCCAGCCTGCACAAAAGTGTCACAAACTGCAGCGACTGATGAGACGGTAGATTGATGGTTTTGTTCCCTCGCATATAAGCGCGAGGATGTATCTCCAGACACCGGTCTGAGGGCGTCCCGCGAACGGCCGCATTGTCGCCACTTCCGCGGTGACTGTGTTGCCACTGATTATGGGGAGGTGAATGAGGTGTCGTGGCAGAGGATCGGTTCGACGGCTTCGGTCAATTAAGTGATCTCATACTCAAATGGTGAGTTCACCTCACTATTTCCCCCCATTGTGCTTAGGGGATTTAATGGTTAACGGGTGTTGGAGTAGACATTGAAAAAAGCACAGAATGGAACGGATGAATGCTATCTCAATGCCCAATTGACGAAGATAGGAGGAGTGCTGAATCGGAACTCTGGATGGGGGCCAAAATGTTTTTGTTTTAGGATATCACGCAATACTTTTTTTTTTTCTGTTATGAGTTAAAGGTTAGCCGGTCGGTTTGTTGGGTTCAGTATCGCGCTCTTTGTCAAGGGTAAACAAGCGGGATGAGAGTCCTTGGATTTCTTTCATACCGGATGGTTTGGAATTTCAGGCGATTGGTGAGGGTGAAGTAGTTCACATAGAGTCACTCTGCGCCACATGCCATTCGTAATGGATAGCGCACCACCACCGCAGTGTCCACCAGGAAGGAAAGAAATTATACCCCAAACATCGACTCCACCTACTCAGCAAACAACTTTTCCGTGACCTCCGTAAACCCCCCCTCAATAACCCACATTCCCATCTTATCCTCCGCACTAAGCGGCGCATTCCCCTCGCGCACGATGACCCCACCCATCATCCCAGCCTCCATAGCCGCCTTAACCTCCCCAACATGATCGCTCAAAAAGACCCACCCTTCACCCCCGACCACCACCACCACCTCCTCCTCCTCCTCCTCCCCTTCGCACTCTCTCAAAATCCTGCGATAGCTCTCCCCCTCAACCTTCGCGCCAATGCCTGTATCGAAAAACCCATCGAAAACCCCCCTGACGTCCCCCTCGCACGAGTAGCGAAAGAACAATTCCTGCGCCCTAACGCTCCCGCTGGAATACACGTACACCCTCACGTCGCGGGAGCGCCACGCGCGCAGGGCGGGTAGCACATCGGGGTAAATCGGGGCGACTAGTTCCCCGGACTCATACCCGGCCCGCCAGAGGTGTCCCTGGAGCGCCTTCAGCGCGGGGGATTTGGAGTCCTGGGTCGTCAATGTTCGCACATGCTCGATCAGGGCTTCCGGGGTTGCGGTGTTGTCCTGGGGGAAGGCGGTTATCAACGGGTTCGTCGCGGTCCAGTTTCTCGAGAGGTAGGTTGGGAGGGCTGCCAGGGCGTGGGGGTATAAGGTTTGTTTTACGAAAGTTATCGGGCAGATTGTGCCTTTTTCTGTTAGCTATCACAGTTATGGTATCATTGCTAGATTATCCGGGGGGGAGGGGGGAACCTTCAATGTCGATGAGGATCGCTTTTGGGGGCATTGTGGTGGGGCTTTTTTTCTTTTAAAGGATTGGATGGGAGTGAGGAGTGGGAAGAGAGGGGAAGAAGTGTGAGGAGCGAGGAGGAAGGAAGGAATCGAACTACCGCAGGGCAAAGAGAGGTGGCCAAGCACCTTCTTCTTCCCATCCCACCCTCATGATACCATTCACCAATTATTACATATGATACATATCACACATACTGTTCCCCCCCCGGCATACTCCAAAAAAAAAAACTTCCAAGCCACAAAAAATCACTCGAACACAACAATTACCCGGCCATGCAGAAGAGGAACCGATAAATTACTACTCGTACGATATGATACCGGTAAATTTATATCATACAACCAACCACCACGACAACAAACCTCACCACCACCAAAGGAAAAAAAATGAGCCCGAAAGGGGACCGGGACCCCAACGCCCGCGAAGCAGCAGCAGACGAAGAGCTAAGACAACTACTATCAAACCTAGAAGCGGAAGCCGCCAACAGTACCAGCACCAGCACCGAACGAGCAAGAGAAGAAAAGGAAGCGGTGACAGCCTTCCCGACGGAAATGTCGTGCATAACGGCTTTCGACGAGATGTATTATTGTTATTCTCTCGGTGGACAGTTCTTGAATGGTACGTGCTTGACTTTACCATAGGTTCCCCCTCGGGGAGGGGCGGGGGGCAGAATTAACGGTTTTTTTCCCCCCGAATAGTCTACAGGTACGGAGAACTTAGGTCTTGCGGAGAGAAGGCGGCCGATTGGCGGTTCTGCATGCGTACGCGTAGCTACGGGCCCATCGCGCGGAAGGCTATGATCATGGCAAGGTTTAAGGAGAAAACGGGGAGGTATAAGGTTGGTAGGAGTAGTGAGGATGTGTGGGAGGTTAGGAGGGTGCCGGTTGTTGGGGCTTTTGGGGCGGGGGGGCGGGAAGTGAGGGAGGGGGTGGATTGAGGGAAGTGTGTGTGATGTGGGTGGGATAATTGCTACTATGGAATTATATGGGATAGGATGGATGGTACGGCAGACAAGTAAGACATCATCATCACCCACCTCACCTATATACAATAAGGCTACACCCCCCCCCAATCCCCAGATCGCACAGCACGGAAATGGCGCCATCCGATAATCGTAGATCACCGTCCCATCTCACACAAGTGCCTACTCAGCAAACAAGTAGCATAATGCATATACTTTTTTGCCAATCTCCAATCTTAGCCTCAGGGGATGATGATATTATACGAATCCCCCCCGCTTCCCACGCACCATCAATACACAAGAAATGAAAGCCACCGCGGCAATTCACCACTACTTACAAACGCACAGATAGAGGAAAAGAAAGGTTAATACCCCCACCAAACCCTCAAAGGAGGAATATAAGGTCACCTGCAACGGAATCAAATCATCAAGCAAGGCCACCATCCATCCTTCATGCGTTCCTGCTGCCAACAATCTATTCCACTCCACAAACTGCCCACCCTTCCAACACAACGAAAGAAGCAAGATAAAAAAACCCAACCGCCCCAACCAACCTTAACCCACGAAACAAGCAAACCAAATCAAAGCCTGAAATGAATACGAAAAAGACCGAGTGAGAAGGGTTCATCTCACTGAACAGCTATCACACACACAAACGGGGGAACAAAATGTCAGGATTTTCCCAAGTTTTCTTTTTTTCTAAAAAAAAAACGTCCCAGTTTATAACACCAGGAGTAAAAAGTAAAAATAATAATACACGAAACATAGGAAGGAGGTAGGCGGTGGTGATAATGCAATATAATGTAACGAGTGTAACAGAAGGATTTCAGCCCCAAGTGTCTTCTTTTGAAATCCTACCAAACTAGCGGGACAGGATAGATAGATGGATAAGCGGTAAGTAGGTAGGTTGCCGGGTGAGGATAAACAAGAAACACTCAAACGAGGCCGGCAGGAGGGGGGGTAATGTAATGGGACAAACATTGGAATCATGGCGTGCGCAAGCCCTCTTATGCAAACGACAGAAAACGGCACAAAGACAAAACATTCCCTTTTGCACCACTCATTGCTTCTCCATCGAGTTCGAGTCGTCGAATGGACTAACCGTTCTCTGCGTTGACGCAACCCTAACATCCAGGGTCCTCGACTGGGGTTGGGCCAAGCTCTGTGATTGTCGTCTGGTATTGCCAGCTAGTGGCTGCCCAGAGTTGGGTGGGCCTGGTACGTCATCCACTGTTACTGAATTGGTGTCCGAGAAGGGCGAGCTAGTGTCCATGTCAGTGATGCAACTGCTGCACGCTGATTGAGGACGCTTGATCCGCTGGCCCGGCCCGATATCGCCATCATCCGAGTCGGATGAGTCGTACATGAACGATGTGGTGCTGTGATTCTCGCCAATAGCCCCATTTGGTAGGTCAGTTTTCAACTTCTGTACGCTGTTCATCCTGTTCAAAAAGGTCGATCCAACGGAAAAGGCTGGGCTCGGTGGCACTTTGTCCAATGCGGATTGCCTTCCCTTACCCTTGCCATTCAGGTACAAAGCCGGTACCGGTGGAACGGTCGACGATGGCGAACTGGCGATAGATGTGGCAAGACTGCTTCCTCCCTTGACCGTAACCACGGCAGCCTTTCCAGCACGGATAATGTTGGGCTGGGAGACGACAGCGTTCTGACCATAGATTGTGGTTGCGACGGACGACCTATTATCACCGACAGTGTACATGGAACCACGTAGTATATCGTCAGCGGAAAATTGAAAGTCGCCAGCCAATGGAGATCGGGGATATTGTGAAGTTGCCGGTGAGCCCGGGAGAGGTGGAACGGGTGGAGGAGCCAAGTGGGATGGTGTAGAGGGTCCTGAGCGATTGGTGACACCAGGAATGTAGGCGATCTGGATGACGTTTGATGCACGGGTACGAACGGTGGATGCGATCGAAGCAACGGTATGGGTCGACGCCTGAGTAGCCGTTAGAGCGTCGTATATAAAAAGCGCAGACATCACGTGGGCTTACCCTAGCGCTCTTCAACATTCCAAAATCGTTCTCCTTTTCCGCAGCTGTTGCGGCCATTGAAATCCTTTCCTGCTTCTTCTTCCTGATAAACGTCCTGTAGAGCAAAAACCCAATAATACCCGCCGCTGCCAATCCCCCAAATACCCCTCCCACAATCGGCCCAACAGATGGTGAAGAGGAATCGTCGTCGTCATTGTCGTCGTCACCACCGCCGCCGCCGTTGCTACCCTGAATGTCGGCACAGGTCGCCTTCGGGCATGCATCGCACGTCTGAACGGTTAGAGTACAGTACTGATTCGAAGCACATTGACCGCATGGAGGAACTTGACAGTCCTTGACGCAGTTTGGATTTTGTCGTGCGAAGAGAGCGTGACCCGGACCTATATCCAGAGATAATCAGTTCAAAGCTCATAACCTCATACCTCTAAACAATAATGTAGAGGAGGGGGGAAGAAGAAGAAAAGGGAGGGGGTAGCTAACCAGGAGTATAAGCTGCAGGTGCCGTGAGCGATTGGAGTAAAAGTACCAGGACGAGCGATAACATGGAGAGGGGCGAGCGTGGCAAAGTCATGATCGTTCAATAGTAGGATTGGGCTTCCAAGTCTCTGTTCAGGTAGGAATGATTAAAACGGGGGAACGGCGAAAGAAGGAAAGGAAGAAAAGGAAGAAGAGAGAGCGGCTGTAGACCCAAGATCTACAAAAATGAGCGTAGGGTTAGGAAGGGAGGGAGGGAGGCAGGAAGGAAGGGGAAAGGGGAAGGGAAAAGAAATGAAGGAACCCGTCCGGCGGCGAGGAAGAATAAAGCAATCAATGAAAGAGCGTGAGACGACTGGACCAGTCAGGTGGAGGGAGGGGCGAGGCGAATGAGTGGACTGGTGATGGGGCTGGGCGGGTTTATGGTTGATGGAGCGGGGAAGGGAAAAGGGGAAGGGGAAGGGGAAGGGAAAAGAGGGAAACAAAGGAAAAGGAGTTTAGGAGATAGCGAAGATGTGTGTGTGTGTGTGCGGGATTGAGTGCGGTAGAGAAGGGATACCGGTAACCGTTGATTGGGCCAGGGATGGGGGAAGAGAAAACGCGTACATGCAAAAGTGGAATAAAATGAAACTGGAGTGACAGAAGCGAGCGAGTAAAACCGACCTTTTTTGGGGGGTTTTTTTTTTGGCTCGCTGGAAGATCTTGGACGGCTTCGCTGCGTGGAAACTAGCTAGTCTAGTCCCCCCCCGAGCGATCCCCGTAACAGCCGATACTGCAGAGTGAGAGAGGGAGGGATGGAGACAACCTAGACTGGGCCAAACCAGACAAGAGAATAGGAATGGGAGAATGAAAGGAAACAAATGGCTCTCGAGTTGAATCACGACAATCCGGTACAGTATCGAGAAGTCATGAAATCCTTTTTTCCCCTCCCTTTCCCCTTTCCCCGATTCACCCCTTTCGTGAAAATGGTGGACCCACTAAAGACAACAAACGAAAGTCGTATATAGCCGTTAACTATAGGGGGGGGGAGTGAGCGAGCAAGCGACCGAATGGACGGAGGGAGGGTGGGGAGGTGGGAGGGTGAATGAAAAGAGAGCGAGAGGGAAAGGGAAAAGGGAAGGGAAGGAGGAGTGACAACCCACAGGATATGATAAACCAAATACCGGTACCGGTATGATACAAGTACTCCAAGGGAAAATAAAATAAATAAATAGAATAGAATAGAATAAAAATAAAATAAAAAGACCGGTATTGAGGTGGCACGGGGGGATTAATTGTGAGGTGGGATGGCACAAAAGATTACAGCACAATATCCTCCCTCACTCTTGTCTCCCCATACAATTGCCATGACTTTCCGGACAAGACAATGCACCCAATTTTCTACATGCCAGGCACCGTTGAATCGTAGCCCATCATTCAATTCTTCACTTTTCCAGAGGTATGATAATAACCACCGCTACCGTATCTCCAATGTTCCCCCCCCTCTTCCCGTCCGTATTATCGAGCAGAATACCGGTACCATACAACACCGTGCCGTACCTTTGTTTTCCCTTTTTTTGCAGGCTCATCTCTGTTCTCATAGCCCGGGTTGGCTCGCTCGCGAGAGATGAGACGGAGATATCTGGCCCCACACCCAAAATGTTCCAGGCAAGGGGTGGTTGTGTGTGTGTGTGTGTGTGTGTGTGTGTGTGCTTATCCAGGAGTCGGTGGGTGGGGGGAGCTCTCTCTCTCTCTTGCCTGTTTCCCGTCAAAAAAAGGTGCAACAGGGTGGTGGGTGCCCAAAGAGAAGGAGGGATGAATCTTGGCCCTGTCAGCAAACTGAACAATAATAAGCATTCACTACATCTCTCTCTCTCTCTCTCTCTCTCTCTCTCTCTCTCTCTCTGCCGTCGCATTCCAGTTACCACAAAGACTACGGTACCGGTAGCTGGTGTATTCTTTAACAACCCGAGAGTTGGCCAAGTCCACTCGCACTGTACTCGAGTATGATACCGGTACCGTACTCCAACAGAGTACTAGTACGATGCTCGTACTTTGGCTGCATCACAGGTTACTACTTTCGTGCTAGCCCCCCCGACGGGATGCCGCCGCAACGCCTTTCCAACCTGGAGTCAAGTGAGAGTCGACCCATTCGAATTCGAGGAGTGCCACCTCTTCCTCCCTCGTCCATTCTTGAAAGCACAATTAATTCGCCCACACCATTTTCCTGCTGTAGGGTCTTCCCCCTCCTCGTACAGTACTGTACTCGTACTAGTGCTATATAGCACTGCACCTCCATCACCTCTCCACCTTCACCAACATCATCCCATCCTGTACCCTATCACTACCGATACCTCACCCCTCCATCCATCCAGCAGTCCTCCCCCCAATCTGTCCATTTGAATATCAACCGAGCCCGAATTTCGCAAGCAAAATATCATACCATATACTGAGTACTGTACCCCTTTTCTCGTAGATAATTGGCTACCTGCCACATATTATAACACCCACACACACACACAGCACTTGCGGCCTTGCTCGGCTGCGCAGCAGCAGCACACACACCAAAACCGCGCACTAACCCATCAATCAATCGCGAAATAAACCATTCACAATCGCCCACTCACCCACTCGTCCGCTTTTATTTTTATAGCATTGATGATTGAATCCTTCCATTTCAAGCCATACCGTACGATACCGTACAGTACCTATTAGCGACACCAACCCCCGAAGGAAAGCCCTTCACGGGCCGAAGCTGATAGAACTACCCGGACCAGTACCAGAGCTAGAACCGCGAAAATCTGGGCAAGGGAAAGGAGATCATGCCATACGGTATGTGAGAGAGCATGTACTGTACTGCACTAGTACAATCCAACCAAACCCACCGACACCCTACTCATGAAGGCCGAAATGGTGGGGCTGAAGGGATAGATATCTAGATACTGTACGGCAACCACCGACAGCCAGTACTGCTACTACCGTACCATGAGCACAGCTGCATCCGCAAAGTTCCCATAACCCCCAAAGCACCATACCGCTACCGGTAGTCTTTGCAAACACTTTGCTAGTCCCCTCCCTCTATTATTTTATTCATTTATTATTTTCCTAGGGCATGATTACAAGGACTGGCACGAGAAACTTTTTACGGACGCGGCTACCCTACAGTACTAGTACGATACTCGAGTGCAGTACTCCAGAAGTGACCTCCATCAGGAGTACTAGTGCAGCAGCACCGGTATGATGTTCGTTTGCACTTTTCTAATACTTGTTCCCCGTTCCTGTAAATTACCCTTCCCACCAAAAATTTTCCCCGTCCGTCCGCCTCGAGCTGAACGAGTGAGAGGTTAAAACAAACCGAAAATATCCAACGTCACACAACACAATCGACTCAAGGTTAAAGTTGAAGAAATGAAAAAAAATGAAAAAAAATGAAAAAAAAAGTTACCACCGCAATAAATATCATAATAATAATATTATTATTATCATAATACCATGTGTCGGTAGCGAATTACAGACCATTGCGGCTCCATTTACCACGATTGGGGGGGGGGTTAAATGTAGGGTATGGGTTCATCCATTGCAGGTGCAAATGCATGTCTTGGGGGAGGGAGGGCGCAGGTAGGGTACCGGTAGGGCAGGGCAGGGCAGGGTATGAAATGAAATGAAAGGTTTTGCGGTGTGTTGTCAAGTGAAGGAAGGAAGGGAAGAAAAGGATTATGGCCCGTCATGCGTTGTTCCGTGATGAAGGATGCGTCTCTACACCATGGCACTGTATAATACCTCACCCACGGTACTGTACTGAGCACCTACAAGTGTGTGTGTGATACGAGATGATATATGATACCGTGGACAGACGGCGCCAAGCCCTACGGAAAAGTGCCAGTAGCATGCTAACGTTGATGCCGAACCAGAAAGTTTGCGAATATGATGTGATACCGGTATACTCGAGTACTGTGCCAAACCTCCCGCACACATAGACCACCATTACCAAAGCGCAAAAACGTCCTCGAGTACCGGTAACAAACCATTCGGCACTATGCAGCCCCTTATCCCGATACTCACTACGGTGCTTACTGCCTGCCATCATGATACCGGTATTATCATACTCGAGTACCGTACGGTTCCTTACCCGCCCCACCGTTTCACCTACCGTACTGTCAATCCTTCCCCATGCACCCATCAATCCGCCGCTTCCTCCACTAGTTCACGCTCTCGTTTCCCCACCGATTCGCATGACGGCCGAAATGACGGGGGTGCAGGGGTATGATATTTCAATTTAAGTTGACAGGGGGGATTCTTGTACACAGTACACAGTATCATACGGTATCCTCGGCGTGATGGGGAATCGCTCCTCCCTCCCGCAAGGCAAGGGCGGGGGGGGCGCAAAAAACAGAAGTTGTATTGAGGGCCGTTTTGCTCGTGAAATGTGGAGCATGAGTATCACACGTGGGAGCGACAGATGGAAGGGAACGCTGTCTTCCCTTTATTGTGTTCACATGTTTGTGAAAAAAAAAGTTCGGTATCGGGTGGAGTGGAGAAGTGCCGGGGTGGAAAGGGTGGATGGGTATTTGGAGGTATGACACTGTATATACACATACCGGTGCGGTTGATATAATGCTTGTAGGGTTGAATGAATGAATGGAGAACGGAGTTTGGCAGGTTCCGTGATCAACACACTCAATACCGCTTCTCAACTCTTCCTCTCAGCTTTACATGAACTTTCTCTCCCCATCATATCGGGGGTCACAATCCTCGTGAGGGAGGTGAAGCCAGAGAGAGTACGATATCATAGAAGAGAAGAAAAAAAGTCCTAATATCCCTCAATTGAACCTTCCATCTACATGGCAGCAAGAACCTAAAGACCCGGTTTCAGAATCAGTATTTACCCAACCCTAGCGGGCGTAACGGTAACACACGCCGAGCAAGCAAGCACTGTATCATCCATTCATGATCCAAGCAGAGCACAAAAGGTCAAAAGGGATCGAAAAGAAAAGAAAAGAAAAGAAATCGATCTATATTTATATACAAAGAGGGGTGTGGTGGTTCCAGTGGTAGCACAAGTACGGTCTCATATCATACAACACATAGACATACGCACACCCTCCACCATTACAACAACAAAAAAAAACCCCATACCATAGACATTGTAGGGTAGGATGCGCAAACACGGCAACTACCCACATCCATCACATCCGTCGTGAGGCTACGGTAGACTACGACGCAACCCACGGAACGGGAACCATACATCNCATTCGCCAATCGAGCTTGTACTACGCGTATGATAACCACATAACGGGCGGAACACGTATACCAAGGGAGTGATTCGGAAGGGGTGAAGGGAAATCGTTGCAGCATAATGTCATGGATGTCTACGCATGTTTTGTGAGTCAAATTTGTACCGCTGCGAGAAAGAAAGAAAAGAGAGAGAGAGAGAGAGAGAGAACGAGTTCCCCAGGGTATAATATGATACTTAGCTTGAAAGCTACTGTGGGACCAAACCTTCTCGAGAAAAGGGTATCATAGATGGTGCTGTAACGTGCAGAGTATGATACCGTAGAAACGTTTGAAACAAAGGCAATTGGGTGAAGGAAAAAATAAAAATAAGCGAGTGAGCTTTCGTGCGTGCACCCTGGTCCGTGTTCCGTTCTAGCCCTATGGGCTGAGCTAAGCGGAACTACCCATAGTGCCAAGTTTTCACGGAGCTTCCATACTTGTACCAAGAATCTACGTACTGTAGCATCACCATTCCTCACGAAAACTGACCCCGAGTGAGAATATGTGACTGTGGTTTCATATATATTATACCTCCTCCCTTCTGCATGCCGATCAAACGTACCCCTACCCCTTAATCGCACGGGATCTTGGGAGCCCCCTCTCCTCCCCCCCCCCGTGGAGTTTCGGATGACTTTAGCTGCTGTGTTGTATATGGTAGTACGCTAGCATGGTTCGGTATTGCAGATAATGTTTGTGAAGACTTCTTTCTTGGGCTGCTTGGGGGGGAGGGGAGGGGAGGGGATGGATGGATGCTGTATATGGGTGGGTAGGCCGGGTTGACTGCAGTTTCGCGCAGTGGTTCCTATACTGGAGGTGATACGATACACGGTACTGTATATTTGACCCGGCAAATCTCCACACACGAACCTTCGAGATTGATTGATTGCTATCATGGTGCATGAAGAATCCATGTCCTGCTTATCCATTGTTATACTCGTGCAAGTTAATATCGCCGGTCCCGGCCTAGACCATCTAGCTTTTAATATCGTGATTCCCAACCTTCTCTATGGTGCTTTACTCTACTTTTCCACCATAATCTCACTCACTCACTTGCTTGATAGCTGACTCAATGCACAACGATGCACGACAAACATAATATAAGGTATCATACCCACTCCCGCCTGCTCATCCGCCTTCGCCAGGCATCCACCACCACCACATTGTTCTGGGAAGACTCATGGTTCGGTCAGGTAGTCCATCGTATTGTGATCAATATTTCGCTACAACCTGGCACTCTCGTCACGATGGAACCCGGGGACCTCCCATTGTCGTGGAAATTCGTTGCAGCAGGAGTTGAGAATGGCATAATCCGATGGATATAATAAATAAATAATAAGAATTGTAATATTTTACAAATACTTTGAAGAAAAAAATACTAAAAAAAAACCAACTAAACTCGGACAAATCCACTGTCAGGTAAGTGATAGAGATAGACTTCAATGGGCATTGAGTACGTTAACAAAAATTAAGGATCCTCACTGCGCCATTTTCAACGAAATCACGTCCCAAATTTAGCTCACAAAAGGGCGAACCCAGGTCGCTACGCTATGACATCGGGAATGCTCTCCGTTCTTCCGGATTTGCTCTTCCTATTGTTGGACCATGGATCGGAATTTTTAGTTTTCCGGTCTTTTGGTGTGTTTTTTTTATCGGCTTCTCGGTGCAAATACGTTGGATCCGCAGGGTGGGGGATTGTCCGGGCGAATACAAATACTGGTGATTCCCTTTTGGCATTATCGTGGTGGGGGTTGGGATATATGCGGAGAATGGACCTGACGATTTTGATGTTATGATATGGGAAATATCTGCCGTAGAGGTGAACCTTAAGGAAAAAAAAAAAAAAGAGCCAATGTTCAATTTAGATTCCACCACCTCCAAAAAAAACTAAAAAACTTTCCCAATGAATATCTATGGAAGACAAAAAAAGCATCCCGATATTTGCAACGGTATCATACAAATTGGATCCTAATGATCCGACTAAAAAAAGGCACAACGTACCAAACAAAACAAACTAAAAATCAGAGACAGGCGGATGCACGGGCGGGCAACTTGAACAAAACCCACCACCCAGAAAACCCCCCGAAAGCATTTCGTGGGACCTACACCACAAATAACTCTCACAATCTCAATCCTTTTTATATATATATTTTTTTGATAAATTCCCACCTTCCCCAATACTTCAAGTTTACCGTAGCAGAGTGGTGGAGGTGGGGGAGGGGGGGCGTCCGAACCGCCAGTCTCACAATCAATCAATAATCAATACACATGCGATGCCGAACACCACCACCACCACAATAATGTTTTTTTGTTTTTAAGCAAAAACAAAAACAAAAAAAACATCATAATATTGTTGTACTTGTACAAAACTCACTTCATGCCATAAAGTGCCGTGCAGAAACAGGGCTTTAAGCGCTGGTGTTTACATCGTATGATGGGCTCAAACAAAGAATGGGTATACGGCAGTACTCATTTTGGGAGTTTTTTTTCTTCCCCCCTCTTGGCATATGGTATAGAATGCACAACCAACGGTCGGATATATAAATTTACAGCACAGAATAGTACTCATACATGCCAATTCACGTCGTGTGGAAACTACCACAACTATCATCTCGAAAGCTTACTTTAGAAAGGAAATCTAACCCCCCCCCGCCAGCCAAATCTTCACTTCTCGTTCAGTGATACGACGGCACTCCGGGATGCGCGGTGACGAATGCACAGTACGGTAGACATTCGCAATTGTGGTTGACATTCCAGGGTGGAAGTGCAGTACCGGTATTTAAAGGGGCTTTCAGGGACATCCTACAGAGATGGAAGAGTTATCGACACGGAGCGAGTACTAGTGACGGATTTCTTCATATTTATTTTCTTTGGCTACTTTTTCCCCCTTCTGCATCTCCACCATAGACGAATCGCGAAACGTCATAGATCGTTTTCATCATATCCGGAACCCTCTCATCCATCCCCTTCGCTGCGATTATTCCCTATGGCCCACTGGTAAATCAATGCTCGCTCTCGGCGGGTGACCTTGCCCTCAATTATTGAGGCGTTTCGGAACGTCGAGATCAACGAGGGAGACCTGAGATAACCGCTGTCGAAAACTCAAAAAAACGCCTGGCCCGGAAGAGGTCCGACAGTATAGTGGTGCCAATACCGGTGGATGATGGTCCGGTTAAGAGATTTTTTTTGTTTGTCCCCACCTTTTTTTCTTTCTAATGGAGTGAGATAAAATTTGCAGCAGCCATCACTCATTGTTGAGGTCGAGCGGAGGAAGAAATGCATAAAAAATTGGTGGTTATATACCCGGGACCATCATTACAAGAAGAGCCTCCTTCAGAGTTATCCAGTGCACATGGGTGTCGCATTTGGCTCGGGAAAAGTACAGAACCGAGATAGGGGTAGAGAGAATCCGCTCATCAAGTTCGCGATGAATGAGGAAAAAAAAAGATGAAACCTTTAAGAAAAACCGTTGAAATCATAAAAAGAGATATATGATGATCACTCGCGTTACCCCCTCCGTTTCCGTGCACCCATTGGATATCATCACCCTCAATGTACAAAATGCTAGCCATCCTATTCCATTCCTCCCAGGGATATACAGTATAAATCCACCGCACATCATTTTTCGCCCAGCCAAATTCACCATATCGTGCCTGCGGCCCGACCCCTTTAACGTCTCGCGAAGCAGCAGAGGATGGACGCTCTTCCAAGGAAGTAACAACATCCTATGAATCTAACAAAACTCAACGCGGCGGTAGCCCACAGCAAACCCTTGAAGTAGTTGGCGGTTCTGGTGGCAGCAGCATTTTGTTTCTATGGGGATCGTTAGCAAGTGTGCTTTCTCAGTCGTCACCATAGAGTGGGATATTTACCGAGAATCCAAAAGAATCAAAATTGTCCGAGGTGATAATAACAGCAAGACCGGCATTCATAAAGATCCAGGAACTGACGAGCTTGGTTCTGAAAGATTTGTACGAATCGTCAAGTGTCTTCTTCTCATCTTCAACCACGGGAACAAAAGGTGTTAAGGCACGCTTAACGGTTGTTTCGAAAGCTTGGTCAATATCCGCCTGCGGCTTATCCGGCTCATCAATGACTTTTGCTTTACCGTCCTCAGCGACTTGCGTCTTTGCAGATGGCAGCACATCAGCCTTATCAGAGCCCTTAGTACCCCAGGAAACGTCGTGCCAATTGCTGAAAGCGTAAACGTTGAGGATGTTGATGTATGAAGACACAGTGAGCAAGTATTGAGGGAAACTGTGAATCATATGCCAAGGATCAAGGTAGATGATGGAGGCCACGAAGTAAAGACCGAAGGTTGCTGCAAGAGCGATGATAATGACACCAGAGTTGGCGGTGAAGAAGTTCTTGATGAAGCCACTTAAACTGTCAGACTTGAGTTCATCCCAACCTTCCGAGTTCGAGAACGCCTGGATGACGAGGTAGAACGAGAGGATGATGATGTAGAACTGGACCAAACCGAAGACAACGAAGGAGACAAGATAAGTGTAACGTGAACTACAAACCCATGTTAGTATCTAATCGGGGTACGCGATAGAATTGCAGCATACCCTTTTGGTCTGTTACCCAGGGCCAGGATGAATTGAAGCAGGAGAAAGCCGAGATAAAGATATTTCAGGATGGTGTTGAATATGCGAGTCCCTTCACCAAAGGGCCATGGTTTTCTGCCGTTATCACGTTCTGCCTGAGTTGGGTCACCGACGAGGTCCATAATAACGGTAGTGGTGAGCCAGAAATTGGCTGGCAACCGTTAGCTTTGACTTTTAGATTAGATCCTCGGAAATACTCACCCAAACCGAACCATGACATGATGACAGAGAAGACGTTGTAAGCAAGCTGGACATGGAAGAAGAACATTCGAACAATGCTGTGACTGCTGGAGTACATTCTCCCGAAATGCATCAAGGAGTAAATACTGGCAGCGAAAGAACCGTTCAACCAACGACGACGCTGGGAGATAAACTCAGGGGCGCCTTCCGGTACATCAGTTTCGGCCTTCGAGGTCTTGACGTAGGTCAAATGCCATTTGGATCCGGCCTTGGCAACCAACTCGAAACACAAAATACGATCCTCGGCCAAGAACATGTTCTTCTTGAAAATGTTCATGCCCTCAATACCCTTCTTTCCAAGACGAGCAGATAGAGTGTGGTCACCATGGAAATATTGTTCCAAGGGACGGCCCATAATAGCACGGAAACGGTAAGCCGAGAAAGCGCCAGGCTATTTGCAAGTCAGAATTTGCATAAACCCCCAGAACACATGGGATAAAACTTACCAGCACAGAGACATATCCGAAAGCAGCTTCCAAAGGTTTGTCAAGAATGTTTGAGATCTTGTACTCGAAATTCTGGGTAGCCACGAGCGGATTCAGCAAGTTCTTTCCCCCCTTACCCAACATAGCGTGGATTTCGCCACAAGCACCGCCCAAGTCTTTGTCGTTGTAGAAAGCCTCCCACAGAGCTAAGATACTCTTTGCACCGGGCTTGGTACCAGCATCCAACAATACACAAACCTCAGGGTTCAAAAGACGGCCGAAGGCATTGAAGAGCCATCTGTGAGAATTGATTTTCTTGGAGTTCTTCTGCTTGAGACAGAACATCATCTGCACAGGCGGGAGACATGATGGATCATCATCGCGAGGACGAATCAGCTGTTGTGAGGCTGTTACGGACAATTGGGTGGTATATTCGAACTGCAGGATGGTCAGAATACTTGCAAACACGATGGGGAAGAGTTCCATACAATATGTGCAGTGGTCTCTTTGCCGTCAACGTCCCTCTTCATGACACCATCCTGGAAGATGCCGATGGTTGCGAGGACATCGAGAGTGTCCTTGTCGCAAGGATCGATACCATCAAAGACGAGACAAACAACAATCTTCTGCCAGGCAGGTCCACCCTTGTTCCAGAACTCTGATTTTTTAAGGTTTACAATGTCACGAATGTTTTGCATAACACCGTGAAGTGTACGAGCAGTCAGCTGTTTGTCTTCGTTGTAGTAGGTGATAGCAATTAGCAACTCGGTATGTCGGTTGTACATAGCCGGTCGCAGATTGTACCCATTTCGGAGTGTAAAGTCGTCAGGGTCGCAGGTTGCGGCGGTGTCTGCCGTGCAAATTCAGCATTTGCCCAATTCTTTGTGATAACAAACATCCCTCTGATGGGTGGGGCTTTGTTACTTACATCTCATATGAGTAAACTCCTCACTCCCACCCTCGACATCAGGTGCTCGATACTTGGATTGGATTGCATTTTGGATTGCAGATGGCACCGGATAGTCAATAGCCAAAACTTGGCCCTGCTGAAGTTTGATCTTCCTTGTGGCATAACGCCGCATTCCGGAAGGAGCTTGTCTCTGCCGCCAGGCTTCGGTGGAAGAACTATCAGATCTAGCGTAAGGGCTAGCTACACGAGGAGCTCCGTATTGAGGATTCGGGTCATTCCCGGTGGGATAGCCCGGCCCGCCATCGTATGTGCCAGCTCCTGGCGTTCCAGCATAGCTCTCCGAGAGAGAGTAGCCAGTGCTGGGGCGTTGAGAACCGCCGGGGGTGGTTGAGCGGCTCATCGGATCGTCAAACGGTGCTTGGAAGGGTCCACCTGGTTGTTGCTGGGTGTTAAGGGGGACTCGTTCCTGGTCGTCGTCGGAGTCGTAGTCTCTGGGAGGGGGCATATGGTATGTGGAGGGAGGGTATTGCTGGGTATGGTCATCATTGTGCCCGGGTTGGGGATTCCCGCCTTGATATGACATTGTGTAGATTCCCGCTGCACAAAATCTGTAAGAAGAAAATAGAGCTGTTTTACTTCACGTGGGATTCTTCGAAGCTCTCCGGGCTAATGAAATTTTACCGTCGAGAGGAGGTTGGAGGGGGACGGGAATTCAGGGGGTGAAGGGTCCTTTAATTATCGCCAAGTGAGGAATGGAACAGAAAGGGAGATGTCTCTCTCCCTTTTCTCTTTGCTGGGGGAGGAGACTAGTAACACCGGTACGAGAGAGAGAGAGAGATGAAATGGGTTCAGCAGAGCGGAGATAACACAACTCTGGGAGGGGGACAGAGCAAACAGAGAAGGGGAAGAAGAAAAGAAGAGGTCTGAGAAGGGGGAGGCCCACGAGTTGTTAAAAGCAGCGCCGCAAGGGCTTCTTTTTTCCTCTAAATCGCAAGTGAGTACCGTAGAGGAGCAGCCAACACCCTTTTTCCCTTTCCCTTTTTTTTTTGCTTTTTCCTTTCACTCTTCTTTTATTTCCTTTTTTCTCCCCTAATCCTCACTGGATCCTTCCGATTCTATTCGTGCATATTCTGCGCTCTCCACGCCTATTTCCTTTTGCAGGGGGGGGGGATGGGGGGTGGCTTGCTTTGCCCTCTTCCCTCTTGGTCTGAAGAAGCGCTTTGGCGGTCTCCGCTCACTTGGATTCGAGCGCTGCAGTCCTTCCAGAAGTGCTGTGGCTAACAAACCAAGGGTTCCTTTCCCATTGAAACCCTTGCCCATGTGGCAGTGAGCCCCCCCAGCCCTCACTCTGCTTACAGCACCGTACCGTATCGGGCCACTCTCACACTTGCGTTAAGCCACTCGGTAAGCTTTTCGTGCACGTCCCCTCAGGCAAGCGAAAAAATAAACGATAGTAATCACTGACTGCACTGATCTAACCGGATTTCAACACATTTTCACCCATTCCTCTTGGTCAAAATGCTATTCTTAGAGGACACTCCAAAATCCTCCAGTCACCCGTCTGTTGCCAAGGGACAGTACTGTGCAGCGTGCGCCACAATCCCTCTGTACGAACACTGCTGCTGACCAAAACGCACGAATTGCTGGTGTTGTTATGATGCGGTATCACCCCCCTGCACCTTCGCATCGGTCCATAATTTTTTGGAACTGCCTACTTTCTTGGTCTCAGCCGCACCCTCTATGGTCGAATAAAGTACCGGAAGTGGTGAGCTTTGATTTTTATCGACTCGTCGAGCTGGCAACCTACCGCTATCCTTGCAAGTATGCATCCGGTCTTCAGGCATGAATCGAGAAAGCTTACTAGACTACTTGCACGATAGACTCCCGCACCGGCACCGGGAGAGCTTTACGTAGCAAGGAGGGGAAAAGGAAATATCATACAGACCGCAAAGCAGTCAGCAGAAAACTATCGAGTTCCACGAGATACATTTTGCTTTCATAATGTCGAGAAATCGAGGATCACTCGCTCGACAGATGCTGTCAGCTGGATCCTAAGTTAAAAGGGGGGGGGGGAGTTGGGCAAAGCCCTGTCAGAAGAACAACATCGTCCTGTGCGGTATGTAGAATGCAGTGTGGCACACCCAGACTTACCTACTCTAACCTAATAGGATGTCAGGGAAGGGAGGGCAAGAAGTTCTAGCACCCCCGGTCGTCTGATATCGTGGGCCAGCTGGTGCGAGTGAACCACTTTGTACAATAAACTTGCTAGAGTAAAGTTTGGCATTTGAACGTGCTGTGATATCCATCGCGCAGTAAATATTTATTTGCTTGTCTACTTATGCCACCTTTGAAAAATTTGCAGTAAGCTCAGGGTCCGTGATTCATCGCTGAGGAATATAACTTACCTGACTGTCCATTTTTGCTGCGGTTCGACGACCTCTGCCAAACGCCCCCCGCTCTCGTTATCTACATCAGCAAACCCTTGGTATCGTTGACAACGAATATTGCACGATGGATATCCGTGGCGATTGGCTGTGTAAGCTGCGGAGAAGACAATCCTTATCGATAGACAGGATTGGGGATCTAAATTTCGCATCTCCCCACACATGATACCGGTACACTGCACGAACAGCAAGAACTCCAGTTAAATATCTGCACTCCTCTTTCGACTCCACCTCCTCCATCAGGCTTTTTCAAATCTTCTCCGCTTTTTTTTCTTTCCTTAACGCTCGATTACCGGTGCGGGGCATACTATGCCGTATCTTGGAGTTTATGTGACGGCTCTTCAATGCTGGTATCACACTGTAGGATAGGATCGGCCTGCTAGGGGGTGAGCGTAAGTGGGGCGATTTCAGTTTTTGCTGGGCGAGATTTGGTGAGTGTAACTAGACATGGGGCCAATCTTGGCTCTTTTTTTGGGTTGGAAGGAAGTCATGCGAACCCCCCAAGTTACTCCCGCCACAGTGGCTCCAAGGCACCGGTACTGTACTCTTCGAGCGGTCGAACCGCACCCCCCTCATCTCACTTACCCTTAACACCCGGTACTTTTAGCTTAGCCTAGTGGTGCGGCTGCCGCCCCCTTGCTAAGCCACACTCGACGGATATCTGCGGTATACTGTACCTGGTGTAGCCAATTGGGAAGTACTGGTATTACCATACCCGTTGGGTGATATTCTTCGACTCTTATTCCTCCACGATAGAGCGCGCGATATGTGAGAACAACACGGTACTGATGGCTAATAACTCTATGCCGTGGTGGGACCAGGCACAAAGGCCTTGTGATGCGTGTAGGGCTACGAATTGCTTTGGCTCCCATGCCTGCATCGTCAGGTGCAGCACAGGTACTATACCCCACAAGCTCGCTGACATGCCAAACTATGACTACAACGCACTTTTAATTTTGTCTTCCTTCGGGCCGAAACTTGTGATCTAGACACTAGTCTTACAAGCACACATAGAAGCCACTTTTACCTTGTTGGCTACTGGCATTGGATGTTTGGTGTAGTTTTCAGCCGCCCATTCTTTGTCCTGACAAAGAATCGATCCAGCTGAAAACGAGCCGAAACACTAAAAATGAAATAAAGGTAGCTACGAATACAACACTGCCGTCGGGACCCCCCGGACCGACACTCTTTCTAAGCGAGTCTCACACCAGGCTGTTTAAGCTGGGACATGGCGATGTTTCTGGAGCCTAAAGTGGTGTTCTCAGCAGTCGAGAGGAGGGAGAGGTGGCACGCCTTGCAACATGTATACGGTACTGGTATCATAAGAGAGATAGATATGCACACGGTAGGGCTGTGTTAAATTCGATGTCAGGGCTGCAGAGTGCTTTTTATTTCTCCTTCCATACGGTACCGTGCTCACATTTCCAGACTTCCTCTCCTCTTTCCTAGGAATCACCCGAACTGCATGGCCCAAAATAAACTCCGATGCTTCTTTCTTTCCTTTTTTCCCGCATACGAGCGTACGAGTATCTCTCATAAGTTGGTGGGGGGTAGCATGAGAGCTCGATACGGCATATACTCGAGTAGTGGGGCTGAAATTTTGTCATGGATATCGGCAATGCTTACACAGATTCGCATCCCAAAAGGTGTTCACGCCGTCATACAAACCTTATATTTATACCCGCCCCCTTTATGATATTAAGCCTTCGGGAGCCTACCGTACTTTTCTTTAGGTTTTTTTTACTGACAACTTCATGGGGATGCTTTTCTCTCACGGATCGAGTCTTCCCTCAGGAAAATTGTTCGGGCTTGGAGAGCTTGCTCTCGTGAATTGTGATGTTGTAGCTGCCCTAGCTACACGTCAAGGTGGGGGTTATGACCAAGAGCTCTAGCGCCGAATTCCGCAGCGGCTCAAACAGTATTGCGGTATTCTGAAGCAATTACCGGAGAAGCAGAAGGAGAGGGGAAAGGGAGAACATCAGGGGTGAGTCCACTGCACATCCTCCTACCATCCACAATTTCAATTTCAATTTCTGGTAACACTTGCCAATCGTAGTACAAATTATCCTCTGTCAAATCCCAGCATTTCCGGCTCACTCACCTACAGTAGCACCTCCCTACGGGCACATCCGTCTCATTGGACTGCCCGACCCCCCCAACGGCGCAACAAACCGGATCAGAGCAGACTAGCAGCTAATAACAGCAGCGAGCATCTTCAGTACCACTACTGTATAAGATTCACCAGCCCGCCTAACCATAAAATCGGCCCAAATAAACGAAATTAAAACTAGAACGAAAAAAGGCACCGTACAAGTACTCGTACAAACATTCACCGGTCGCCATGATCTGGGTTGATGCCTCACCCAGGGTGGCGCAGGGAAGCAGAAAAACGGTCGGAAAAATCCACCTGCATCAACAAATCATATTCTGTTTCAGTTTCGCTGCAGGCCCCCAGGGGAAGGAGCAGCGAAATACAGAACGGGACTAGTCCACGGGGAATAACTGGACTATCCCGGCCAAACTCTTCCAATAGGGAGGACGTCTGGAAAGTATTGGCATCTTGGGGGGGAAGAGATGTACGGGTACGGTAGATTACCAGAAAAAAAGAGGCCAACAGCTACGGTACCCTCGCTTCGGCACTACGGTTTCGCTAGGAAATGGGGTAAGACTTTGGATGGTATTGGTGTCACTTGGCCGATTGGTGGAGGCACCAGCGGACCCAAATGTTTCTCGAAAGATTGGGAATTACGCGGTAGGTCACAATAAGTCTTTGATTGCGATTTAGGAATGTACGATGGATAGGAGCTGTCCAAGGCAGCAGGCAGTGCTTACCGGTAGCGCAATGCTGTGCCTTGGGTGGGAGGATACGGGCTATGCACAAAGGGGATTGCAATTCAAATTTGTACCGCAACGAGTGATTTTATGTGAGAATCACAAATATCACTCGGTTCAAGAATTGTGCGAGCTGTTGGAGACCGGAGGGGTATACCTGATTGTCGCGATTATGGGCTGTGGGCCGGCGCATACATTATGGGGCTTTGACGTATAACAGAAGATCGACTTTGAATGCCTCAATATCTCAACATGACTTAGCACGGATGGCTAGTGATCAGCCTACTAGCGCACAACATCCCCAGCTGAGTACGGGTCCGATCGGGACGGGGTCCACCTTGAGCTTGACTCGGCCCATCTCCCGAGGGAATCTAGTCTGAATACCGTATCTCGAAACTCCCGAGACCAGTGCGGGGCGTATCAAGCGGGCTACAGGGTGCTGATGTATACTCGCTCGTATTGCGTGATGGAAGAACTTATTGGAATCCACACTCGGACGTCGTCCTCCTTCGCGCCAGATCTAACGAGCGATGAACTCGATTACCTCTTATCTTGGGCAGAAGGGTCTAGCCTTTGTTACTAGCCAGTCCTGGTGTGTTCGGAATCTTTATTATTCTTTATTATTCATGAGTATGTATTTTCCGTCTCTTTCGTTGATGATTCAGCTAGTCTGAGTTGCTTTAGCATTCCTGTCACTTTGTGGTTGCGCGGCAGTCTGCGGTGACGGCATTGCGGGAAATATTGTGGTGTGTTTCGAGACTTCACCAGATACACGGTGTTTCTCCGGAATATACAGTACACCGTTCTGCACCTGGTGTCTCCTGAAGAGGTTCATTGCGAATAAGCTTCTACTCATGTCTTTGCCATCGCTTTATACTTGGCAATATCGATAATAGGTATGTTGGCGTCTTGGTGCTCGGGCTAGTTAGGATGTTTGTAGGTCTGTGCGCTAGATAAAGCTCGGGCTCGGTTTGGAGATTGTGCCTGTTAAGCCTTCGTTTGATCCCGGATTCCGCAGCTCTTAAGCGTACGAACTAACTTATTACCAAGGAGAGATGGCGGGTTGGTGGATTGGCAGTTATGAGAGAAAGAAAAGAGTGACATAAGTCACAAGTCGCAAGCGGGGTTTGGGTTCTTTGTGACCTCCCAGAAGCCTGGCAGAGGGCTTGAGCTTGAGGACGTTTCCTTCTCCGATAATGACCCAAATAACACAGAACCATTAAATGCGACCAGTGCTTGGCTGTCCATCCACTCCGTTCCGCTATGGGTCTAGTTTAGGGGAATCGAGACGGGGGTTAGGACTCTGATACATCCTGATACCGGTAATACTGATGGGTGAAGAGAATATGTGGCGGGTATGATGAATGCTCAAACCGGATATGTGCATTCCGGAAGAGATCAGGGCATAGGGGCGAAGTCATCATTGAAAACTTGGTATCTGATAGACTCTGGATTTGCAGGTTTCCCCAACGCGAATCTGGGAGGTCCGGTGCTTTGTCCTCTTCCTTCCTTTCCCTCTCTGGAATACTGATATCAGAGATATCAAGCGAAAAAGCTAGCCATGGATGTGCCAGCAATAGTAGAGTTAGCCCAAGCAGCAAGCACTTGGTACGGAACGAGAGATTATATGAGCAGCTCCCTCCATAATGAGGTCTATGGCGTCACACAAACTGCACCTTAAGTCTCTTGACGCCCGACTTCGGAGTCGAGCATAATGCCCTAAACGAGGTTCCCATAGGTCGCTGGTGGTCTAGTCCTCCTCCGTTGTGCATTTATCAATGCACAGTGCAGTTCCTGATGTCCTTAGCCAGCCCACCTGTAATATACGGCCCCTCCAAATAGTGTCTTTCCTTCTCACCGCTGAACTTCCCTTTTTTCGATTTCAGCACTGGTGTTTCTGTTGTGATCGTTCTTGTTAACAGCGGTGTTTTCTGTGTTCAGAAGTCAGTGATCAACGTTTGATTTCTCTGCTGTTGAGGGTGTATCCGCTCCTAACACACCGGTAGCGGATTCGATACTAAACAATATTATAAGATGGGTACGGCTACTGTAATCTCGGGAGGGGTTCCCCAACTACACCTGGGGTAAGTACAAGCTCTCACGGTAATATTACGTCAAAAGCGTAGTTGGCGCAGTTGGCTGGGATGCCGAAAACTGATTAACCCCCGCAAGGTTAGCAGGAGCCCAGACGTCCGATTCCCACTCGGCGTGAGTTCTTGGACGATCCGCCGTAGTAGGCGGGGGATTAAGAAGTCCTTCCCCACGGGGACCGGGAGATTAAACGCCTTAGTCTCACTCTTGCTCGATAGGGTTCTAGGGCAAAGCGTGCTGTTACAGGGTGGCATGATAGAATTCCACTCATTTTCCAGTTGGGGGTGAGATCTGCGGTCCCTGGAGGGATAGAAGAGAAAGGGAAAAAAAGAGCAATCAAGGATCAAAAAGATAATTTGGTTTTTGCCTATTTTTGTTTGGGAAAGCGATTGCGAGTTCTGGGCTCTGTGCGAATTCCCTGAGATAGTATTGGAATGAATGAATGAATAGGTCTGGGGGGTGGCCATTTACGACTGCGTGAACCACGGGCCGCTCATGCTCTGTTTGCAACTCACAAACTTACTCTAAAAAAATTTGAAAATAAAAATAAACATAAAAATTGTCAGGCATGAGCATTTACCACTAGCAAAAATATCTAAGACTTATTCTTGCATCAGGCCTTACCACGACATTCCATAGTTTACCATTCAGAACAGTGCCACAAGGGTACAGTACGATACAGTGCAGTGCTGCCATCTGAGCCTTGGGGTGCCTGAGGGAGGGGAGATACAATTCCATTCCATTTTTTAAAAAAAGACTCCACATAGCGTTTGCTTAATTTGCAAAAATAGTTAGGAGTAATTATTATAGCAAGCAATCAAGCAAGCATCATCTAAAACCTACCGCTAACTTGTCGACTAATCACAAGATATCACTCACATCACTATCACCAGCCAAATCGCCTTATTACATGTATGGTGTGAATGTATGAATGATATGTAAGAGCGACGGACTTGGGGGGACAAACTCGCTGTAAACGAGAAACCTTTCACTACGATACTTCTTTTATTCACCGCTAGTCAGCTAGCTAGCCAAATACGTCCGCACCTCCATCCAATCTTCCATTTACGCTGATGGTGAATAGGTCCCTTGGAATGCCGTTCCGCAAGGACCGGTCGGTGGTACCGTTTTGGAAATCTGGGGCGCTGCACATCCTCCTTAGTGGAGATACCACTATAATAATATTATTCAAGTGTTTTTCTTGTGCGGAGCCGGGCCGTCTACCCCCATTGTAAGGTATTATTATGGAAACTGGATTTGATCTGCAAGACATCATCACCCATGGCACTTCGGGAGCTCGAAGGGGTGGAGACAATCCACTTTACTTTAGTATGGCTCGGATAGACTTTGCTGCCTCCCATCCCCCTATCAATATGGTTCTATCGTATTCCGATCCGACGGGGATGCTGGTTAGTTGAGTGTTTGCGGGTTGGGGGAGGAGCTATCGTGCCGTGGGTGTCTGATTGGATCTTTAGGATCGTGGAGTTTTGTCGTATATCGTGATTGCGGGAACGAATGATATTGGGAGGGTTTTCTTGTACCGCGTACGGATGGAATTCCGGCTATCATATGCGCAGTGCATTTTCATTCCTCCGTATACCTTTTCCATTCAGATATACATTTCATTGCTACTCACCCCGAGATCTTCGACTATCTATTTCTCACAACTAGCTATTACACCACAGATGTATATTACCCCCCCCCCCCNGGGGAGAAAGGGGAAAGGAAAAAGAAAAGGAAAGAAACAAACCAGGTCAAACAAAACACCACCACTAGCCCCAATTGCGCGAGCTATCCAGCTGGTCCGTAGAGTATATATCCATACCAAAACACCGAATGGACAAGCTGCACCCACTGTTTTCACAAACCCTTCACGAACACCGGTTCTGAAGACCATTACCAGGGGAATAAGACGGCGGGTCACATCAACTCCAATCCCAAGACTCAAACCGGACGGGGAGGAAAAAAAAAAAAAGGTATCATAGCAACATCAACAAAGACCGGGGAACATTCCACACAAAGAGAACCTCGATACTCTTCACGAACTCCCCCCTACCCAAAGGACTAAAAACATCGAGTTCTGTAAATACGGGGTTCCACACGCCTATTGTGAAACCGAGTGATAATATATGAGTAGGGAATGAATGTAACGATGGGGAGGTCGGGTTTGTTTGTGTTGTCCCCTTGGGATGAACTAACGTAAATGGCTTCGGGTTTGGAGATCAGGTTCGTTGAGGACGGTACGTACCAAGTCCCATGTCCTGGTACGGTGCTTGTTCATGGGTTCAGCTGATATTAGGGTGTTTGGGATCGACGGGGGGAAGAGATGTAGTAATATGGGGAATGTAGTATTGTTGCCATAATGATACAGAGGTGTCAGAATACAGTAAGAGAGAGATGTATAGCTAAAGCTTTATCTATGAATGCGGGCCGTAGGATCAGCTTCATTCTCTACTATCATATCATACAAGGAATGAACAGATCACAATTGGGTTACATGAGCAATGTTTCTACAATACATTCACCGACGCTGTCCGAATGAACATCTGCGTGACCCACAGTGGTCCCAGGACCCGCTAATATGATGCGGGTGGAGGCATAATACCTATTAATGTCTAGAATACCCTAAATCATTGGGGCGAGAGGTCGTAGCCCGGACAACAACAACCCAACACCGAGGAATGCATCCAAACGCAGCCCCCATTGGTCCAACACGACTTTTGCTATACAATATAGGGATACGCATCCTAAAATTTATATGTGCATTTATTATGTACAGTAGAATAACTGTTCCAAATGCAATGCGATCTATTTGACGTTCTGTAAATAATTTATTAGTTCTTCTGCAAGAAACCATGGAAAGCTTTCTGGTCAATTGTGACTTGGCCGATGGCTGAATCATGACAAATTAGAATTTCATATTTTTTGCATTTTACGGATGTGAGGACTTGCCTTTCAACTTCTTCCTTCCTTCCTTCTGCTTCTCCAGAAGCTTCATTCTCCGGGTTCTGTCACCGCCATAGAGCTTTGCGGTGACTATGCAATCAGTCAGTGCGAGGGCCCCTAAAGCAAGAAAGATCCAAAAACCCTACCATCCTTCCTGACAGGCTTCACCGTCTCCCTGGCGACAATCATCTTGCCCACTGCGGCTTGGATGACCACTTCAAAAAGCTGCCGGTCCACAAACCCCTTGAATTTCGAAACCCACTGCTTGCCAATCCTCTGACACTGGCTTCTGTGGAGAACCTGGGAAATAGCGTCCACGGGTTCCTTGTTCACAAGTAATTGTAGTTTCACAACATCACTCTTCTCGTACCCGGCATCTTCGTAGTCTAGTGATGCATAGCCTTTCGTTATGCCCTTGAGTTTTCCGAAAAAGTCGGTGACCAACTGAGCGAGTGGGATTCTGTACTTTAAGATGACTTGGCTGGCTGTCCAGAATTCGATGGAGACTTGCGTGCCGCGGTTTGACTGGGATTGTTTTTAGCATCTATGGGAAGCGCTGGGGATATGAGGAAGTGTATAAATATGTACCTCGCAGAGTTCGATAACTTTCCCAAGGTATTCATCTGGGAGGGTGATAGTGGCGAGAACTAATGGCTCGTAGAAGGCTTCGATCCGGTTGTGCTCCATGTCTGGATTGGGAAATTCGTACGGATTTCGGACGATGACATCGGTGCCATTCTTGTATTTGATCATGTACGGCACTGTCGGAGCGGTGATTATAATTGAGGTGTCATGCTCCTGCCTCAGGCGATCTTCGAACACCGAGCAATGTAGCGTACCTTCAATCCACCGAGTCAGCACCAAAAACGAGATCCGGGTGATAGTAAAAGTAAATGACGCGAACCCAAGAAACCCAACCTCCATCCCTGCCCAAGAGCTTCTGAAGACTCTTTATTGAGCGTAACACTTCTGTCGTTGATGACTAGCTGATTGATACTATCATCTAGTCGATTAAACTCCGACTGATCCACCGGAAATGCTCCGACGAAAACCATAGGTTTCGGTTCCTCGAACCCTGGGTACGGCTGGACAACGTTCTCCATACCGACATGCGTAAATGTGTCCCCGACCTTTGCTTCAGAGCTTTTCTTCATTCCTGGGCTAAAGTATACATATCCGACCTGACCCGCACGTAGGGAGGAAGCCGCTTTCTCGAGGGGGTGCATGATGCCTAGTTCTCCAACAATGTATCTCTTCCTCGTAGCGAAGGAGACGATGGTGTCTCCGGCCCGGAGCGTGCCCTCGAAGACTCGGACTAACAGGATCACACCTTTGTACATGTCGTACCAGGAGTCGACTAGGAGAATCTTTAACGGAGCTTCATGTGAGCCAACGGGACTGTTGAACAGAGATTTTTAGATCATTTTTCACATTCGAAGAGACCGTCCACCAGGAAAAAAAGGGGGGGGCTCTTACGCTGGTACTTGCTCGACAACAGCCGGTAATACTGACTCAACATTAAGGCCTGTTTTAGCAGAAACTAGAACCGCACCTTTAGGATCGAGTTCGAAACTGGACTTCATTTGGTCAAGTGCCCTCTCCGGATCTGCTGTTGACAGGTCGATCTTGTTGATTACGGGGATGAGATGTAAACCCTGAGCGAAGGCAAGGTAGAAATTGGCCACCGTCTGTGCTGTAGGCTCGATCATTAGACTCTGGGCCACGGGATATGGAGCTAGCGCAATTACCTTGAACGCCCTGCGATGCGTCGACTAGGAGAATCGCTCCTCCACATGAAGCGTAACTTCGGGATACTTCTGCCCGGAAATCGACATGCCCGGGAGTATCTACAAGATGGAGGAGATAATCCTCTCCCTATTCCATAATTAGCAAATAGTTCGGTAATGAGGATGATCGACGCAAACCTTATAATTATAAATCATACTACATGTCTGCGCTTTAACGGTGATCCCCCGTTCTCGTTCTACATCAAGCTTGTCCAAAATCTGCTTGTTCCCACCGGGGGCGATAGTCCCCGTGAGCTCCAGAAGTCTATCACTCACTATCTCGCTCAAAGAAACATTAGCAACAATTCATCCCTCCGTGCCCTAAAAAAGGGAGAACGAGAGAATCAAGAATCCCCCCTCTCAAACTTTGGGCGTTGAACCAGCGTACAAGTGCTCTTCCCATGGTCCTATGAAATTGAATCAGCGCCCCAATTAACACTGACTGCACCAACCCGTCAAACAGAGCAAATAGATAGAAAACCCACCACGTGCGCCACAATACAAAAATTCCTAAACCTCTCCAGTGGAATATCGTTTATCCTTTGCTCTAGCTCTGGCGAAATCCTCTCGAAGCGAGTCCTAGCGGACCCTGAGAAAAACCTCTGTGGCGGCAGTGAGTGAACAGCCGGAGAACACCTCGATAGCCGCAAGGGTGCCCGCCATGAGGGCGAGGTTGTAGAAGATGTTCGCCCAAAGGGCAGGAGGAGCCTACGGACCAAGAAGCATTGTAGCATCGAGTGTTGGAAACCAATGATAGCGAATCCCTTCAAGGTTGTATATTCCGCTTAGGAAAGGGGGAAGAATTGGAGTTGCTCCGTTCTGGATTGTCCTGTGAATCTTCCTTTTGTTTTGTTGAGCGTGTTTGACGGAAACTTATTGAGGCTCTTTTCTTCTGCCAAGACAGGTCTTCTGGGCATGGGGTGTCACTCGATCATATCGTAGTCAAACGTTAGTCTAAAGAGGGCATCGAGCTGGGCACACCGCCCATATCACGGCGGCGAGTCAACAAAGCAAGAAATCCTCCCATCCCTAGAACACACTCTTTTTAGCGCCGAATAGACCTCTCAGGCCATGGGGAGGTGTCGGGGTGTTTGTATGGGCACCTAGGGACACTGTGGATCTCTGAGGTGATCTTAGAGTATGGTTCGTTGTTTAGGATAGCATGGGAAAACCTGCCCGAATCACCGAGCCACGTCTCGCTCACATACATTGGCAACTCCCCAGGAGGTCGTCTTGAGTGCAAGCGGGATCCACCAAAAGCATCTCAAAGCTCCTTAGAGTCAATGTGATGCCCCGAGGCCTCGTATGTAACCGCGGTATAGTGGGCTAGAGGATTGCAAAACCATCATTCCCAAAGCCCCCTGAGTGTATAGGTCCCCATCCTGTACTCGTAGTATGATAGAAGTGTCTTGCAAAACCGCACGGCTATGATCCCCAAGCAATTCCCATTTCAAAATTCAAATTTCACCACAAGAATCCTTTCCAAAACCTCCAATTTCTTCAACTTCTCTGGGGGGCAAGCTACTCCCTGAAAATTCACCCACCCACCCTCCTCTCCATAAATCCCAATTCACACACGATTAATTACTGTACTTTGTTAACATGAGTCACGGGGACATGAACCCACGTCACCAAAGCCACCACGATTTCCATACAACACCATACCATTCCATCGTCGAGCCGAAGGGTTGCCCGCGTTCAGATTCTCTGTCCGGTTGTTCACTCGTTCACCTCTCTATCAAAAAAAAAAAAAGGGCCGGGGGAGAAAAAGAAAAGAGGAAGAAGTTAGCAATAAACACTCCTGGAATTGTCGCCCTGCGTTAGTAATGCGCCGGACCGATCCCGCATCCCATAGCCCACATTGTACTATAGGCTTCGAGCACCTGATGGAGTGGCCTCCTTCACACAATCGACTGGNGGGGGGGGGGGAGATATTCAAGGGAGTGTGCTTGAAGACGCAAGTATGGGCAAGGATGAAGGGCTGAGTTTCTTTTTTTCTTTTTTTTTCCCCTTCCATTCTTTTCCCTTTCCTGGCTCCTTCCCTCCCCAAAATCGCTTCCCCGATGGGCTTGCTAGAGACGAGCGGGTAGACGGACCGATATCTGATAGGGTAAGCCGTTGTGGGATGGGCCGTACGGTAGGCCGGACATTGACTTGCAGCTCAAGGAAAGGCATTATCGGGAACATCATCGCTGTAGCGCAACGCATTCCTACCATCCTGCAGGCCGCCTTGAGAGAGAAAAGTCACTCACCTGCCTCCCGGGCTGGCGAGGGAAGGGAAGGACGAAGAGGCGGGGGAAACGAAAGCGAAGAAAAAGCAATAAAAAGGAGAAAAAGAGAGAAAGCTAGGATGCGCCACCCCTTCCACCAATACCGTACTAAGCCAACCTGTTGTTACCTATCCCGGACATTGTCGATCGTCCGTCTAGCTGGTATCATAAGAATTACTATATCACACTTCGACCAAGGTTATTGTACAAGGGACCGAGAGGGGAGAGCGGCCAGGAGCGGACATAAAAAAGAAAGAAAAAGCCAACAGGAAAACGTGAGATGGAGCAGGGGGGGGGAAGGGGAAAATCAAATCAATACTTCAAGGATTGATATCATATGAGAGGTGAGCCAGCGAATAAAATGGTGAATGATACCTTCCCGCCTGATAGTACAGTACTTGTACGAGCATTACTGGCACTTGAAGCTGGCTAGAAATAGGATTATGATGCCCCAGCACGGGAGATATACCATAACCTACCCCCCCAGACAGCCATAAAGGCTAGGAACCACTGTTAATACCGTATTCCCAGGGCTCTTCCTTCCCAAGGGGATCTACCGGTATGTTCCAGAATACATCGCTCTAGATTGCTCCCCGCGCCTCAACCCTAACTTCTCCCGCCCGTCCTAGGTTTAACGATGCGATGGAGGTATCATATGATAGGAAGCGCTGTCAGGTAGTGCCCGGGGGGGGGGGGGGGGGGAA
>PYWC01000031.1:1444261-1462902 GCA_003182015.1 Tuber magnatum | reverse complement strand
GGTATGGTGTTAAGATTAAGTGATGGGCTAAGCTATTATCTAGGCATGGGTAGTCAAGTCACAGTTGGTGTTTGGATTTGGGAGTTGACTAGCCCAAAACAAGGTCAAATCCTGAGGAACGGGCCATCACACCCAACGAAGGTCAAGGAGTGTCAGTTTTGATGGTAAACACGCTGGAGGCAAGCTTATCAGCATCACTCATCACAGCTTTCCCTTTGCTGATCTTTGCAGTGCAGGGAGGTGCGATCCTCGTGACATTAACTCCAGAAGCATACTCGAGCACTGCGCCGCGCCCATTGAGACATCACCCACGTGCTATGCCGTGACTGAGCGACCAGCCATTACACCGGTACCGTATGCAGCATACAAAGTATCATATCATACTGTGGGCTGCAGGTGACTTCCAAGTCAAGTTTTAACCACTTCTGGCCCCGATACTTGTGTGCAAATTAAGCCTTGCTGCTGATCAACCCAAAGGCGTACCGAAATCCAAGGTTCGCTGTTGCTGCCGCTGCACCGTAACTTAGTTTACACACAAGCATGGCTTAGGCTAATTATCGTACAAGCACTCTCAAGAAAGCCAACTCGATCGAACCGACGACAAGCCTGCGGACACGGGGCCGGCGCTTTGCAGAGTTACCGTATACCGGTACGAGTATGGCACAGATAAAAAAGCATAGCAGGAGTTATATCATATTCCCTCGTCACTAAAATTGTCAATGGCATTGATATTAGGAGCGGTTCCGGGAGAATTCACGGATATTATCAGGAGGGGCTCTTCGATTGGCTGGAGACACGACATCCACATGTTCCAACATGTTCCGGAAAGGTCTTGATACAACCACCGTACAGTACGTGATATTCACAGCCGTGGAGGGGAGTACAAGTACGTGCAATGGGTTGGGCGGTCCGTGCTCTTTCGGATTCGGAAAACCGTGCCTAGTAGGGATGCAATACCGGTGATTTAACCACTCCGTACTGTACGAGTACCGTACTCGAGTGCACATTTATCCCCCTATCCCCCCTGAAACAATGGCTTGAGGAGCGAAGTGACTAACAATGTCGAGAAAGTGGGGATCGTATCATAATCGTGATCGTCTGGACAACATGGTCACGCGTTTTCGAGCTCGCCAGCCCTGCCTCGTGGGTGATACCGTATGATATGTTATGGAAGCCGCAACCGCCCTCGGTGCTGGTGCCTGTTTTTAGGGACACAGGTATAACCGTCGAAAGGGAAGTGAGGAAAGGGAAAAAAAGAGAAAAAAAAAAAGCAAAGAGAAAAGAGAAAAACAAAACAAAAACAGAGGCGGAAAAAAGGAAGGAGCAGGATGATCAGACCGCCCGCCCCAATTGCCCCCTCAGAACCTACCACGAGGAAGGGCGCGCGAGACGGCTTTGCACGAGTAGGCGGGAAATAAAAGAGAGGCAGAAAGAAAAGAAGAAATTCTGGGATGCCAGCAGGTTGGCCATCCTACCGGCGCTAACCGTGGCGAGGTGAGGGAGTTTGGTTTTGTTTCTAAAGTACTCTTAGCTGGCAAGGTGTACTGTACTGCACAGTACTCAGTACAGGTATGATACTACAAGTGGTACTCTTACCCGCAGCGTTCCCGAGAAAAAGAAAGAGAACGCGTATTAGCAAAATATATGGCAAAAAAATCCGTGCATATCCGAACGACCGTACAAATCCTTAACCTCTGTTTTTGGGTACCGCTTGCTTTCTCCGAGTACGATGTCCGCTCTAGGTACAGCACGGCAGTCGGTCGTCCTCAACAGTGGGATTCTGGCACAAAGGGGTTTGAAATAATGGCACGACGGATACCGGTATCTAAAATTTGGGCAGATGTGACGGTGCTGGGGGGATATTCGATTTTGAACAGGTGCTGTATCATACAGTGCAACCTAGGCCCCCAATTCGATGCATTGATCGTAATCAAAAAGGGGGAAGGGCGAAGAAAAAGAAAAAGAAAAAGAAAAAAAAAAAGGAACAAGCTCTAACCCATGGTCTTCGTTGCGCAATATTCGTATGATACAAGTGCGGTACGAGTACTGTACAGTATGATAGAAGACTCGCATTTTGGGGACAAACTGGTGGGGCCGAACACCGAAATCCCCATCAACAACCTCCCACTTCGTACCACCTCTTCGTGCCCCACTCTTGCATAATATGGTTATGCTGTTTGTGCGCCTTTTTGACGGATAGTTCCGATCGCGATACGGTAGACCTACTCACGGTATTGTAGGGAAAAGAGAAGAAAAGGAATTAACCGTCCAGTTTCAAATTTTGAATGTCACCACCGGCAATCGAAATCGTGGAAACGTAGCAAGATGCCCCCACCCCGAGTTTATCTACGATCCTCATTTCAGGAACCGGGAGGTTGTGTGATCCCTGGGTTCAAAGTCAAGGCGCTCCGTTCCGCACGGCCAGCGCCAAACAATGGGCACCGTTAAAACTTTCGTGAAATCCACTATCTCCATCAGCCCCCTAATCTCCGGATTCTGAGTCAAAGCTCCTGAGAAGGATTAGCGTTTTCCCGACACGGTATGATAATATAAGATCAGCCCTCAACAGGGGTTGGATCTCGCTAACTGGTATTCGCAATTCTGTTAATCTGTCAAACTGACCCTATCCTGGGCTGGCGGAGATGGTGGATTTCACGAGTTTTTTTTTACAGTATTTGTACGAGTACTTGTAGAAAATGTAAACAAAGAATGGGAGGGGCGCTGTCTGGTTACCAAAAGGTAATCATGCTTGAATAGGCGAGGACATCCCAAAAAATTGATTAAAAAAGGAACAAAAAAAAACAAAGAATCGGTGAAGGTACAGTACACATTCCTTTTTTCTTTTTTTCTTTTTTTCTTTTTCTTCTCGATGCGTGGCATCGCACTAGCCCCGATTTGGCTCAATTATCTGAATTTCTTTTTGGGTATGATGCGGTATGAATCGCCGATTTTGCCAATAAAGATGAGTTTGGTGAGTTTTTACACTGCGGCGGAGCAGGAATCCCTAAGGAATCCGGAACCGGTGGCAAAATTGTGGGAAGAGGAATCAAGATAGGAAATAGAAATAGGCAAAAAATTGCGAAGGGGTCGCTCCATGAACTGGCTGGAGAAATGGCCGCGTGAATGGGTACGGTACGGTAGGGGTTTATCGCGACCGGGGTGACACGCCCGAGTTGACGGGAATAGGGAGCCACCGAAATCCCATCTCTCCTCCTCCCCCTTCCTCGACTTGATAGTCCCCGAGTGACTTACTGGTATGATACTATACCCGTACAGGTACAAGGCAAGACCTCTGCGGGAAAATGTCTTCTAACACACTGGGAGCAGAACTTGAACATCTGATCACTCCCACAAGGCACAACCCCCTTCCCCCCCCGGAAAAAAAGAAACGAAAACTTTCCAGGGCAATCTACAGGTACTGGGGCTTCCACCATCATAGTCACCGTGTTTGCATAATGGCTTTGACCAGCGTCTAGCCTTTTATTACTTGTGCTCGTACTCTACTTGTACTCAATCATTTGACCCGGCACGCAGCGGTTGCTTTTTTTTATTGGAAGGGGGGGGGGGAGCCTCCGGGTTCAAATGGATCGAGTAACGGTACTGTACGAGTACAAGTATGATAGGAGGTCGGAACGGACTACCTCGTGTAGTATGATACCAGGAGCAGCAGAGAGGAAGTGCGTAACCCCCAACTTTGACCGTCTTTCCCCCCCTTCCAATTGGTTGAGGGCCGTCAACCGGACTGGTTTAAAGCTCTTCGGTAGGATCATGATAGATTTCAACACCGGTACCGGTACGATACTAGTGGGTGGTCGAATACAAGCACGGGGGGAGCGTCCGGGGTCGTTGGGATTTCCCCTCTGGGATAGGGGCAAGGGGAGGGATTGAGGTGCGCCTTACTACGAGGGGCAATCACAACGTCCCATCCATTGAACTTTCCCCTTGGATTAGAGTGCTTACTTGTGGGGTTTGCGCGCAAGCCACTCTGTGGCTGGTGGAATGGGGAGCGTGGTTGCGCTTCCTCCTCCTGTCGCTTCCGTTGTGGTTTGACGTTCTTGTGCTAGTGGTGCTTGGGGTGGTTTTTCAGTAGTGAGTAAATATGGGAAGTTGCATTGGGTTACTTTGTTGTACCAGCCAATAGGGTCCCTAGTGGTATATCTGAATGTACTAGGATAACCAAAGGCAAAGGATAGAGACCAAAACTGACCTTACAGGTACAGTACAGTACAGTCTTCACCTCTTCACCGGAGGCGTGGCGAAACTGGACGGACGGGTGACGAACAGGCATCCTTAACTGATCAATTTTTTGTTACCCTACTTTGACGAGTTCACTTTTGCCCATAAGAACAGGTGCTGTATCATACAGTGCAGCGGGGGGGCTGGCATTGGTTACGGAGAAAATTTTTCCGGTAACGTTACACTGTAGGACTCATCCTAGCATATCAGAGTAAAAAGTAAGTCTATGCTTTGGCAGTGAACAACCTCCCAAACCAAACCCTCCGCCAATATCGTGCGTTCTCGTCCAATACACTATCTCCCCAGACCTTCTACCTGTAATCTCCGTACAAGTACCCTCTGCTCGAAAGTAAACAAACAGTTATTCTAGGTTAAACCCGCAGAATAATACCTGTACTGTGCGAAAACATCACCCCCTGGCACTCGTACAAATATCCTCCCCAAGAGGACTTGGTGTTTACCTTACGCGGCAAAGCGTGAGTGTGCTGACTGTGTTGGGTCTCAGTAACTGGTATTCGCAATTCTGTTAACCCCCCAATCTAAACCTTCCTTGGGCTCTTTGTCTCGGAGTACGGAGATTGGATGTCTGCAACAGATACTGGTAGTGAACCGGCCGAGAATATACGGTAAGTCCATGAGCCTTGAATTTTGGATGCCTCCAACTACAGCTCTTACAGATAGTTGGAGGAGNAGGCGTGGCGAAACTGGACGGACGGGTGACGAACAGGCATCCTTAACTGATCAATTTTTTGTTACCCTACTTTGACGAGTTCACTTTTGCCCATAAAATACCCCCGTTCGTTACCCGCCCAGTTTCGTCAGGCCCCCGGTGAAGATTGTACAAGTACCCGGGATGATGTTTTCGTACAAGACAGGGGTTTTTTTGGTGTGTAACCTAAATTAACTGTTCATTAACTTTCTATGGGGTACCTGTATTGTGCGAACTCCTGCTTGTTGGTGGAGAGTCAGGTTCGGGGAATTTTTGCCAGGAAGGGCAGTAAATGATTATTATTAAGGCATACTATAACACTAGGGTTTCATTCGTTACTTCATTTGTCGATCCAGAGTTCTGTTGAATTGAATTTTCTGTGGTGGTCACCAACCTCTCGACCTCCACTTGTGTCCAATAAAAAAAAGCATTGTGCAGTAAGGTAGAGTACGGTAGCAGTAAGTTAACAGTTTCTGTTGCATTCCAAGGCTATAAGAAACAGCAGAGTATGGTTAGTTTTTTTTCTTCTTCCCCCCCCCCCAACTTTGGATACTATCGGGACAGTATCATACCGGTACAATGACAGTACGCCCCGTGAAACAATCCTGCACATACCGATAATTGTCCTGAGATGAACTGGCACGGTAACCAGTGCGGACTTTGATACCTAGACAGGAAATCTACCAAAGGCCGTCTTTTTTTTTCTTTCTTCGGGAGCTCGCTCATTCAAAAAAACAGAGGGAGACTCCGAGTATCTAGCCAACCAGCCATCCTAACGCACCAAACTTTTTTTTTTATTTTTATTTTTATTTTTTTTAACAAAAGTCCAAACCCAACGTGGGCATTTCAGATACCCGTAAGAATACCCCGCGATATCCCCCCCCATCAATCATCACACCGGATCGCACGAATGAGCGAACAAGTGCAATGTTAAACAAGAAGGTGGTGGTGGCGAAAAGCCAGGAAAAAAAAAAAAACACCATTTCCCATCATTTCTTGCCAAGAAGTGCTTTTGCTCTCGCATCCACAGCGGAGTCGAACGTGTTCTCATTGGCTCCTGTTGTCACCCGGCCAACGAGAGTGTGAGTTTTTCTTTTTCTCTCTCCCTCTCGTTCCCCTGACTTTTTTCTTCTTCTTAATTTACCACGTTTAGAAGGAATGCCAAGACTGGGCGTTTCCATGGTCTGCCGTACTCGAGTACACTCGCTAGACGACTTTGGTTTAGCTCAGGTTCGCCTTGTTTTATGCTCACGTCCTGTCCCGTGATACGGTAGTCTAGCACCAAGGGGTTTCTATCGCTCTTCCGGAGGTAGACAAAAGGTGGAGAGAGTAAATTTAATGCTTTCTTGAGTTCATTTTCCTGGTCTGTGTAGACTTGGTATGGTGTAGTACTCGAGTACTGTACACAAAAGAGTTTTACTTGTTTTATGATACTCGTACATTGTGATGCAATTATTACTAGGAGCGCCTCTGAAAGTCATGAATGGGCGAAGGAAATGTACTGTACGAGTACATCAGTAGTCTTAGGCTAATTAAAGTGTTAACTCAGCCAGTAGGTCATGTGACGGTGGATTTATCTTTTCTTTCCACCCCATTCCAGTATTGGAAACCCTTTGCCCTGTCTCTTTCTAGGATTCAGTACTGGTATGACTGATGTGTGGAAATTGTGATATGATTGGGCTGTGCCCAATTATTATTGTTATTACAGTATCATTATTGAGGGGGGGGGTGGATGCAAAAAAAGTCAAGATATCCACCAACCATCGTACTGTACAAAATTTCGGTATACCGCAACTCCGCTAGTCCTCAAAAAGTGGTACGATGCATGAGGCAAAGTTGTAGGTAAGTATGATAAGAATCAAGAGAAATATATACCAAAAGATTACAACCCTGCAGGAAAAAAAAAAAAAAAAAAAAAAAAAGTAATTTTTCCCATGATACTACCGTATCACTCACTAAAACTCCCTCGGGTTTGAGGTTTCATTGATGGATGTTATGATATCATGGCGAGAAATTTTTTTTATGGTAATATGATAGCACCTGTGCATAGCATCTCCACACTCTCTCTACCTTGATGCTCGAACTCGAATACATTATGCAGGAAAGGGTGGGAAACGCTGTTCGCCAACACAATGGAGTAACCCCGTGCAACCCTTCCAGCGCTCATCCGTCACCGGGGAAATAACCATTTTAACCTCGATGACTACACTTGCGCCCAATGGATTCCGAGTACTCGGACGGTACTGTACGTAAATGCCCACAACATCATAATATCATACCTATATCACATCAAATCCCGCCCCCCCAATCTTTTTTTTTTTTTTCATTTTCACAAACTGCACTGACAGATTGACAAGTATCCTCATCTCAACATTTCCAAAATCAGGGCCGCAATTTGAATATGGTCTTCTTCTGATTACTCAACAAAAAAACAAAAACAAAGAAATTATATATAAAAAAGCAGTTTGACAAACGGAACCAAACCCGGACTCTTTTTTCTTTTTTTTTTTTTCCTTTCTTTTCCCCTTGTTCTCATCGTATCATACGGTATCGGACCGGGCCGGACGTATTATATATCGCGGGGGGTTAAGATACGGGCTGGACCGCAAGTATGATCTGCTGTCCAGTACAGTAGCAAAGCGGTACAACAGGTGCAGTGCAGTCGCAGTGCCGGTGCTCGAGCATACTCGTACAAGTGCGGTAGGCACTGGTGCATCTGATCAGTGGTCGGCTGGATGTCGTGCGGTGCGGTAGTACTGTACAGCACAAGAGCGCGTATCACAACCTCCCAAGTGGGATGCATAGTACGGTACGGTACTCGTATGCTACAACTGAAACTCGAGCGAAATCATGACAGGCCGGACTCGCCCGTGGTTGACTTAGACTTAGAGTTATGTAGGACGGTGGGTGAGGGGAGCCTGCACCCCGCCCCACCAATCAATTGGCCGGGAACGGGGACCACATATCGTGCCTGTGAATACCTTACTACTACTCGAGTAGAGCTCTCTCTCCACCCCCACCGCCCTGTGCAAAATACTCGAGTAATCTCCGGAAAGAAATCTCGTCGGGCGGAATCTCTCGAGAAGGGGTTAGCGTCGTCGATAGATCAGCTGGACTTGCGCCATCTCATTCTTGTACCGAGTACTGTACTCGTACCGTATTATATAACCCGTTTTTCCCTTCGCAATCATGTTAAACATGTCGCGCTAACCCTCTCTCGGACTGACGCGCTCACCGATTCCCGCTGATAATCTGGTAACTTACTTGTATACGGTAGCGCGTGCGAATCCTTAAGAGTGGGAGTGGGCGAGGGCGCACGCAAGCCGATTCGATTTCGTCGTTGGTCCAGGTCGTGGGGCTCTGACGTCCAACTCCCTGCTTGGGATCCTTTTTGGTGGCGTTTACTCAGGAGATTTTGCGCTTCTTACCGCAAGCCTGCAAAAGCCTCGGGTGGTCCATTATGCCGTGATTATCGGCTTCGTGATCACGCCTCTTCCTGCCTGCGGTGCTTGCTGTTCTGCTCGATGGAGAACCCGGACTATACCTCCCTCTCTCTCACCTTCTTACCTCACCATACTGTGCCGTAGTTTGTGTCTCCGATAAGAAATATCCGATCGCCAATGCTTGGACGGCGGTGTACTCTACTTGTACAGTACTACTTGTATACCGCATATCACCCTAACCCCCTGAGAACACAATCATCTACTGGTATCGTACAACGCGATGTATGATAAACAACCAAACCAAATATCATACACTGAGGGGAAAAGAAAAGAAAGAGCAAGGAAAGATCATGACAACTCGCACTACCCCCCCCGCCCCAATCTCTACCTGTGTATACTCCCCAAGCCCCACAACCGCTACCCCAGCCATCCACTGCAGGGCCGACAGCTATGGCCACCATCAATAATATCCCTAAACAACCTTCTGGCGATATCCTCAGACTGGGTATAAACTGCACTACCATGGCCTCCGGCGCCCTGCTTATTCCTAACCCACAACCGCGTCAAGGTTCCCCCTTTGGGAAAATTACCCATTGAGTGGGGTGGGCGGAGCAGGATCGATACTGCGGCCTGTGACCTCCTGTCCCTTCTCGAAGCACTTCCCCCCACTCCTTCTCCTCATTCGTGGGAGGAGGAAATGCCGGGGCAGAGTATGATATTGATAGCGTCATCACCCGGCAGCAGCATAGCAAGGCTCTTCCGTGCCGGGACTCTATTCACGGTCCTAGGCCTCCTGTCGTGTCTTTGTTCCCCGTGTACCACTGAGCCACGGAGGATGAGCCGCTGGCACGCATGCGGGGATCGCGGTCGGTAGGTTTCACCCTGACATGGGGAATGCCAAGGGGCTGAGTCGTGGGAATGCTAGTTTCCCGTTGCCACGCGCTGGTGCTTGGCGGGGGGAGGAGGGCTCCGAATTGATGGTTGTTTCGCATGAATTTGGACTCAATGTTGGCGGGATGTTGGGCAAATTGGGGGATGATAGGGGTTGCTATCTGCACTATGCGGAGAGAGTATCGGGGATCGGTATAGTGATGGATTGGTCAAGCTGTCTCCTAGGGGGAGGCGGAGGGGGATATTTGGTCGGTAATAGGCCGGATTTAGCTATGCAAGGGTTTCGGGATATGGTCAGGAGGGCCCGGGAACGGCTTCGGCAGCAAAGCTAGTTAAAACACAACGGAAACGGAAAAATCATCAATTAATGAGTACTAGTGCCTAATCTCTCTCCGGGAGCTATCACGGGCTGTTTTAAAATAAAAGGAAATGATCAATGGAAACAAGAGCCCAATAAACCCATGGGAAAAGACTCGATATAGCTACGCCATCAAAGTGCAAGGAGAGTCTCGGACAAGCCATAAAAACACGGATAAGGTGGCAAGAACGGCCCCCCCCCCCAAGAAAAACACAAATGAGATGGGAAGGAATTTTTTTAGGTATAATGCCATTGAATGCAGATAATCGCTAAAAAAGAAAAAGAAAAACCCAACCAAGGGGTCTGATCTAGTCAAACCTCACGATGATAATTCGATCACCAATTGGCTCCTCCAAGACCTCTCCCTTACGCCGAACCTCTGGCTCCTTCCCATACACCCAGAACTTCTTGTTCAATATATCCATGCGCGTTAGAACTCTGTCACGGGGGGCTTCATTGAATCCCGGGACCGGCAGTTCAACAATACCCCCCTCAGACGGAGTCAAGCTATCGTCAACAGATGCGTAAGCGTGATCATCCCTGACCCTTCCCAGAAATCTAGATTTCCCCTTCTTTGGCGCTTGCTTTGCAGGTTGAGCATCACGGACAGCAATCTTCCGTCCGACTTCAAGCTCAACTTTGTACTTGGTCTTCATCAGCAGTCCTGGAGGCCTGAAATCTCCATCATTCACACCAGGGACGGGAGGGTAGACGATATCTTTTGATAGGTCCTCGACAAACATCTTCCCATGCCTCTCGCTCGCATCAACCTCAGAGTCCAAAACAAGCATCCCAGGGGACATCTTGCTAAAAAGTGCGTAGACCTTGTTGTTTATCTTCTCTTGGTTTTTGACCCAGAGGTAAGGAGGGTAGTTTCCAGACTCGTTCGCTCCTTCGAGCGTGTCAAGTTCAACTCCAAGGGGCAGCGGTTCCAGCTGATTAACGAACCTTTGCAAGTCGCGGGGTCTTGTATAGTATGTGGGAGTTGGATAAACGTCTTCGTAGTCAATCTCACCATTCTCGTTGGCGTGGGGGCTAGCATTGCTATCGTGAATAATATTATCAGGAATCATTGCCCACTCTCTTCCGTTACGCCATTCCGAGATTGTGGAAGGTTGAATTGGGGATGGGCGAGCAGTAATGACCCAAGTCACCATGTTGACTGATTCGCCCTCTTCAGTAATGCCAGGTATACCGAGATCACCTTTCATGCGCAGTCTAACGACGTCTTCGTCAGGGTCCCAGGCAAACTTGCCAGAGGGTCCAACCTTGGATCTCTTGAGGTTTCTAACAGTGGTTCCATCGTCGAAGTCGACCCAAAAGGATGATCTAGTCAAACCATTGGTAATTCCAGGGAACAATCCAAGGCTGCGCAGAACAACCCGTTTGATGACAGAGCACTCACTCCAGGTGCCATCCACAGGACTAAACTGTGGAACGGCATGCACTTCAACCACAGGACGGCGATCTGTGCTGGGGGGTAGGAAGCCTAGGTAGAACACCTTGCCACGAGTATCAGGAGCAATTGAAAAGGAGCTGGGTTGGGGGTAAAGAGCTTTCTTCCTAATCGTGAAATGATGTCCTGCCTCTGCACCGTCTGTCTGTTGAGAAATAGTTGAAGTGAACGAGAAGCGCTTGTTAAGCTTGCTCGAGGATTTGCCAGGCTTCGGAAAAATGTATCCTTCCAGCCGCTGCTCGACAAGGTCAAATTCAGCGATAGCATAGAATTCATTAAGGGCTGTCTCTATGATGAAAGAATCACGTTCAAGCCATGTATGAAGCAACTTTCCACGATCCTGGGGCCTGGTAGAGAAAACGGCACAAAGACTGTGGGGATGCTGAAAGAAAGTTCTCGGTGGCAGAGGAGGTGAGGAAGTGCCCCAGCTGATACACCAAATTTCAGCCCCAGAGACATAATAGAGTTATGGGGAGCGGAAACATACGCCCAATTCAACCAGGAGAAGAAGCTAGAGCCTTCACCAGCAACGGCCTGGTGGTTGCGGCCTTCTTGCGGCTGGGGATGGACATGCGCTTCTCCAACTACCAACAGCATCCCACGATTTGTCGACATACGAATACTCTCACCATCCCTAAGAAGTATGCTCTCAGAGCGTTTCATTATACACTCCCCAAGCTCATTACCGAGAGTGATGACAGTATCAGCAGCAGCACCATCCACGGGACGACTTAGATCCTTGAGTACAATAACACCACGGGAGCTTTGAGGTACAATCTCACGTTAGAGCCGCACCTACACAGACGAAGGCGCAAGGAGGGAAAAAAATAATTATAATAAAAAACAAGCAAATAAGCGAGCAGGCGAGGAGGGCAATCAAACGCACAAAATGGGAGATTATACCGTTGATAAACTAACAGATTCTGATTAGAATCTACGAGGAAACCGTTTGACAGGCTAGTAGATGCACGCGCTACCTTCTCGATAACCTCAACGTGGGAGGGTCTCCCTTGCTTCCAGTTCATGGACCTGAAATAAGCAGCGTCAAAATCCTGTCTAGTCCGTTGCTTTTTACCGCATTCTGAGGATAGTGGAAAGTAGAGCTTGTGGGCGTAATGACACACTTCTTCTGAAGTGAAGTAGTTATAGAAAGCTCGAGAAACCAGTCTCAGAGCGATCACATCGCGTGAGGAAAGAGACTCCAGGACGAACCGGCACAGCTCCGGGGGAATGGTAACGAGGGTCGGTCCTTTCGGAGCAGACATGACGAAGGAATAATCAGACAGCAGAGGACAAGGAAAAGAAAAACAATCACAACAGCAACAACAATAATGAGGAAGAGGAAACGGGGGAGGGAGATGAGCTGCTTGGAGAGTGGCGTCAGGTTCCTGTGGTGTTTGTGTGTCGTGTTTTGTTGTGTGAGGGAAGCCTCATGACGGTAGAGAGAGAGCGAGGAGGGGTGGTGGATGGGGAAGCCAGGGTCGGAAGCTGACGTTACTGCCGAAAGAAATCGAGATCGGGATCAGATAAGATACTGTAGCGAGTAACTTAAATCACCGAAAACGGCAGATCTCGGTCCCAACTGGAACACCAACGAGATACCGGGATATTACCAAAGTGTTGGTATGTTGGCCGGTGGCTACTGTAGCAATAGAGCGCTGACGCACGGTACAGTACTTGTACCGGTACCGGTACTGTAGTTGAGACGTTAGGAAGAATAGAATCGGATCATCCACCCTAGGCGCTCGAACCATCGCTTCAAGACTCGCACAGTCCCAACTCAAGACTTTGCAAAAGCCAAGTGCCCCGATGGGTATCATACCCGGCTTGCCCCATCAGCGGAGTGCGCGATCCTCTAAAAACCCACTCACCCAAACAACACCACCACTGCCGCCCGGTTCATAGGTCATCACGGGATCGGACACAAATATGCTGCGCAGGATCCCTCAATAGGATAGGTGATCTCTTCCAACGGGAGCCAGATCTCCGACCCCATTTTCTTTTGCGGCGTTTTAACTGTTTTTCTTTCGTCTTTTATTATTCTCTTTCTTCTTTCTTCTCTTCCCCTCTGAAACAACAGCCCACCCTCTCTCTCCCTTCTTCCCTCTCCTAATACCCATCCCAGGCAAGAGGTATCCGGAGAGAAAGATTCGCAAAATATACTTGAAGATGGCAAAAAGAAAACCCCGTGCGTATCTGAGTGCCCATACGAACCCCGATCCGTATTCCTGGATACTACTTACAGGAGTGAAGGAAGTGGTTGGACAACGGGCAACCGGAAGAATATTTAAGATTCAAGACGTTGCATAGATAACTTCAATTATCTCTGGGACTTACTCACATGGATTTTAGAAAGTTCTTGTCAAACAAGTCCCAATCTATAACTGCTGGAATTAATACTATGATACCTTCACCATACTGCACTGAAGGGCATTTTTTTGGTATGGCAACCAAAAGACTTTCAAGTCGCCATCCCACTTGAAGTAACTGGCAGAGCAGAAGTGTCATCTATATTTCTGAAGCGGGGGGAGGCAAGGAGGAGAGGTAATAGGACCAGTGAATGAAATTATTTTCAGTTCAGTGCCAAACTCCTGGTTGATTTCAACGTGCGAAACCGCCCTATTTTGCTGTGTGAGCCAGTTTATCCTACCCTTATATTTGACAGGGCGTGCTACTTTCGGACACTGTCAGACAAATCAACACCTCAACAAGCCCAAAATATCGCCAACCCCGAACTCCTGTAGCTGAACAACCACAACCCTCACACCCCGGACCTTCTGCAGATATGTTCGATTTGCCACTCTCTAGAGATCTAAGGAAGGGATTTTGGAAATATTGGCTTGAACAGGAGCTAGGCTGATTTCAAGTTCGTACGGGGCTTGCCAGCTAACAAGCGTGAGGCTGGCCGTAACGAGTAATATCTTGGCATTAACTCCCGATTAGGAGGAACGGGCGCACGTCACTACCGTATCAGGAAATAATCAACTGCTTAATAAGCGAATTTGAGTTAACACATAGCATTACTGTGTTGATTTGTGGCCGAGTACGACCTCGTACAAGTAGTGCCAGGAGCGATGCAATTCGGCGACCGAACCGCTCCCCCTTCCCACCGGTGTGATAGTTAACAATACAATCTGTTCCAGCATCGCAGGATTCTCGAGTCGCGGGAATTGGCAAGTCTTTGCAGCCTGATTGGTCGAGATTTGTTTGCGGTGCCTATCTTCTGTGCAGGTACTGTACTTGCTGTGCGGCAATCGCAACGCTACCGGTAGTGCAGACTGTAAACGAGACTGTCCCTCCTTCCTTCCTTCTTCCTCTTTCGTTTTCCTTTCCTTTCCTTCTTTCCTTTTTTCTTCCCCTCGTGGAACTCCAAAACGTGTGTCTGTAGGACAACACCGGAAGCGAACCAGAATCGCTTTCATCTCTTCCGTGGGACGCGGTGTTGACCGAAGAAGAGGGCGAACGTTGCGGTTAGGCAGCAGCTTCGTCCCAAGACTTATTATGCCAAGAAACTTGAGAACGGTGTGCTAAAGTAGCACCCGCTACAGTGCCCGTAACACTGCTGCTGCTGTCACGAACCTTTACCCGCCCATTCCGGTATGGTAAGGAACCCCTAAAGAGCGCCATCAGGGGGTTAAGTTCTAGAGGCTTGTGCTCTGCTGTAGGTACCAAAAGTTCGTTTCTCGTGCCCCATGCAGATTTTATTNGATACCATGATACAGTAAAAAGCCCGGCGGTTCCGGACATACTTGGACTTGTAGGCGCCATTATGTGATAACCGTACATACAGCACGGTAACTCGTGCCAGGGTGATGACCCCTCGGGACTAAACCCCGTCTTCGCCCACTACCCCGGCAATCAAGCGGTTCCCGCGTCCCTAACGCTGGAACCCACCAATAGTCCCAACATACTGGCTTTGGTGTCCCGAGAAGCTGGGAGAGACCGGCACATCGCGAATAATAGTGCAACCTATTATTCCCGCCCCTTGTAACTCTGCCATGCCTTTTCTGGTACTGTACGAGTACTCGAGTACCGGTACTCGTGCGTACCATACTCCACCACCCCTTGTCGTGGCACCGTCTCTCCCCACCCTTACGGACCACATCCCGGTGCCGTATAGGTCGCGAGGACAGCCTCCCTTCCTCCCACCCACTACCGCTAACATAACGCACCGTAACATCCCCGGCATACTAATCCCAACACTCACAACACAAGTACGGTAGAGGAACTGAAATGAAAAGCGTGCAGAAACGCAGAGGGAAAAAAGGAAACCGCCAAGGACTGAATGCAGGTGATACCAAGAGGTATCGGTAGTGGGGGTGCATCTAATATAAAGTAAAAGTAAAAATATAAGGCAATTCCAGAAAAGGGAAAGTTTACACTAGTAATCCCATTCCATCCGGCCCCGTCCTCGAACGAGACAGGTTGGACGATCGACCGTCCCAGTTACCATGTTCCGCCCCTACAACTCTCTTTCCAGTTCCAGGTCATACGGCACTTCACCGTCCTTTCCTGATAGATAGCTGCTATAGTTGAACGTTGTGCAAATCGAACATGAGCAACTTTGCGCTTTGGCCGCGATGTCGCTTTATTTACGCCGTCCTTTGCCAGCGGTACGGATTTGGCCCGTGAATGAAGAAAAGAACGAGTGCAAGTACATGTATGCGTAATGCAAGCATTGAACGAAAAAATAAAGAAAAGTTCGGTTGCCCTATCATGACTGCCATGAATATTTCTCTTTGTTTTTGTTTTTCCCTTCCAAGGTACCCCTCTCCCGACATGGCCAACTTATTGAGGCCGGGGGCAGAGAATGGGGGAAAGACGGAGGTCGGCGGCGATAGAGACACCCCATGTGTCACTAGGGCCATTGACACTCACCAACGTGCCTTGCCTCCGCTCTATCAGCGGCAGGAGTTTNAAGAACGGACTGCTATTGCATCCCATCCAGATCCAAGCGGAGGGACCAAAATTTGGCGGTGTGATACAACAGTCCCTTTAAGAATCGTTTCGACATTACGAGCAGTGGGGCTGTAACCCTCTACCCCTGCGACTCATTTGATCTCGCAGCCTGCAGCAGATACGCCGAAGGTAGGCGTGGCCTGCTCCACCACAGCATTTGTTTGGCAAGCTACTTATAACGAGGGGATTCAATATTTTGGTACAGGAACACTGAGAATCCAATTACCTAACCAGTCATTAGGTAGCTGAGCAGCTGCCTGAACAGAGTGAATGGCGAACAGCCTCGTATCAGGCATGTGCAGAGTAATTTCACACAGAGTGCTGTGCAGATGGTTCCTACCGGCAACTGCCATATGCTACATGGTTAGCTGCCATAATTTAGCCTATCGCGTGCTGGAGATACTGCTGTGCGGGCTCAGAATGGTTCGTGGTGCAATCCTGGTTGATTGACCTTGGTTTGCTCGTGGTCACTAAATTGGACAGACCAGATGCCCAGTTTAATAAGAGTAAGCTGTGGGCAGAGAAAGGGGGCCCAAGAGTATTGTATAGTTTGTGAACTAGTAAGAGTAGGAGACGTTGTGCATGCCCAGTATGATCGGATCTTTGAATGGTGCCATTGCTCCTTGAGTCTAGTGGCCGGCCCGTAGCAGGTACATGCGTCACCCCATCCCCCACTCCGCCCAGGTACAAGCGCCCGAGGCAGACTATCATCTACTTTCGTATGATACCATATATCATACTAGTGGCACCGACGACAACGTACCCCTCCCGATGGCCCTATAGCAGCGGCAGTATCGCCTTCTGCATCAAAGACTTTCTAGCAGGAAACACCTCGTGACCTCGTGATCCCTGGAAGGTGGTGATAGCAACAATGAGGCCGACGAGAGAATTTTGCGCATCTCCAACTACTTGAATGCCAATTATCACCGCCGCAGCTAGTTTAATGACGCAGTGCAGCCGATTGTGTGCTCGCTGTCTGCTGGGGGCCCTGCTGGCAATCCAAGCACCAGATCCCAGCAGCAGCAGCAGCAGTGAAGCTATCCTCATCATGCGCCAAAGAGGTTCCGCGACTAGCTCTTCGTTTCTCCCGCGTAGCATGGTTGAGTTATGTACGTAGGTTGAGGTATGTACGTAACTAGATTTGACCAATGTCCATCGTTCCTTGACACGTTTGCTAGAGCGATTCGTGAACTCTAGGCCATCGCCCGCCTAGACGGCCCGACCCTCCAGCTGTCTAGAGATACAATGAGAACTTGAAGCACATGGAGTGAAAGCTCTACGATGCTCTGCCTTGTGCACTGGAAACGATTGATGGAAGTTGAGCCTAGGATAGTCCTGCACTTGAGATAAAGTTGATAGTGACCACCATACGCACAGCTCCAGTAGCTAAGCTCCCTGCAGCACTGCCGCTTGGTTGGACGATTGGCGGCTCAGCTGCAGGAAATACAAACGGCCTTCCGAGAAATCTCAGGAGAGGAAATAACCAACGACCAGAGAACCGTTGAATGACGGAAAACGTATCATCACAATCGAACTATAACGAAAAGAAAGACATGTGTCATGTGGATCTTTAGGGAGCTCCCCTCGTTCCGATCCCGCAAGAGACCAGGATGAGATTTCAGTGATGTGATATCCTCATCCCAGCAGGCTACCGCTCTAGCTCCCAGGTTCCAGCTATTGTCTCTCTGTTACATCATAACTACATCCCGCCACCGGAAGGATGGAAGGGCGCTATAGCTCAAATACGAGATGCATCCATCGCTAGAAGTCGTCAGCAAGAACTGGTAGTTATGCAGCGCTTTGGGGGCGGGTGGGTTCTCGCCCCAAGTTTTTGTGCGCGTTGCGGCCGGGTCGGAGGGAAAACAGGTATGATAGAAGGGGGTGTAATCATGGTACATAATCCCTGAAACATATAACTCCTAGCACACATTATACCGATAATACTAATTGGGGCGTGTGCATGCTATGTTCTGCGCCTCGGACTCTAGTTCCCTTTTTTTTTTCCGAAGGAACGAGCCCGGACCGAGATAGTGATGAGTTGGATGAGTAGTGAGTCCGCATGTAGAGGATAAAGTGGTATTCCCTGAGATCCCCGCTAGCATGGGCCCCCAGCATCCCAAGCGTTTGCCCGAGGGTGAACGCACCGCACGAACCGGCGCGAGGGGAAAAGCCAAGATGCAAAAATAAAAATAAAAAAATAAAAAAGTTTCCCCTACGGTAACCCCTTTCTTCTCTTGAAGGAATTAAGACCCGGTGTGGGCCACTCGAGCACCGGTACTGTATCATACCTGAACGGTTGCCCCCAGAAGACGGTAGGTACCATCTAATTATTCGATTAACAGATGTCTCACCGCAGCCAAACAATACCGACATACGTTTGGGCAGCCTCAAACCGCGGATTGGGGTGTCTACTCCGCGTTGCCCCCAGCTAGGTCAATCGATTGTGCATCCTATTCTCGAGAGAGAGCGTGAACTGCAGACGGAGCAGGAATTGCTTCTTTTTTCAAAAAATAAAACAAAGTAAAAATGCGGGACCAACCGCAGGAGGACTAGCTGGTTCCATCAGCAGGACGAAGGGGGGGGGGGCTC
>PYWC01000031.1:1340067-1408459 GCA_003182015.1 Tuber magnatum | reverse complement strand
TGGAAGTTTGATTTTAGGTCCTGCTCGCCCGACCTCTGGGCCGGGCGGTCCGGTGGATTCACCTTCAGACATATCGTGTTCGGATTCTTCGTTACTCGAGCTGTTGTTTGAGGAGCTTTCTGCAGATTCGCTAGGGTTATCGTCTGGTGGCTGCCCTACTACCGCGTGATCTGATCCTTCTTCTTCGCTTTCTTCCCTCTTAGGTGTCCCGATAGGTATGCTGTCTTTCTTTGGTGGTTGCGCCGGTCCCTTTCCTTTACTGGGGCTGAGGGGAAAGTGCCCTGGAAGGGTGGCTACTTCCTTTGCTAATTTGTCTGTTACCTCGCTAAAGGTCTGCTTGGCCAAGTCTCGCGCTAATTGTTGTTCTGCTTCGTCGATCGAAACATCGCTCTTTGGCCCTATCCATTTCTTAGGTTGCCTTTTTTTGGTAAGGCCTTCTCGTGGGACCTGCTTCCCACTCCGGGTCTCTAATGACCCAATCGTGTCGTTTGGCGGAGCCGAACTTCTCGTGGTTCTGCCACTCCCCAATGCTAGCTTCGCTTATTGTACTTTCGTAGATTGATCAGACTAGGACCCTGCAGGTTTCTTAACCACTTGCTGAGGTTAAAAAAATGTAACGTGTTCGGGCCAGGCCCTAGTCACGTAGTGGTACGATAGGAGCATATGGCTTCGTGATCAACACGAAGCGAGCGCTGCTTGTTAAAGGAGGCTTCGAACGGGGTGTAATAGGAGATCAAAGAAGTAACCGTTCAACCAAGTATATTTAAGGATACTGTCTGTCGAAGTCTGCTGTTTCCATGCCGGGAATCAGCAGTCTTTAAATACAGCATATCACTTATCTCCAGTATGAGCGATATTGCAAAACATTGTGTGTATCAACCAATAGCACACGAAACAACACAAGTATCAACCAATACTGTGAAACCAAACATAAAACAATGTGTGTATTAACCGATAGCACACGAAACAATACAAGTATCAACTGATACTGTGAAACCAAACATAAAACAATGTTTGAACCAACCGATAGCACACGAAACAATACAAGTATCAACCGATACTGTGAAACCAAACATAAAACAATGTGTGTATCAACCGATAGCACACGAAACAATACAAGTATCAACCGATACTGTGAAACCAAACATAAAACAATGTATGTATCAACCGATAGTACACGAAACAATACAAGTATCAACCGATACCGTGAAACCAAACATAAAACCCTAGTAACCCGTACCGGTTACAGTTTTGTAAATTAGGATACAGGATATCAAATTTTGGAGGTGTTACAGTTGCTATTGCAGTCCAAATTATCACACTTTTTATATGAAAGTTGGTATTGAGGCTAGTCTTTTGGAACCATATGATACTCCACAGAATTCACAAAGAGCAGACCCCTGAGTTTGTCCTCTTCTGAGTTGCTTATAGAAGAATCTTTAAGCCAAGCTTCCTCCTTTGCCTAGAAGCTTGCTTCAGGTCAGTCAGCTAGTTTGATTATATCATCAATAGGCAAGGAAGATGGGGCTTTTGACAACGAGTTTTAACCTTTATCTAAGTTGCTATGTACTTTGCAGGCATATGGGCAATGTGTTACCTGGATCATTAGGTCTATACTTCTGAGATAGAAAAAGGTATAATATCGTATAAACTGACGACGTCAGATTGACACTATGAGTACAGAGAAATACTTGCCCAATAGTGTTATCGAGGCATGGTATAGTATCTGGCTATAAGTGCCTACATTGATTTATCCCACAATCCAACTTCGATATAGGCCATTCAAACCAGGGGAAAAAAGCACCAGACACATCCCAGACATCAGCTCTCACCCTACTTTCCTGCATATATTACTGTAAAAACTTTAACAATTGACCTATATGCTATGTTGTTGATTTAGAGTAGATCAGAAAAAAAAAACAGGCAACTTACTATCTTGGTTCTATTTCTGTAATGAGAAATACTACTACTATGTCTCACTCACATATTTTTTGATTCAGATATAACTAAAATAAATAACATCTCTTGAATTCAGTAAATAATCCTTTCAAAATTATGGTTTTTCTTTTCTTAAGCATTCAAAATGCTAGCAAAAGATGAAACAAAGATTTCTGGATATCTAAAAGTCTTGACTACACTCTCTTTACTTCCTGCCAACAGGTTTTATACTTGCATACAATAAAAACTAGGACCTAAGTGACAACAATTAGCAGATGCCCTTCAAAAGGACAGAAAGCTACCAACTGGAAATCTCTATTAATTATATACTGTTAGTTATAAACTCTGTATTTTATTGTTTTAGTTTAGGAAGAACATACCTGATAGTCTAACAAAGATGCATAAGCCTATCCATCTTAAAGCAGTCAAGTACTTCAAAATTCAACCAGGTAACTTAATGCATTGGAAAAAAGACAAGAGCAAAGAGAAATTCAAAAAACCAAAGGCCAGACTGAGGAGAGAGGGTAGTGGAGGACTATAGTGAACCTGGAAAGAAATAGAGAGAAAGCTGTATGCTGAATCCCAAAAGTGAAGAGCAATGAGAAGAGTAGTTTAAAGGAGCTGGTTTTATTAGATTAGCTTTCAACTTTTTCAAAAAATATATCCAGAAAAGGATACCAGCCTATTCAAATTCAGTAATAGCTGATTGCAAGGATCTCTACAATATCACCATATTAGTCACCACTTTGTAATAAATACAGCAAGTAGATTACTAACTGCTTTTGCTTTAGCTATTCTTTACCAGATGCAGTTTAACTGATATAACTTACAACTTCATAGAAATAATAAGATGGGACTATGAGACTCATCTGCTACTATTAAAAGGTATAGATTGCAGAACATCTACAATATGAACTAGACACCCTTGCTCTTTAAATATCGTAAAGGGCAAATATATAGTCCTATTAGCACTAAACCGATTTGGGTGTAGTCAAGTAAGTCTAATGATGGAGATAAGACACCAGGGATGATACAACTTGTAGTATTTGCTGACAGGATTTCCTGAGTGAAACCTCTTGTATTTTTTTGTAGAAAGGGGATTGGGGCTATAGTAGTAGCAAAGAAGTGGTTATATAATAGTTGGGTTGAAGTTAAATTCAACCTGACTGCATATGCCAACATAACAAATATTGTTGAGTGGCTCAAAGAGCAGATAGTACCTGTGTATCATGGCCACCTAACTAGGATACAACAGTATCAGGTTTTTGGTTGCATATATGGAAGTGTATATTGGGATAGTTTCCAAATAGAGAAAGGAGTTGTATAACAGAGGTTCCCTATAATAGAATCTTATGGAAACTGATAGAAGATTGTAGCTGCATATGAGGAAGGGGTTAGAGGTGTTGGAATTTGTCAGCAGAGGTATCTCCTTTATCATATAAAGGGGTATACCCCTTAGTGATTTATTTTCCTTTCACAACCTAGTAATTTCCTGTCTATACCAGTACTTAAGAATTACATCTTTATCTCTTCTTTGTGTTACTAGAACCCATGAACCCTGACCCTGAATCCTGGAACTTTGTCTCTAATTCCCCCAAGCCTTGATACAAACCTATTTTGTTTAAATACCTATATCAGCCTTTTGTTCTATCTACTATGATGTGCCTTAGACTATCTGCTCTTGACTCTACACAGACCCTGCCTATTACACTATGCTAGAAGATCAGCCAACACTTGTAGCTATGGAGTTATTTTCTACTTATAAAATAGAAGAGGTGCTTGACACTTTATATACTGATAACATTATAGTTAGTATCATTCCAGAGACTTGCACTGGGCTTGTACAACCTGTCGATGTTTCCATCAATTACCCATTTAAGGATACTCTAAAGGTGAGAAACATACATTCTAAAAAAAAAACTAACTAACCAATCTATCATATAGGAAAAGTTAGATATTTAGCTTGATACAATTGATAAGAAGAAGGAAGATATCTTGCCTGGAGGAGGAAAGCTTACTAAAAGCATAATTGGACAGTACCACATCATGGCAACATGGGCAATCAGGGCAGCTTGGGAACAATTTTCCCAAACAAAGTTGAATGTTATCCACTAGGCTTTTTGGGTTATTGGACTGACACTGTAACATTTCCTACCTGTCAGTGAACTCTCAACATGGATAACAATACCTGAGTCTCAATCATACAAAACTCTACTTCTTCTTCTAAGTTGGATAGCTGAATACTTAAGGCTTCTATCTTACTACTCGCTCATGATAGTATGTATGCAATGTTGTCATATAGGTGAAGAGTAAAGTAGTAAAGTTATAAGTAAGAAGATATAAAGATGATAGCATGAAGAGCTCCTCCTCTTGGGTCTTAGTAACTCTTTTTATACTTACTCCTCATACTAACTCTAACCCTGTAACTCATACTCACAAGGTACCTATATTACATATAAGATGAACTGGCATAGCGTAATGGGTATGTCACATGATTATTGACAAAAGGTCATGTGTTTGATCCCAGGGTCCGCCAAAGTATTTGGAGAAGGAGATAATTTCTACCAATGCAACACAAGCATAAAACTCTCAATTACACTACTACTGAAGATTACTAACCAAGGGGTTTTTGCTAGATCCTTAAGAGAGGATTCTTGGCTATCCTAATAAGGTCAAGTGAATTTATTCAGTTTATTAGTTGTGGTAATGAACGTATGCAAAGATCCCTCAGCTACCCCAACTGATAGAAGCCAACCAGGGGGTTGCTCGGCTACTTCAATAGGAGTCCACAGATCCAGCATATGCAGTAAGACCAAAGAGCAAGTCAGTTGGTAGAGGAATGTAGAAAAAATCCTGAAAAGAGAATAACACTCAAGATATAATTATTCATCTACACCCAGAGGTATAACAAGGTAGAGCCAGTCTAAGACCTACCACATGAAAGGTTGACTCTGAGTATCAAAAGGCCTAAATGCTATTAGCATGATAAGGAAGTAGCATACCTCCTGCAGGTTGACGTAGTCGGATGATAGATCCAACTGCATTGATAAGTCTATCATTAGAGCTGATCACTCTGTATGCAGAGGATGAACCAGTAGCTGCTTGCCACAGTAAAATGGTTCAAATGACTATAAATAGAGTAGATACTACAAGGAGAGGGATGGGAGCACACTCCCCATAGTCCAAGGAATTCAGAGTCAAGCAGGATAAAGGTTTTCAGGGTCTACAAAGTTCATACTGAGAGAACAAAGAAAGATATGGGAGAAGTAGATAGTCTGCGAACACCCAGATGTGGAATATAAATATCGAGATATCTCCCATGCTTTTATAGACATCATCAGTGATACAGAAGGGATCTTATCAATATATTCATTATACAATACAACTTTTATACTTCTATCCATTCCATATGTAGTGAGCATTCCTCGTATTCTCTTCATCAAGTATCAGGCCTTAGTCAGAACTTGCTTGTCCTTAGTGTCAGCTACCACCTAATAACCTGCAAAGGTCATATGTGCTAGCTGTATTACATGTGTAAAATCCATGACTCACTATTCGAATTATATGCAAAAGTCATAATATTATGTGACTCACAACTGTAAGTTACTCAAGTATATCAACTAGTTGTAATATACCAACAACTCACAACTGTAAGTCGTACAAGACCCCATGATCCCAATATGAGTCATAGTATGAAAGGCTAACTAATCTGCCTTACCGGTAAGCCTAACTAAAACCTTCCTCCACACTGTTCTGAGTCTTCTATGATGTAACCAATCTTCCACCCCCATCACTGTCTGTAACAGATATTTCTAATTGATGGAAGTGCCAATAACAAGATTTCTATCAAGGGGATAGACATGAGTTTCCTAAGAGATGGGTTAGTAGATTAGAGGAATGGGGGGGCTAGAGATACCTTGAAGGATATTGGTAAGAGTTTTTTGAGTGTTGAGAACAAGATAGAATATGAGGTTGAGGAAGTTGATATTAATAATAATGAGATTGGTGTTTTCTATGAGTAAAAAAAAATCATATCAGGAGTTAGTAAACTGATATTGGGCTATCAGTGTCAGACATTCTTGGCATGACTCATTTTAATTGGACTTCATAGCACATGGGCCAATTGTTAAAGTTTCTATAGTACGGCATGGCAAAATATCCACACATGTATTTGGCAGCCAAGACCTCGCCACACTTTTCATATCATACCCCCGAAGGATTCATACGGGTATGGCTCAATCACCTTCTTACAGGTAAGTTACGGGTGCCAGAAGTAGGCCCGGGTATTTAGAAGTCCTCACGGCCTGCGGAGGGCCCAACCGTGGGGATGAGTATCATAGTATCCCAGTAATAGCTTGGGCTTGATTCCCCAGAGTTCTGTTTAGCGTAGAAAAGTACTAATGCTAATACTGGTACCATATCATACCCATCCGAGCCCTCCTCCACTTCGGGGCCGAGTTGGGCACAGTGAAACTCATAGGTAGAAGGATCTTTCTTTATACCAATCTTGCCGTACATGTACTGTACTCATCTGCTCTGGTGCACCAATTCCAAGTCCGGTGGTATTACCACCCAAAAGGACAAAGTAACCGGGATGCCAAAGAAAAAAAAGAAATTTCCGTATAATGGACTAGTAATTCCTCAAAATAAATGTTTGGTTACTATTATATCTCCGCCATCAGCTGAGGCGATAACCCGGCAGGCCCTCTCCCGGTAACCCTACTGCCAAATGCTCGCCAAAATTACGATAACAATATTATGATACCATTATCATAATATTATCATACTCTGCACGGGTAGACCCCGTCTCTTCCTTTTCCACGGGCTCTAAAACCGAGGCCACAAAATGTACCAGTATCATACTGGCATACTTGCAAGATGACTCACACATTATCCACCCCGGTGACAGGAATTGCACAAGTAGAACACGAATCATAAACAGTCATTCGAGCTCCAGCCCCGGCCGAAACAACCCAAGCTCAGGGAGTGCAAAATAAAATCCCCAAAGCAAGAAATGAGTTAACACACTGAAATGTTTGACGACTGGCAGCGGAGGTCGAAGGCCTTCAGATACAAATTATAACTGTGCAAGCCATTCTAACGCTATATCATTTAAGGGTCCATACTAGCTTTTCACTCCAAAGAGCTGTATAATCTGGTCAATAGTGGTATTTCCACCACTTATGATGATCCCCAAATTCACATCTTTTCCTTGAGCAAGATTCCACACCTCCTCCCTGAAATCTTTGTTGTAGAGTGCCACAGCGACCGGTACGGCAGAGCTAGGTTCGATCAAGATCTTCATCCTCTCGATCACCAATTTCATGGCCAACTTGATCTCCTCCTCACTGACGGTATACACACCAGAAACGTAGCTCTTATCACTAATAACGCCCCAATTGACCAGCCCAACTGGAGTACGTAGGCCGTCAGCTATGGTCAGGCTCTTCACACTATCCACCCTCTCCCCATCCCTCAACCCCCTCCAAGCATCATCCGCACCCTCCCTCGGCTCCGCTCCAAAAACCTTGACCCCAGTCCCCTTACACGCAACTGCGACGCCCGCAAGCATTCCTCCACCCCCACAGGGCGCAATTATCGCAGCCAATGGCATCCCGAGCTCCTCCTCTGCCTGTCTAGCCAGCTCCACAGCCATAGTGCCCTGTCCGAGTACGATATGCGGATGATCGTAGGGAGGCACGAGCACCGCTCCCGTCTTCTCCTGGACTATCCTGACTTCAGCTTCTCGCTCCGCAGATGTGGACCCCGAAAAGACCACCTGCGCCCCGTACCCTTCCGTCGCGGCGATCTTAGACGGCGTGGATATGCGCGGCATTACGACGTAGCAGGGTATCTTGAAGCCTCTCACAGAAGAGGCCTCTCTTGCCGCGAGTGCGAGTGCTTGTGCATGGTTACCTTGCTTTCGTCGTTAGCTCTGAGCTCCTCCGCTGTGGGTTTTGGGTTGGTCGGCCGGAGGACTGGGGGGCAATGAGGAGGGAGGGAGTAACCCGAACTATGAGTCACAACACCCTTTTGCAATTCCTCGTCTGTAAGTCGGGCGAGGGCGTGGGTTGCTCCGCGAATCTTGAATGCGCCGATCCTTTGGAGATTCTCGCATTTGAAGAGTAAGTTGACGTTCGTATCACCCGATGATGCGAGCTTCGATAACGTTGCAGAGGTAAATACGGGAGTGCAGTGGATGAGCGACCTGATCAATGCATGTGCTTCTAGCACTGATTCTCTTGTAAGTGGAAGTTGTACCGACGACATTGTTTTTCTTGTTTTTTTTCCCACACCCCCCCCACTCTTCTCTTCTTCCGACTTGTCTCTTTTCTTTTTTTCTTTTCTTTTCTCCTTTCCCTTATCTATCACCGGTATCCTCTCTGCCCCCTAAGTCCTAAAACGATGACAGAGCAGGGGGGAATGTATAGTGTGGGGATGAAAGGTTGGTGGCGATGGTTGTCGCTTTCAGCACGGACCCTCTAGCCTTGTTCGCAAGGAGGGGAGGTCACAATTGAGTTTTTGGACAAGGGTCTAGACATCTCAAGAATCATCCGGTGTCACTCGGCGCCTTGCATAAGGCGATCACCTGGTGCGCGCACCAGGCACATCTTCCATCATGCTCCAACACCCCTTCCCCCCCCCCAAAAAAGGCCTGCATGCATGCGTTACCAACATCAACTTAGAGAACCGTTTCCTACCGCCACTACCCTCTTGGAGCGTTCCAGAGCTACGTATGATATGAGACCGTAGACGTGTGAATCAGTGCGCAATGCCCTGGTTATTTTCTTATTTTTATTTTTTCCCTTTATTGCACGGAGGCGGCATAGTCGGCTCTGTTCGTCTACGATAACCAAGTTAAGCGACAGTCGTGCAGTATATGAGGCTCTAAAATACAAGTGCTTGTGCGGAAGCCTTTTCTTTTTTTTTTACTATTCGTAACCGGGCGATGCGATTCTCGCTCGTTCGACGACTTTGCATTTGCTTTGACGCTTGGTCTAAGCCAATCACCGCGACTGCAACCGCAGCGCCTGCAACGACAACCGCAACGACAACCACAACGGCGCCCAAGAACGACTCGAGAAAAAGGGAGTCTCGGGGTGGGTTTTTTTTTCAAAAAAAAAAACGCCAATTATCGCAAAGCGAGCTAGTAAATAGACAGTAAATTATAACAGTAATAGTAACAATACAGTAATCACGGGTCGGTTTCCCGTAGCGCGGTCTCCGCAGCTGCGCACTAATCGAGTATCCCGTTGCTCGTGCGGCCGGTAACCAAAGATCGCGGTGGTTGGACCCCCTTCGGCCCCAATCCCAATTCTAGGTTGGTGGATCCAAGTATATAGGGATGCAAGTGGGATGTCAAAGAAGAAGGGAGAGGATAAGAGTTGAATGTCTGCAGGTTTCTGATACTATCACCTTGCCTTTACTTTCTGCTAATGCAGTGTCTATTTAGTTTGAAGTCTGAGTGACATGTGTTAACTGGAATAGTGTCTGCAAGTGCTTATAAATTGATTGTAGTAAGTTTTAGAATTTCTTTTTTTTCCGTAACTTGGAATTCACTCAGCTGATGGACTTTTCCCTCTCTTGGGAATGATCTGACTGGGGGATACAGGTATTTGCATACTTATTTTTAAAAAATAAAATAAAAAGCGCTATATAGCTTATTATATTTTTTTTGAACTAATATACAGCTTGTAGTTATATATATATATTGGTCTAAGAGTTTAAGTATCGCTTTTATTATATTAATTCTACAAATCAAGTTACTAAATATTTGAGTAGTTTAACATACTTTTAAACTGCAATAGAGTAAAAATACTAATAAATGCAAGAATAAATTACAGTTAATAAACAAGAGAGTTTAGATAGCAATTTTCCTGCTCTTTATTATATTCTACAATAGAAGAAAATTAGCTTAAAGATTTACTATTTTTTTTCTTCCAATATCTTAAATTTAATTATATTTACTAATACTAAATAGTTAAAATCTATTTACTTATACAATATTTATAAAAACCTATTAAAGGAATATAGTAATACACTATTATCAGACTAAGAAAGACTAATACTCTATATAGATTATACTATTTTCTATAAAAATATTATTTAAAAAAGAACTAGAGTACTATTTGATTATAATAATCAATCACAAAAATAGCGCAATGAGTTTCAGATATAGTAGAAATAGTGCTCTGCACTACTAATTAATACTTAGTTCTAGCTAGCTGAATATCAAATATAGGAAAATAGCGCAAGTCATGTAGTGAGCTTTTGTGTAACACCTGTAAGGTGATACTTGTGATAGTATAGCTATCGTTGCATATCACTGTACTAATGTTATCTAGATTATTATATGTTGTTATATGGCGCTATTTCAACTTGTATGTACAAAAATGTTATACTTTTAGTTTATATCACAACTTAAAATGCTCTTCTCTTATTATATATTATATATACACTACTTAGGTTTCAAAACTACAAAGTTTATTTCTACAAACAAGAGTTAATACTTTTAGTTGATTTTGTTAAGTTTCTCTAATTATTATAATTTAATGGATTAATATTTCTTGGTTAGATCTTAGTTTTTTGTTTTTTTTTGAAACTAATATCCGAGTCTATTACTTCTATGTCTCTATTATATCTATCAAAACACTAAAACTACTACTATCCCATCCTCTCTCCCCTTTACAATTATTACTATTATAACAGAATATTTGTTAAAATATAGAGATAATACTTTAACTTATTAGACCAAAAAATGTAGGCTTGTTGTAGTGGTGTTAAAGGGAAAGTGGGTGAAATCGTAGTATGATACTCGAACAAACTCCCGGCCACCGGCTATGCCTGTCAACTCCCAATTTAAGATGCTTGACCCTATTGCAAGAAAACCCCTTAACAAACAAACTCAAGAACTCTCTAACAAGTCCTACTCTCACTATTATTACCCTCCATTATTATTCACTATTATTCCCCTCGGTTGAAAAGTATATATATAATGTCGTTCGCGTAAACCGTGCTCGTAGTCATTTCCCGTGCCCAGCGAATCTCTGGCCCAACCCAACCCACGAATTTATATTGTACCCAAAGCTCTGACCCCCAATTACTTTTTAATGAGCTATTTGGACATTCCACTGCAATTTAAAACCTCCAGCGCTCATAATTAGCCATCGCAAACTTCCCCGGCAAATTAACGCGCGCGCGCGCGGGCTAGCAAGACGTCGGACACGGAACCGACGGGCAAACACCACGTTTGCGGTTCCACCTACTTCTTCCCCCTCCCCCCCCCCTTACTCCGATGGGGTATTGTACGATATTGTGGATTGTATTAGTGGGTTTCATCGGGATACCTAGGAAAGCTAATGAGCGATGAATGGGGAGAACCCGGGGCGCGCGATAATGGGTCTGAGCGGAGTATTAAAAGGAATGATCCCGCGGCGTGGGCGTGCCTTTAGATGGAGTAAAATTTTACGCGAAAGTCCTTAGTTTGAACGCACGTGCGCTGGGAAGAAGATGGGCTTGGATGGGATATAAGGACCGGGATGCCCTTTTGTTTATGCATGGCCCCTCATTTCTCGTTGTTTTCGAGAGGTCCTCGATGGAATGGTGTGCGGTCGTTCATCTCGAGGACTTTCACAGGTCTTTTCAGTGGCCTTTTTGACTTTGAGTTTTTGTCTGTTCGGCATGGCTGGACACTGAAACGTCCCGGCAGCATTACCCCTGATAATTAGCGTCCGGAAGACAGGAGCAGACTGCTCTCTCTGGGGGAGTATAACCTGCCTTGAACCTTTTGTTCTCGCCTCATCTCATAAAAAACTATCACATCGTGTTCGGTTGGGATAAGGAGAGGTTTGGTGGGTTGACAGTGCAATGGATACACTGACGGAACCGATGTTTTTGCATCTTTCTAGTCCATAACCCGGGTTTAGCTTAAGAATTCGGAAAGCGAGGGATTCGGAGCTCAGCAATTGTGTCAGACTAAGCGAATGACAACTTATGACTGAAGGTGAATTTCAAAGTTTGCCAAAAGAATCGCGCCTGGAAGAGGCGAGAATTGTGGTGGAAAAAAGAGAGGCATCTCCCGGAATACCAATACTGTATTTCGAACTCCGGGAGTCGTACCCGGCGAGAAAATCTCTTCCGTCACCAATTATCACCACATTCCCATGAACAGTTCCTGGGAGTGTGACTATGGAGGAAGTCTTGGCGCAGTACAAACCATCGTTTACTTAAGGCCTAGGTTAATTGAGAGCTTTTAACAACAGTTCACCCTGGTTTAAGCTCTCGAGAGCCAGAACTAGGGTCGGGAAACATTGCCTTTTAACCGGTTTGAAACCTCAACGGCCCTAGGACAATTGATAGGAAAACCAAACAGGGGTCTCCTTAGCTGCGGGCAAGACTAGAGTGATTATTACGCTAATACCCGTTATGCTCAATACCATGGGAGGTTGCAAACAGATGAACCAGTGGGTTAAAGAGAAAGGAAAAAAAACTCGGTGGAGTCCCTGGGCATGTCTGTCTTGGCTTTCCTTCCCTACTCGAGTATAGACTAGCGATCGGGGGTGCAGGGTGGAAGGAGGAGGAAAAAATAGAACTGTTTTGCCTTCCTTCGACATTTTCCTTCCCCCTTGCTCCCTTTATACCCCCCCTTTCTCCGCTACTTCCTCTAGAACTCTTCATACCTTCTAAAATACCCAATGGCTTCACGTGCTTTCATTAGGGCCTTGCGCTCTTCCACTTCTCGTCAATTTGTCGCACCTCAGAAGAGGACTATCGTTACCGCCTTCAATGCTGCCAGAACCACTGTCGCCGTCACTCCCCGTTTCGCTGGTGTGCCCGTTCAGCAGAAGAGGGGTGTTAAGACAATTGACTTTGCTGGTGTCAAGGAGGAGGTTTATGGTTAGTTATTTGTGATGACGATAATGTCTCCTGATTGAGTCGAATTGTGGGGTTTGTGCTGACTTTTTTTTTTGGCTCAGAGCGCGCAGATTGGCCTAGGGAGAAGCTTCTGGTGAGTCATCCCCGGCCGTAATTATTCATCGTTCATGTCTTCGGTTGAGAATTGATATTTTGTTTGTTCTTGGAACCAGGATTACTTCAAAAATGATACTCTCGCCCTGATCGGTTATGGATCTCAAGGTTTGTCTTGTTCTTAATTGGGNATAGAGACGGTGCTGATAAAAAACCCTCCGGAAACGCAGGCCATGGACAAGGTCTCAATCTTAGAGACAACGGTCTGAACGTCATTGTCGGTGTGTCTCCCCCCAACTTCCCATCTCTACCCTATCTTTGCAGCGGAAACTAACATTCACATCACAGGAGTACGAAGGAACGGTGCCTCCTGGAACGAGGCCGTCAAAGATGGATGGGTACCAGGAAAAAGCCTCTTCGAGGTGGACGAGGCCATTAGTAAGGGAACAATCGTCATGAATCTTCTCTCGGACGCTGCCCAGTCAGAGACCTGGCCCGCCATCAAGCCGCAATTGACGAAGGGGAAGACTCTGTACTTCTCTCACGGATTCTCGCCCGTGTTTAAGGACTTGACGAAGGTTGAGGTGCCCGCTGATATTGATGTTATCCTTGTGGCACCCAAGGGGTCTGGAAGGACGGTTAGAAGTTTGTTCAAGAATGGTTTGTTTGCTTGCTTAGAGGAGAGGGCGATGGTGGGAGAGAAGAATGAGATGGCTGATATTTTTGGTTAGGTCGTGGTATCAACTCTTCCATTGCCGTCTGGCAGGACGTTACTGGCAAAGCTAAGGAGAAGGCTGTTGCTCTTGGTGTTGCCATTGGTAAGTGGTGCACTCCTCAGCAATATACCGGTCATCCGCGGGTGCTAATATACTACTGCTACAGGATCCGGATACATGTACGAAACCACCTTCCAGAAGGAAGTCTATTCTGTGAGCACCCCTGACCAGCCTCTTAGCCCAATTGGCTAACACCAACTGTGTGCAGGACCTCTACGGCGAGCGCGGCTGCCTCATGGGCGGAATCCATGGAATGTTCCTGGCACAATACGAGGTCCTTCGCGAGCGCGGTCACTCCCCCTCGGAAGCGTTCAACGAGACCGTCGAGGAGGCAACTCAATCTCTATACCCATTAATTGGTGGTGTAGGTCTTTCCCCCCCCAAAATGCCCAAATGACAATGAAATGAATTAAAATAGAACGGTATGGACTGGATGTATGCTGCCTGCTCGACAACTGCCCGTCGCGGCGCCATCGACTGGACAAATAAGTTCAAGGACAGTCTGAAACCTGTCTTCAACCAGCTTTACGATTCTGTCATCGACGGCTCGGAGACCAAGCGTTCGCTCGAGTACAACTCTGACCCTGAGTATCGCAAGAAGTTCGAGGCGGAGCTTGAGGAGATCAGGAATATGGAGATCTGGCGGGCTGGAAAGGCTGTTAGGTCCCTTCGCCCTGAGAATAACTAGGTTTTGCGACAGTAGGTATCTTAGGTTAGCTAGCCAGTCAGCTAGTTAGCCTGGTTCGGGGGGTTGAAATGGTGAAGGTCAACGTGTGTTTCATATTCTGCCCATCTTTCTTTATTACGGAAAGGATGTAAATTGGGAGTGTTGGGTGGGGCAAAAAAAAAGCGTTTGGTTTTTCGGGCTCTCACTTTCGCTCCTGTTACGCGGGTGAGTGATTGAAAAAGAATCCACCTCTACACATCATACCATACAAAGCCCCCCATCAGGGTTCATGAAGCAATGCTTCAGCACACATCGAACAAGTATGGATAGCTTCCATCAGCACGACCCATCATGCCAAAAAAAGTTTGAAAGGGAAAAGAAAAAACGAAAACCACACAAAGTGTAACACCCAATCCTGAGCCCTCATATAAAAAGCCAGAGATAAGAACGAGATTTGCAAGAAGAAGAGGGGAGAGGAAGAACACAGGATACGAAGAATCACTAAGTCTGATGAGTTTCGGCCCCGGCAGAGAAATAATTTCGATATGTGTGGACGTCCGGAGGGAGGTAGGGAAAGAAGAAAGAAAAACGAAAGGAAGAACGATGAAAAGCGAAGTGATATCCCCTGGCCCTGCTCCCCCACCCTAATCACCATCATCAGTCTTGAGAAAGAAGCTTAAAAGAAAGTCTAATTGAACATGTAATGGCCAATCAACATCGACAACAAGAACTGCATAAGTAAAAGGAGCTTTCAATCAATATTCTCTAGGTAAACTGGGAGGAAAAAGCGAAAGAAAGAATGAAAGAAAGACAGGAAAGGCTAGTTAGAAAGACAGAAAGAGAGAGAGAGCAAGCGGGCAGTCGCCCCCGTCTATCTATTTCAGAACCCGCTCAAATTGGACATTCTTAACATGGCCTCCATTCATCGAGTTTTTGACATTCCTCTTGAAGTTTTCGCGGGTGAGTCGTAAGTCCTCCGCGGCCTCCTTGTTGAGTGGATCCGATGGGTTAGGTTCTAGGAAGAGGAACTATATTGATGGGAATATTATCTCTTGTTACTTCTGGTTTACATCCGTATACATTGGGGAGGGGAGTTGGCTACCTGTAGCCCAACAATAACAGCATTGAGATTCAGCACGGGCTTCCAATCCTCTCTCAAGATATTCAAGCAAACGTTCCCGTCGAGATCAATGTTTGGGTGGTATATTTTCTGGGTGCACTTAACCTTCGGAGGTTCGTGCGGGAAGTTGCTGTTGATGGCAAAAGTAAAGTTGAACGAACCACCCTTATACATCCCTAATAATCCAACAAGAACAATCAGAAAACCAAAAAACCTGACTAGGACATAAGGGCAGGCTTAAATAGATAAACAAACAAACCTTCATCCGGCTCAATAGTCAAAGTAAAGTTCAAGATATCTTCAGGATCGGGCATGTGCATCCTGATAGTTGGAGGTAAAGATAACTCTGACAAATCTAGCAAGAAAGAAAAAAGCATAAGCAACCATCCAGACCGGACAGTATAAACCACCAACGCTCACAGGAGCTGCGAAAGGAACAAGAGGAAAATGCGTAAAAACCCTTTTGAGCTCTCAACTGAGCAGCGGTAACCTTCTTCTTTTTCTGTCCGCCCTCCGCTGCAGACGCAGCCTGCTGCTGTTGCTTCTGTTTCTATCCGTCAGCACTCGCTCCCAAACCAATAACACAAGCGGAAGGAAGAAACCCCACATACCATAGACCAAATCTTCAACATCTCCCCGGGCACGCGAAGCGTTCTAGTAGCAAAAACGAACAAGGAATACGATAGCAAAGAGAGGGAAAGAAAAGAGAAAAACTGGAAACAAGGGAGGTGGTATGATAGTTAGGTAGTGAAGTAGGCAGATTTGTGATAGCTGTGGGCTGGCAGATGACGGACGTGTATATGGTAAGGGAAGCCTTGGTGGCGCTAGGGGTTTAGCGGCTGGTGCGGGTTGGTTGGTCTCGTTTGGTTGCTGTGCTTTCTCTCTCTCTCGTTCGGCACGGAGTGAGCGAGTGGGTGAGTGAAGGAAGCGGAGCCGGTGATAGAAGGGAGAGATGAGAATTGTGACGCGGGGATATGGTAGGTAAATATTGTCGCTAGGGTGTTGCCGGGTTGGGGTGGTAGGGTTAAATGGCGGGGTAGTGGTTAAGAAGAAGAAGCAGAGGAAGGTTTTCGGTATGATAGGAGTTTGTTGTTCTCGGGGGTGAGGTAGGTGATAGTGGTTACCGCAGACCAGTCGAGATCAATTCAGGTGGGGCTTACTTGTACAGTACTTGTGAGAATGGAATGGAGAGTTTAATGGAGAGTGACAACCACGTCAGGGCCACAAGGGGATGCACAGTGCAGCACTGCAACTTACAGTAGTAGTAGAATCGGAAAGGGGCGAGATGGAGAGGGGGGCAGAAGTTCTCTGCTAGACAGAGAGTAAGTATGTTAATTCCAGAAAGTAACTGCACGGCAAAAGTCCACGAATGATGACTCGACGGAATCTCGGGGAAACCCCACGTTTTTTCCTTGGAAGGACAACGGCTTGGGCGCTTCTGGGCCGAAGTTTAGCACGAGATTAATCGATAGATAATGCCAAATCTTTGAACTCCTCCGCATCTTAGGCCGGTTTACGATTCTGAAGTCACGTTCTTTTGAAAGACTCCCTACAATATCGTTTGGAAGTGTTTCGTGATAAGGTATGTTATAATAACGCATTTCTTATTGCAACAATTTCCTAGCAACTAGCTCAAATCAACCCGAACGTGCTGTACCAATGAAACCCCCAACTTGACATTCATGAGGAGAGATTTGAATCGTGTTATCACCCATTTTCTAGAAGTATCTCCGTGTCACCAAACAAAACGAAAAAAAAAAAAAGCGAATCCAATTTCTCTCCAATGAAAAAAGCAACTGACCAATGCAGTATAGCCACTAAACGAACAGAAAAACGACAAAGGAGCGCACGGTGTTTGGAAACGACTGTAAAAAGCCGGCAGAAAACGGGAGAAAACTACCAAAGGAAACAAAGGAGAGAAGTGAATAGCTGCAGACACCGACATCATCGTACCGAGTCTCCCCTGCCCGGAGCTTGCTCCTCAATCAGTAATACAATTTCAAGCACTAGGACATATTATTATTCTGCTTTAAGTCGCTTTCTCGCATTCCTCGAATGCCTCCTCGTCGCTCGCATCGAGGACATCATACTCATCGTCAGTCAAGAAGCTTTCAACCTCATCCCCAAGGGAGCCGACATCGACTTCACTCTCATCATCGCCCATTCCAGTAGAGGTCGTGCTCATGGGGACGGACACCGGCATATTCTCACCCTTCAGACTTACACCAGCAACTAGGTTCTCAGTTGACGCAACGGGGCTTTCAACAGGGAGCTTAGGGAAAATCATCTGGGAAGAAGCCTGCGAGCCATCGTTGGCGTGCTCGGAAACATCCTCAAACTCATCCTTGGACTCCAACACGGATTGTTCCATTTTGTCTTTCGGCTTCTCGATAGACTGAATCTCGCACCAGAGCTTATCTCCAAATCTGGATCCATCGGGTCCAACCAGGCGCCAGTAGGTGATCAAACGACGGTTGGTGACGAAAGGCGCCTTAAGGTTAACGCTGAAAGCAGCATGGTGACCGGGAGGAGTTTCGGTAGAAGATACGGTAGCGTTGATGGGAGATCCTTCATCGTTCCTGAACATCTCATCACCACAAACAAACTGAACGGAAACACCGGCAGGCCATACAGAGCTTCCACTGTTGTTCAATATCCATGTTTGAGTGAATTCCTCACCACCAATCACTTCACAGCCGTCAGGAATAGTGTCCCTAACAAAGGCAGCCTGTAGTGGTTCCGGCCCTGGCGCCACTGGTTCGGGCCCGGCCTCGGTCGTTGGTTCAGCCTCTGGCTCTTCCTCGGCAACTGGGACAGTTTTCTCGAGGTACTCCTCCACATTCTCAAAGGGTGGCTCGGGCTCCTCTACAGGTTTGGCTTCAGCAACAGTCTGAACCTGAGTAGCAGCATTGGTAGTGGTGACGGGAATAGGAACATCACCCAAGATGTTTTCCGAATCCTGATTCTCTATAGTTGTGACATGAACGTTGCGAACCGGAGTCTTCAACTTGATAAGAGGATGCGATACGTTGTGTGGGTTTATAGGGGAGGCCTCGCAAGAGGCACAGAAGTCCGTATCAGGGCATACAGCACACTTGTACCTATCACCGACAATCCAAGAGCGATCGGATTTATCCGCACAGATTGGCCCATCGCAATAAACACCAAAATGTCTAGCAAAGTCGGTATTGATGAACCCGACGGGCAGTGGCTCATATATAGGGACAAAGCGGTGTCCAGAGTGGTTCTCGGACGCGGTGGAAATGCAGTTTGCACAGTAATCCCAGTCAGGGCAGTTCAAGCACTTATTCCTCACACCATAAATTTGCTATAAATCAATCAGGAACCATTCGAGTAAACATATAGTGGGAGGGGGGTAAACGAACCTTGTCACAGCCATCGCAAATGGCGTAGTGGCGGAGAGCTCGACCAGGAGCAAGAAGAGAGGTTGCATATGGTTGAAGCATGGTCTCTGGAGCAGCCGGTACAAACTCGTGGCTTGGATTGTGGCCATGCTTGAGTGAAGTGTGACACGAGATGCAAACATCATAGTCTTCGCACACCTTACATGTGACGAACTCCTTACTAGGTAAATCTGTAAGGGAGATTTAGCAGCCGATATACCATATAAAAGCCGAATATTATTGAGGGATATATAACTCACCAACAACACAGCAATTGCAAGTACGACGGGAAGAAGTTTGCACAGATCCATCCTTCTGAGAAACAGGCTCGGTCGTACTAGAAACAATAACCCCCGTGGGAGAAAGCACACGCTTAATCAACCAATGAGTGGAGTCTTTGCAATGAATCCCACGAGCCACACAACTCTTACAGAGGTCATAGTCCCCTCTATCGCAGCACCCGCAATGATAATGCACATCCTTAATGCTACCCTCGCAAGAATTGCAGTAGATAGCATAAGTGAAAGGCGAGGGAGCAATCTTAGTCTCGAAATTTTCAAATTCCGAAGCGTCGGTAGGAGGAGCGGTGAATGGAGCGGGAACCGGGGCCTCCGATGGGGCCTGTTCAGGTTTCTCAGAACTCCTCTCGAGTTTCTCAACCTCCTTCCCCACCTCTTCACGAACGGTCTCCCTAAGCTTCTGGAGATACTCGTCGCCACTCAAGTAGGTAGAGACAGCATCAGCAACCGTTTGGCCGAGGTCAGGAGGCGGAGCAAACTTGGTGGTCGTGTCTACAGCCGCCAGTTCCTCGAATGGAGTCTCGGCTGGCACGAGAGAGACTTTAGATGCGTATGCCGGAGGCAACGACAAGTGGCTGACGTTGGACGGTGAAGGTTGGGTTGAAGGGCCGGCCTCGGTGGATGGGACATTTCTCTGATCCGTCAATGTGTCAGTGGACGAAGAAGGGTCAACCGGAGCAGGGACTAAAGCGACGTCAGTAATTTAGTTCGGCAAGGTTGAAGGGTATGATAGAGTGGTTTTTTACCCTCTGCAGGAACAATAGTCGCTTGGATCCTGAGCTTCAACTTAGCTCTCGCAGCTCGGTAGAGTTGCTTGAAAGCAGCAGGCTCAGCGGTATCAAGGATAACATAGCCACCGGCGCTATCGGAGTATCTCTCAAAGATTACCTGTTTATCCTCGGGAATAGCGAGAAGAGTGCGAAGCTATAACATCGGTAAGTCATGTCAAGTTAGCCATCGCACATTATTCATCGCGTAAGACTTTGCTTCACTTTTCTTTCTTTTTCCCTTCCCCCCCTCGTAGCTTCGTCGCCGCCCGAGGGTCGGCTACACGGGGAGGATGAGGCACGACAGGAAAGGGCACCTAAGATGAGGGGTTATGAAATTTGGTCTAATATTACCTTTGGAAGAAGGACATTTGCACCCAGATCCCTCAAGACGAGCTTGAAGCAACGAGTGTTTCCGTTAAAAGTAACCTTGGTTTTAATGGCCGTATCTGGATGAACGGAGCCGTGGCTAGCCATGACAAAGGGGGTCGTTGAGAGGCTGAGGGTCTGATGACACGATCAAGAATGGAGTGTGTGATGAAGGATACCGATGCTAATTTTCTAAATGGTGTTTGCGAGAGTGCTCGTTTGGAGAGCAGGAAACGAGAAAGATGGGTAAAGGAAGGGTGGGTGAGTGGGAACAGGGAGGGAGGGAGGGAGGGAGGAGTGTGGGGAGAAGGAGCGAGAGTGTTGGGAGTTATGAGCGAGGACGAATGGAGGGTAAGTTAGTGGCCTGCCCGGGGTGGGCAGTGTTCAGTTAACAAAAGGTAGGAGGAACCGGGGGTATGTAAGCAGGCGGGGAGGGGAAGGGCCCGTTCTGGGGAAGAGAGAGGCCAAGATGGCTAGAGTCATAGACAACCAAGAATAACTAGAAAGGAGAAGAGAAAGAAATTTACATTCATTCATTCATTCATTCCTTCATTCATTCATTCATCCGTTCATTCAATTAGTCTACAGTATGGGGCAGAAATAATATAATAGAAGGAGAAGGCAGAAAGAAAAGTAAAAGAAAAAAGCGGGCAATCTCGAACCGACCTACGCTCCCGCGACTACTATGCGATCCTGTGCGAGCGGTCCGGTACGGTAGGCTTACAGATGGGGCACAATAGCATCATACAAGTGTAAAATTGCTATGATACCTTATCATAGGAGACTTATCATACCCGTGAAGCAATCCTACAAACCCATGATACAGTAATCCAGCACCGTACATTACCACAGCGAGCCGACGCTAGAACTTCGCCCTCCGAATGCAGCGCAAGGGCAACTATGGTTTTGGGCTTTTTCTCCCTTCATCCTCCCTCCCCTCTGCTCGAACGAAAGCCTCACATCACCGATTCCCAAGATCGATCCGACTGCGGTAAAAAAGCAACCAATCAGCGATCACCATCTCCGCTTTATTCAGGCCACAGCGCTGACGAGGTCCTTTCACCCTCACCCTCACCCTCACTCACCCACTCAGCTCACTCACTCACTCACTCCCAGACTCCATCTCCATGAGCACCGTACCGGTACTGCACTGGTACCGTACGAGTCTCAGTCTGGGTGTGGTGTGTGTGTGTGTGTGTGTGTGTGTGTGTGTGTGTGNTGAACCTGTTGCTGTTGGGCCAGCTGCTGCTGCTGAGGTACGACCGGCAGCCTGACGACGGGTTTAGCTGGCGCCTCTTCCTCTCCAACCGATGGTCGAGAGGACGGTTCGACGGTGTGTGTGTGTGTGTGTGTGTGTGTGTGTGTGTGGCGAGCGGGCACAGCTAGGGTCAACTTCGACCCAGGCCACACCCTTCCCTACCTAGATACCAGGCAGTACTCGCACGGCTGCACCTACCGCGCCGAGAGCACAAGCGCCGGTATCGTCTGGCCGTCTTATGACACGGTACCGGTATTGTATCTACTCGTACCATACGGAAGCCACATTTTGAAAACGCCAGGTCAGCGGACGAACTACGATCATCCTCCTGTCCTTAGTTACCTTGTTCTGCGGGTACGGTATGGTGGTAGCAACAATCGAGTGCCATGATAAGCACAATTACGAGTGCAGGACGGCAGGACGGTAAAGAACGCTTTACTGTAGTTTACCGAAAAACAGCCAAAATCACACGATGAACTCCTTCATTTCTGGAGTAGACTGGATCATGCCACTACAAGTACCCTACGGTAGATTGCGCCTCAGAGCCCCTGCCAACTTCCAATTACTGTACAAGTACTCCCTCCACCCCCCCTGTCTGTTCGTGGCAAACAAAAAACCTCTAACAGTAGAGTAAACCATATCCCGGAAACCCGCACCCCCCAATGGACGTTTCACAAATCCTCGAGAAAGGATAACACGTTTGCAGAAGGCGCGCGTTAGTGTCACCACCCACGGTCTTTCCTTTTCTTTCCTTTTCTTTTCTTCCGCTGGTTTGGTTTGGTTTGGTTTGCTGTTTAGACTACCATGTGGTTGGGAGGTAGACTACGACACAGCATCCACTTTTGGATGTTGCGGCAGTGGTTGGAGGCCTTAACTTACCGTATCGGAGTTTGGCACCATACCGTGGGTGCTGTAGGCAGAATTGGTGGCTGGCGTGCCCGTATCGTATCGGACTGGCTCCGTGTGGAGGTTTGATGTCGTAAATTAGTGGATGCTGACGGCGACTTCACGGGGGAATATGCTAAGTTAGTGCCGTGTTACTGTGGTGATTACGATTACGGTGGTACGTTGGCCAAGGCGAAAGGATAGAAGGTATTCATAGGCCACAGTCTCTCTTATTCATCAACTTCTCTTTTGTCCATAGCTCTCTTCAATTCTCCTTTCATCCTTTCTTTTTCCATTCTTTTACGAATCAAATCACCAATATTGAAAATATGATATAATTTTTTTCTTCTTTTCATTTACCCCTTCCATCATGTCCCCAGCTATTCCATCCGTCCGTCCATTCATCCATCCAGAAAGGTAATGACAAAAAAAGAAAGGAAAAAAAAAGAAACAGAAAATTGAAAGCCAGGAACACCCGTGATACCGGTACAGTACGTACTCCCTCCTCCCCCCCACCGACTAATAAGCCAGCCAGACCACAAGAACTGCATCGGAAATAAAGAGAGAGAGGGAGGGATGGAAGGATGGGAGGGAAGAAAGAAACAGCGAAAGAAATGGAAAGCACAATAAGCAGAAGATCAGTAGATAAAATAGAAAGAGAAGGAGGGGGAAAAAAAGGAGGATCCATGCTTCTATGGCACCATGCATATTCAAGGGTTTTCCCACTTGAAGACTTAGAGTGGAAAGGAAAAAAGGAAAAAAGGAAAAAGAATAAACAAAAGACCAAGGTACCGGTAGGAAGAGGAAGGAAAGCTGCAAGAGATGAAAGAATTTGATAATAATAATAATAAATGAACAGACTGTAAGCAAATGATGAAGACGCAAGGCGAAGAAGAAAAATAGGTTATTCAAGACACTCCCAGAAGGAAAGAGGAACAGATAATTTAGCAAAAGGAGATGGTGATGAAAATGAAGAAGTGGAATAATGATGAGTATCGCACGAATTTAATGCCTTTTTCCCCTTGTCAAAAAAAAAAAAAAGATGACCAGGCGAAGTACACAATGTGTTGGAAACGCTTTTTTTCTCCGTCCTCTTGGAAACTCCTGGGAACAAATCCGTAATGGCCAATGGGCTGGCAGCAGTTTCTGTGAGTTCAGAGTCAAGATTGCACAGTGCTAACAGAACAGAAAATATGAGAATTGATGACCGTGGAGAAAAGTCGTAAGAAGCTACCCTGTAAGTGAAAGTACTATGAGCTAGGCTCTGAGATGAAAGGAAGAAAGGAAAAGAAGAAAAAGGCAGAAACTAGTACCGAGAATTGAGCCACCATGAATACAGAAACAATTATCAGAAAAAGACAGGTAGAAAAAGTATTGCATTAGTTGAAATGAAAAGCCAGGTATTCCTCTAGTTCGGGCATTTACTGCGTGTAGTAGATGGGATGCTGATGCGGTGTTTGAGCTCCTGGGTAGAAGTACACTGGTCCAGGTCCTGGTGGGCCATTCACGGAGCCATCTGGAGCAGGGGTAATTGGCATACCGGGGGTACCAGGATAGCCCGCGGGCCCTCCAGTTGGATAAGTATAGTATTGATTGGGATCCCAAGTAGAATAGTAGACCATCCCGTTACTTTCCTGCGCAATTGTTGTAGGGCCGGTGGGTGGACCAGTTGTCACAGCTACGGGTTGAGCAGGAGCCTGCTGTTGAGCGGGTATTATAGCATAATGGTTGGTGGCACCGTTTGACATAGGCGACGGCCCAGAAGGAACATATGGAGGAGGTGGGTGAAAGGCCCTAGGGTCGTGGTGGTGTGGTGGCGGCCCATGAATTGGGTGCATTGGGGCGACATGGTGGGGTTGTGGGGGATACGAGTAGTACCCGGGCTGGGGGGGATACGCAGGGTGAAATGCTCGGGCATGAACAGCGGCCTCCGGGATATGGGAGAGTGGTGTTCCAGAGGTTTGGGATGGGAATGAAGCTTGTCGAGAATGGGCATACATGTTCTGAGGGACTCCAGGGGTGGGAATATTTTCCGGATACATATGCCCGCCGTAAGACTGAGGAAAGTGCATAACGGCCGGAGAGTCTATCTCGGCGACGTTGACAGCTTTCTGGGGTCGTGGTTGATGCATTGGGATCTTTGGAGTAGCCCGATGCTCATGGTATGCGACGGGGTTAGGTGTATATGATGGTGGCGGGTGTTGCGGAACAATCTTAGGAGTTTGGGCTTGGGGTGGTTGTTGTGGCATCATGGCTTGAGGGTGAACCTGTTGCTGTTGGGCCAGCTGCTGCTGCTGAGGTACGACCGGCAGCCTGACGACGGGTTTAGCTGGCGCCTCTTCCTCTCCAACCGATGGTCGAGAGGACGGTTCGACATGACCAGCGATAGGCGCTGCAGGTTGGTGAGGTTGAGCCGGTGCCGGCATTGGAGGTGTGAACTGGGGCTTGTGCTCGATCTGTAGAGACGATCTGCGGGACATCCCAGCTGATGGAGAATATCCATTCGAACCGCCATAAACACTCCTCCCCTGACTGTAGAATCCACCTCTACCGCGGCCACCGCCCCTTATATATCCTGACCCACCTGGCCTCATCGCTCTTGGAATAAATATAAATGAGCGAGTGGGGCTCGGATAAATGTATCTAACTGGTGCATCAGGGAGTGCAATTCGGACGGGTTTGTCTCGCCGAAGCGGAGGTCGGTGGTAGGGCAGCCTTGTGTACACCTTCGATGGAACCTCACTAAATGTGATGGGTGCTTTCATCCCTGGGAGGCTGACCTGAATCTGAACATTTCCTTGATAAAAGGTTCGTCCAAAAGATCGTGGTGGGTCTCCATTTCCTCGTGGGCGATTATTAGGCGCGAACGAGTGGTTACTTTGATGAACGGGCGTTGAACGGCGGTGATCTGTATGAGTTTCCTCATGCATATCATGCTGCCATTGAAGCTCAACGGGGGCATTGTGGTTCATATATTCGCTTTGAAGAGAAGTTAGCCCAGCCAGCCTAATACGTCAGAGTGTCAAAGCAAAGGGGTTATTTCCGCACACTGGCAGCGACATACCCAGAAAATCGACCACCTCTTCCTGCCCTTCCGCCACCCCTTGCAAAAGGTCTGAATCCCTCAGCGTGCCTGTGGTCGTGCAAATAAAAAGCACCTCTGTTAGGTACAAACGCAGGGTCGGCATCTCTCCTCTTCTTATATTCCTCATGTACTCGTCTCCTTTTCTCCTCCGCAGTCTCATGGGGCTTCTCCTCAGCTTCCTGCAACAGCGGCTCCTCCTGCTCCGTCTCTTCATGACCCAGATCCTCCTCTGTAGCCTCGTCCTGGGGATTCTCGGCCGGTGCCTGCTCTGCCCTGTCATCCTCTCCCATCTCGGAGAAATCCACCTCTTCAGCATCGTCATCCTTTCCCCGCACGCCATTCATCATAACATCCGTATCCCCATTACCACTGCGCATAAACTTTGACTTCCCACCACTCCTTCCATTCGCCCCTACAACCTTGCCCTTATTCGCAACGTCCCCCTCGTCTAAATCGTCCCCTTCTTCCTCGCTAAGAGTCCCATCCGTAGCCGCATCCTCCTCCCTCTCACTTTCGCTAAGACCAGAATCATCAGTGTAAGAGTCCTCAGCTCCTAGCTCCTCATCCTCTTCATCTTCAGGGCCGCGACGACGAGAAATAATCTTGCGTCTGCTCATTATCGTTGTTGTTTGACTTGTGAGTTATAAAAGACGGGAAATCGAGCGAGGCTTTTGTAAGTGCTTACCCTCGGGCGATGGGGGGAAGAGGAGTGAGGGAGGGGGGGGGGCGATAATGGCACAATAAACGTTTGTTTTCTTGTGACGTTGATTGGATAGGAGTGGGAAAGAGCAGAAGAGACTTGAGATTCGTTGAAAACTTTGAATCCGCTGCACAAATGAAAATGAAAAACAAAAAAAGTTAAAACGACGGTGGTAGCGAGGGTTTTTCCGAAATGGCGATTAAGGAGAAAATTGGAAATAGACCGTAAATTCAAAGGGATAACGTCGTGGGCTCGTCAAGTCGTAAATTCAATGGACAAAAAAATGGGAATGAGATTAGGAGTAGATTGGGAAGAAAAGAAGGCGATGGAAATTTTTGGCGATGGCCGTCAGGATTCCGAGATGGCTCTCGGGTCCGTGAGTGGAACTTTTGCGGAAGATTTCGACGGCCGAGGAAGAGGTCGACTGGGAGGAAGAAGATGCACGACAGATGGAGTGAATAGGAAGAGAGGGTGAGAGGGCGGGAGGTAGTAGATAGGAGGGAGGCGAGGTGGAGAGAGAAGAGGGGAGAAGGGGCAAGTAATGTTAGTTATGATTGAGGAAATAGAAGAAAATAAGAACGAAAAAAAAAAAAAAATTTTGTTGTGGATGATTATTATGATACAACTCGAGGGAGAGCCTGATGCGCGGGCAGCCTATCATACCATCAACTCCTTTTTTTCTTTTTTCTCCTCCCCCTTCCTTCAGTCCATGTCGAGGCTTCAGCGTCAGTGCCAAGCTTTATCGGCAGACCTTTCGTTTTTTGCTTTCTCCCTCCTCCCGTGAAATTCTAGACTATCAAACGTGGGAACGGCGCCCCCCCAGTATGTACCGTGGTAGTACTGTGCTGGCTCTATGTGTTATGGTCGAAATTGCTGCCTGAGAAACTTTTGGTGTGGGTGTCATTTAGGATTCGCAGGAATGAATTTCACCACAATTCAAGCACTTTGGAGTGAATTATTGCCGTGGATGAGTCATGGCAGAAATACGGGAATGATTACACTCATTCATTCATTCATTGGGCCCTCATCCCGGTTCTGGGGTTGATTATGTACAGTACGCGAGTAGGATACCCCACCGTACAATTCACCAGCCTCGAGTAAAGAAAGAATCCCTGAGTATGATACCTGTGCTGTACTGTACTGTGCGGTACCATGCATACTTGCGGACCAAAGCAAGGTGATCGGGGGAAAACAACTCTATTGTTAGTGTCTTGTGTCCTGACATAGTTGCTTTACCCATCAATTCAAGCTTCAACAGATGAACCCAATCAAAGCCTACAGAATAGTCCGACTGATGAAAGCCGGTTAATCATCGTTTGCCCTGTCAGCCACCTGAGTCAATGACCGCAATAGCGGCAAAACAAATTTCATGCGAGGGAAGACCAATGACACGGCTTGCATTACTCGAGTAGAAAAATCCCTTATTTTTTTTATATAATTATTGCTCAAAGTAGCCATCTACTGGAGAACACGACGAGTGCCTCCTCCTCCTCGTGCAATTGTACATTTGACTATAACTCAACGCCGGTAACCTCACATCCTCTAAGCCAGTCACCGGAAAAATGCCATAGAAAAGCAGAAGTAAAGAAAAGAAAATGAGCGAGTGAGGAAAAAAAGATGGTATTAAACCCAGGTAAGCCACCTAAGAGACAGCGTAAAGGCGTAGAAAGGAAAGTTTAGTTTAGTTTTTTTGGCAGTGGTTGGGATCGGGGGAGAAAGTTGGGAAAAGGGAGTAGAGTTGAATGAGAGATGCAGTCAAGGGAGGTAAACGGGATCCAAGGTCGGCGGAGCGCGGAACGCAAATCACTCTAATACCCATTTGCTGGTGGCGCGCTATTCATAGAGGCTTGCCTTCTAGCTACCTCCTTCTTCAATTTTATTTCTCCCTTACGCTCCCTTAGGAGCTGCTTCGCACCTGCAGTTAGCGCCGGCATTTCTGGGCTTAGGTTGACCGCCATGAGCATCTCATTGACCTGGGTCTCGCTGCTAAGATGCGGGCAAGCATTTATACCAGGGAAATGTGCAATCGAGCAAAGTTGGCAACGCTGCACGGGGACCCCTCTCAGCGGACACTGGCCCGGTGGGTGGGAGTTGCCACAGGCTAGGCATTTACCGCTGGGATCTGAATAAGACATGGTCACCGAGCCGGGTGCGGTGTGGAAAACGTGAAGCGGAGGAGGAACCATGGGTGCAACCGGGGCGACGGGAGCAGCCGGTATCATTTGTACCATCGGTCTACTAGGCATACCAGGTGCGGTAGGGACACCATAAACGTGTTGTGTCGACTGTAACGGGTGAGAGTTCCCGATTGGGGCTCTATCGAATAATGCAGAAGGAGGATGAGGGGGATAAGGGGGTTGAGTAATAGGAATATGTCGACTTGGATGCGGAGGGTAGGGTGGAGGAGGACGTGGCACCGCCATATGATTGGAGCCTCGGAACGCGAGTTCTGTTGGGATTTGGGGGATAATTGGTGTGATTTGGGGGCCCAGGTTCTGACTATGGTTAGCATTTAGAAGCTTATCTGAAACCTCGCTCCCTGCCCGGTCCTCCTCCGAGTCCGATTCAGGGCCTGGTGAATCGTGAAAATCCGTGTCACTCGTCGCCTCGGGACCTCGTTTGGAAGAAAAATCGAATCCCATCCTGTAATCAACTTTCTTGTTTCTCCTCCCCCTCCCAAACTCTTCGGCTTTAGAAGCTGCTTCTAGCCGGGCCTCCTCTTCCCGCTCCTTCAAAACTTTGTCCCAGAATCCGAGCGGGGCCTCCTCCTCTTGTTCTTGACCAAAGCCTTCCTCCAATACTGATGTGTCATTAGCCCAGACTCGGGCGAAACTGAAGGCAGTTTCCCCGGTGTTTGTTCCGTCTTTCTCAGCGACTGTTGGCTCCTCTGTGGAAACTTTTTCGAGAAGCTTGTCCACACTATCGTCGTCGTACCGGATTCTCCTCGCTTCAGACGCTTCTCCTTCGTCTTCGAACAGCGCCCTAGCTCCAAATTTCAAGATACTCTCCACATCAACTTCCTCTTCTTCTGTAGCATCCATCTTTTCTATTATCAAATGATCGAGGCTTAGCTTCTTCTTGCCAATTTGAATGATCTTCTCCTCTGCTGTATCTCTAGTTACGAGATGAAAGACCTGCACTCTCTTCGTCTGTCCGATCCTGTGAGCCCTGGATAAAGCTTGGATGTCTTGATGAGGATTGAAATCTGGATCTAGGATGATGACAGTGTCTGCCGTTGCGAGGTTAATCCCAACTCCTCCAGCTCTCGTCGAAAGCATGAACGCGAAATATTCGGAATTCGGGGCATTGAATGAATCAATCCTCTTCTGTCTCTCAAGGGTTGACACCCCGCCATCGAGACGTTGATATTTGAGATCTAGTGCAAAAAGGAAGTCCTCTAGAATATCCAACATTCCCAAAAACTGGGTAAACATAAGCACTCTGTGCCCCCTTTCTTTGAGCTTTGGTAGCAATAGGCTCAGTAACTCCAGCTTGGATCCAGCGTCAACCAAGTTTTTGTGTGCGGTTTCCGGGTCAACATTTTGCTCTTCAATATCCTCGTTATAGAGGAAAGGATGACAAAGACACTTTCTTAACTGCATTAGCAGGTTGTTAAGCTTTGTCCTCTCAGTAAGCTTCAATTTCCCTTTTCCATGTTTGGCGAGAATCGATTTAATGAGGGCAGTATCCTTGGTTAGAATGGACTTGTAGAGTTTCCGCTGAACATTAGTCATACTGACAGGGACGATGATCTCGGTCATTGGTGGTAAGTCCAGCACCATGCCTTTAGTCCTTCTCAAAAAGTATGGTCTATCCAAAGTTAGTATGCATCCCGAAAACCATGAGTGCATGTAAAAGAGAACCTACCGAATCATAGCATGAAGGGTGGGCACATTCTCTTTTGTAAGTTCTCCGAATTCCTCTTCCATCTCGGCTGCCTGTACTTTTGGATCTAGGAATTGCAGCAAATTGAAAAGTTCCCTCGGATTGTTCTGCAATGGCGTGCCAGTCATTAAGAGCTTGAAACCAGCGTGATATTTCGCCATCTCAGTGTAAAACTGGCTCCGATCGTTCTTTAATCTCTGTCCTTCATCAACAATTAGTGCTTGCCAACGGATTGGCCTAAGGGTCTTTGCGTCGGAAACAGGCGAGTTGTAAGATGTAACAACAACATGACATTTGAGTTCTGTGGTGCCGGGATGAAACATTTCGTATTTTTTCTGTCTTTCGTTAGCACGGCATCACAATAACTCAAGCAGGGGCAAGTACTGAAAGCCTCCGAGCAGTGTCGACGCTGGGGTATGCCACTACCCGCATGTTGGGAAGCCAACGCTGTATTTCTCGTTTCCTTTCGGCAGTGTTAGTGTTTCGTCAAAGAAGGTGTTATGCTAACGCATGGTGTGCTATACTGACCAGTTCGGCACAGTTGAGTTAGGAACGACGATCAAGAAGGGCCACACGTTATGCTCCTCAAGCAACACCGATAGGAACGATATGACTTGGATAGTTTTCCCTATGGCAAATTAGTGGCACTCAAACAAGAATCAGGGTTGAACCTACCAAGTCCCATCTCATCTGCGAGAACTGCATTCTGACCTTTCCACCACTTATAGTATAGCCAACTGTAAGAGCATTAGCACATGGTACATCGAGGCTTGGAATTGTAGAATTGTGATAACTTACTTTAGTCCCTCCATTTGATAATCCATCAAAGTCCCGCCTTTTATGTATTCAGGCTGCTTCTTTTTCACAAGCTTCTGATCAAAGTTGAGAGAACGAGCCTTCTTCATCCGGTCGAGAATCCCTCTTGCGCCGCGAACGTAAAATCCATGGACATAATCTCCGTATGCCTGCTTCCATTCCTCCCATCTCTCCTTCTCATTCTCTTTGGGGGGTTGCTCCCAGGCTGCCTCTTCGTACCCCAAGCCTCTGAATTTGACATAAGCCCTAGTCACGTCGGTTATCCTCAACAGGTCGAGTTCTGCGTCATTACCCACTGGGACATAAGAGTCGTATTCAACATCCAAGCAGATTTCTATCCGAAGCCACTCCTCAGGAATAGCCTCTTCAGTCGTAATACAAAGTTTTGGACCCTTTTTCATGAACCCTGTATGAAGCAAGGGGAAAGCTCCAGAAACCCATGCCCCGGGCAACCAAATGCAATGAAAGTAAGACTGTTTAGCGAACTTGGCTAGGTACTCACGCTCGTCTTCAACGAAGTCTGTATAGTCGATTAACTCTGGTTTCATTTGTCTAGCCTGCTTGTCGGAGGGACGCCATGCGAGGATAACATCAACCTTCTCCCTGTGTTCCTGGCATAGATCACATCTCCATTCTCGTGAATATTCCTCCAGCCGATTTTTGGCGGAAGGCTTGCCAACACTCTCAGCACTAGCGGGTAGATGGTTAAAATGCCACGCCCTTCGGCATCCACGACAGCGAAATAGGACGTTCTCAGGGGCATAGAGCCGCTCTGGGTCAACCTCAACATCAGAAGTTTCAGCACTAGCATTCGCTGATGCATCTTTTTTCTGCGTAGACTTGTTCTTTAGATTCGAAAAGGGTTGACAAGATCTCCCTGTGATACGACATGCCGTGCACTTATCCAGGTATGGTGCAGTAGGTCTCTTAAGCCGAGCCTTTCCTATGCAGCGTTTACATTGCAAAACATGGTTTTCACCGGCCACCTTGGTGATAAGATGCTCGCGATTGTTACGATGTCCTAGGCAAAGTTGGTGATAGGTGTAAGAGCAGCCCTGGCAATACACCAGGATACCCCTTGATTTAGAGGTACCGTGGTCGAGGCAGGTATCGCATGTGCGATCGTGAAATCTAGCAAAATCTCCATGTTTGTCCAGAGACGGGAATATCTCTTTAGCACGAACAATTTGGGGTTTTTTAGGCTTAGCAACAGTGTCGATATCCATGAAATCGTCGTCAAAGGCATTTGGGTCTGGTTCTCGGTACATATTCTTGCGTCCCGTTGTCCGCCCGGAACGCCTCTCAGGAGGATCGTCGTTGGCATAGTCGGAACTCACATATCCGGCACCCGTTGCATTTCTGCGCGTTAATGATACGAGGCCTCGACGACGCCTACCGGGCGGGGGCTTTAGATCAGAAACAATGAGATCATCGTCATCATAGCCATAAGGAAGCATTTGGGCTTTGGAAAGTCCGGTCGACCTGGTACGCCGACCGCCACCTTTGGTCGGGTTTCGAGACTTGGTAGCCTTATTAGTATCCTCATCCTCTGAGGACTCTATTCCTTCAGCTTCCTGCATGGATTTTCGCTGCTTTGCAAGTAGTGACAAATTTCGCTTCCTAAGTTGGCGACCCTGGGCAGGGGGCGCTGATGAATTGTTATCAGCTTGGGGGGGCTGGTCAGAGGAATTCGATTCGACACGTTGTCCAGAACGCGAGGGGCTGCCAAAATTTCTAAGGGTAACAGCTTCTCCAGGGCCCCGACGACCCCGAAGACTTGACGCGGAAGTATCCGGCCCAGAGCTGGTCTCCTCAGAACCCATCGCGCCGCGCAGAGTGCCGCCCTGGCTAACAAAATCCGCATATGCTTTTTCCCAATTATCGTAGCGGGTTAGCTGAGTGTAGGGCATCTGTCAATTCGATAAGCGGTTAGAATTCCTCGCCAGAGGTTGAATAATTTTTCCGGGGGCGGGGGTTCACCATAACACGGCTGCCATCAGCAAAGTTTGCCTTGCAGTGGATCACACCCTTAATCTCCACTTCTTCTTTGATCCTCGTGATTAGTCTTTCTTCAGGGAAACTCTGATAGTCGTCACGGTTGAGCCCGAGAGACTCGAGTGTAGGAAGATCAATGGCGAACTTCCGTTTAATACGACCAGCCGGGGCTGGGCTGAGTGCCGCCAGAAGTTGGGCAGACGCTTCGTCTGGAGCCTCGACCCCATTTTCAGAGTGATAAGACATCTCAATGTCACTTTCTGCCGTTAGCGGCATGACTGAATTGTTTGTACTCTCGGGTGGGGACGCGTTGGCAGAGAATGGTTAAGGGGAAAGCAAATGGATGAGAAAATGAGAAGAAAGGATGCTGAGGGCAAAGAGAAAGTTTGATACCTGTGACGGTGGGGAAAGGAGGCGGGGGAGGAAGAGAGCAGAGGTGAAGAGGGCTGAGAAAGGAGTGAAGGGTAGGTTGGGGAGACGCGACCGGACGGGAAGGTTAAAGAGGCGTTTAGTTGGCGGGCATCACAGAGCAACACAAGATGGAGGCTCTGGGTGGTACGCGACCTGCATTTACGAAATTCCTACCAATAGAACTTTACGGCACCGGTAATCATATGGATGTCACGGGCCTGGAATTTGCCGCTTGGTCAGCAGCCCGACAAAATGAGGCTTAAAATTTTTATCTCTCAACAATTCTCCCCACCGCCCCGGCCCAACTGGAAGCCCGGCACAACGCAGTGGAAACAACAATGAACACCCCCCAATTAGCTCGATTATTGCATAAAACCCCTATCAAGATACTCTACAAACCCCTACTCCGATCACTTTCGACAGATTCTGCCATCAACCGTGGTCTCCGTCGTTCAGTTGCTACAGATCGTTACCGGTACTCTGATTGGCAAGAAGACACCTCCGAGTACGACCATGATCCCGAGCCCGCAAACTACCAAAATTTCCCTCCATCCCTTAATCCCATAATCCGGCGGGTTGCCGCCAGAGGCGGGGGGGAACCTGAGGACGATTACCTCGAACCGGAGCCAAGACGAGAACTGTCACCTCGACTTGACCATGAACCCCCTCAATTCTCATACACTCCCGCCCCTCGTCGATATGTACCAAAAGTAAACGACGATGCAGAATGGATATATGGCACCTCTGTTGTAGAGGCTGCTTTGAGGTGCAAACGAAGGGAACTATACAAACTTTACGTCTACGCAGGCGACAACAGAACACCCGCCGCCCGGGAGCGGGATTGGGACATGAAGGATCTGGCGCGGACCGCGGGTGTAGAAATTGTCGATGAGGAGGATATAGGGAAGATGGATAGTATGAGTAACTCGAGGCCGCATAATGTAGGTACGCTCTGTTCCGGGTCACCACCTCTTGTCTGATGTTTGTATGCATTTACCCAAGGTCATAGTAAAACTTAATTGACTATCATCCAGGGCTATGTTCTTGAATGCCTGCCCATAGAAAGAACCCCCATCATGGCACTCAAAGACGTCCAAGAAGATAAAAAATTCTTTACACTGGAAATAGCCAGACATTACTTCGACGGCCGGCCAGTGACCGAGCACTATTATGATAAGATTCGCTGTAGGGACCCAAAAAGAAGATACCCATTCGTTCTCATGCTGGACCAAATTGTGAGTCCTCCCCCCCAGTTTTCGGATTGGAGCCTTTACTAATCCCTCCATCCACCCCCACCCAGTTGGATCCCGGTAACATGGGGGCTATCCTCCGCTCAGCCTACTTCCTAGGCGTAGATGCCGTGACTACTACGGCAAGAAATTGGTAATTCACACTCAGCCCCACTCACATTACATCTAACATCAGACAATAACTAGCGCCCGCCTCTCACCCGTCTGTCTGAAAGCCTCCGCCGGGGCTGCGGAACTCCTCCCAATATTCGAGCACGCAAGAAGCGAACGCATGATAACCCAGTCCACGGAAAATGGCTGGACTGTGTACGCCGCCATCCCACCGCCAACGAAGAATCAAGCCCGCAGAGATCGATACGTCTATGCATCCGAAGCGGCTGAGGCGGTTAGGGAGGGTCCTGTAGTGCTGCTGGTAGGCAACGAAGGGGACGGTCTCCGGCCACTATTGAAGAAGCTGGCTAAGTTTTGTGTGAGTCTGGATAAAGGGTCCGGCACAGATAGTTTGGTGGATTCATTGAATGTGAGTTTTTTCTCCTTCCCCGGCTATGGTGTAATCATCTTGCGGTTTTGGGTAACCGTCAACACAAGATAGGTTAGCGTTGCGACGGCGTTACTCTGCTCAAAGTTCTTGAAGGTTTGATAGATGAGATTTCTGAAGTGCGTGTACATTATTCCTGAATACTCCCTGTGGCCCGAAACATATGTCCTCCCGCCATGTATGCAAAGTCCCTCCGAACAAGCCCTAGTGGAATGGCCCCTTGACACCAAGACCTCCCACGTTTCCCAACACCATGCGGCCGGAATTATAATACTCCAAATAGCGCACAAACCCTATCTGATGAGTTTCGCACTTATCCAAACTTTTATCAGAGACCACTCGCAAAGCTTATCTACCCTTGGCGGTTAGATTACCGGTCTTCAAAGTTGACAGTACCGTTGTCACAGCAGTTTTATACGTGAAATGGCACTCTCTGGCAGCTCCAAAACCCCGGAATTAGGCAAAACTCCCCCCTGTTAGCCAAAGCGAGTGGGATTCGTATCAGGGTATGGAGACACCATAGTAACCAAAAAGGCTAGAGGGCTGGATTGAAAAATATGTCATGATTTATTCACTATGAGCGATCAGGATCCGTCTTTGGTGTGAAAAGGGCGTTTCACCAGGACTTCTGCAGAGGGACTTTATTTACGGATGAAATTTTCAGAACTCTGTTGGTATTTTGTCTATCCCGATTTTCACATATTACTACTGTGTACCTGCAGCTTGAGAGAACCGTGCCCTCTTGCTAAGTTGGTTTTGGGAAGAGTGGCATGATTTTGGGATAGAGCGAGTGATGAGATGTGAACGTGGCTTCTGCCACTGGCAAGATATCACATTATCTGGCCGCACTCGGCAACGATAGATTCTTGTCACCTAATCAGAACACTACTATTTACTCACCTTTTTTTGAAACATACACCGAGTGATTACCCATGATTGACACCCCTACCCAAAATCCCCTCCACCCACACATAAGATCGCAATAAAAAAAGAAACAGGTCATTTATCAGTTGTCCCCATTCCATTCCCACTTCCGCTTTCCGGTATATCATCGCACTACATCACACGTCGACACCTCAACGAGAAAATTAATCTACGATCCATCCATCTACCCACTCGTCCTTGCCCATTACTTCTGCAAAAACATTGCCTTGAAATCAGCATTCGACTTCGTCTTCGGCACCTCCTTGGCCTGCGGCCCATCCACCATCACAGTATCTTCACTCTTCCCGTCAGTCCCCTCCTTTCTGACCGCGCCTGGAAAGCCCAAGCCAGCTCTTCTCTTCTGTCCCTTCACTCCTCCCGCTCCCGTTCCCACCTGGCTGGGCTTGAACGCAACCACTCCACCCTTGATACCTCCGTTATTGGTAAGAAACCCTTTGGCCACTTTCCTCTCCGGCGACTGCCGCATTAGGTCCGCTAACCCCCCGATCTTGATCTTGCGGCCGGCGAGCTCGAAGCCATCGAGTGCAAGGGTGGCTTTTCCAGCGTCGGCGACGGACTCGTATTCTACGATTGCGCCTTGGTGGTCGGGCCTTAGGGTGACCTTTCGTAGCGGACCATACTTTTCAAACATTTGGCGGATCTTGGTGTCATTTACGGTGTCGGAGAGGTTCATTATTCCGAGCGTTTTTTTCTTGATGTCAGAGAAGGCAGGAGCTGAGAGTTGCTGTGGAGAGGTAGCGGGGTTAGCTGGGCCAAGTGGGTTTTGGCGGGGGCGGTCCATATTTCGGCCGGGTGTTGAATCGGCTGTTTTCTCTATGGAGGGGTTGGCATTGGTGGTCTTTTGCTTGCTGGGGTTCGGGTCTGCGATGCTGACTATGAGTGTTCGGGATTTGAGCTGGATATTGTTCGTGCCTTCCACCGCCACAAGGGCTTCTTCCTATAACCGAACTGTTAGCTTATGCGTTGCGGAATAGGGGACTATTGGTTTACCTTTTTGGAAAAGGTCACAAACCCATAACCTTTGTGAGTGCCCTTCTTCGGCCCAGGCGGCAGACGGACCTTCTCTATTGTCCCATATTTCTGGAATAATTCCTGGACGTCATTATCATGCGCCTGGAAATCTATATTCCGGATATACACCTCTCGGCCCTCATATCTTGATGAATAATCAGTTGCAACTCTGATACATGCGGGACGAAGATAGTTACACTGCGCCGGACCGCTCATGCTTTCGATCTGGCGCAGAGATCTTAGCCACGAGGGTTTCCTTGCCTCCAAGCTGTTTTCCATGCAGAGAGGTCGCCTTCTGAGCTTCATCAGAGGACGCAAACTGGACATAGCAAAACCGCCGATGCGTATTGTACTTCAGACTTGGAAAACGGATGTCGACGATCTCACCGCACTGAATTTTACTTCTCTTAGTTTCCGGTAATCTCTGCAGTTGGGTTACGGGGGACTTACATCTTTGAACAAATCTTTGATATACGCCTCATCGGCGGTCGGCGGAAAGTTTGTAACGTAAAGGGTTGACCCAGTCCCGACCTGAACCTCAATAGAATGCCCATCAACAATCTTCAAGTTTTTAGTCTGAGCCGTGAGAACATCTTCTCTATTCTCAAACTCAACAGTTGCAGTCGAAGTCTTTCCATCCTTCTCCACAATAAGCTTTAAACTATTGATCGTGCCGCACTTTATGCCACATGTCAGTAACCAAAGAACTTTAGAGGGTGAGCGGAATGAAGAATTTACATCTCTGAAAAACTGTCTAATCCGCACCTCCGGGTAATTCAGCGGTAGGTTTTTCACGATCACGGTGGTATTCTCGCGATCACGCTTCGCCACGGAAGACGCCGAGGGAGGTGAGGGGGAAGTTGGCTTCACTGAGGCCAGTGTCTCAACAGCTTTGGATTTCTTTTTGGGCTGAGAATCATCAGCCTCAGCAACACTTCGACGCCTCTTGGAACTAGCCCTAGCTGATCCATCAGTCTGCGGTGTATCTGCCTCCTGTTGCTGATCCTTCATTGCCTGCTGCTGCAGAGCAGCAGCTTGTGCCTCCTAGAAAATCGGTGTCAGTGCTGAGACAACCATGAAATTTATAGGCGCAAGGATCTCCCACCTGCGCCCGCCTCTCTAGAATCTCTTTGGAAAGCTTCCGACAACGGACAGTCGCGTACTCGACATCCTCGACGTTTCCAAAATCTTCAACATGGTTTTTCCAGGTCTCCAAGATCTTCTCGGGCCAATCCAAGGTATATCTCCTCAGAGCTGCTTTTAAAGCCAAGCCCGCATAATCTTTATCCTTGGGTCCATGTGAAAGCTCCCAGTGATAGTAACGTAACCAGTATTCATAAGAATTGCCCTGGGTCTTAGCAAGCTCCTTCCAGATTTCCCTTGCAGAGTCAATTTTCTTAGCAAGAGTACAGAAGTTGATATGAATCCTTTGGAGACGATACTCAGGATCCTTTTTGCCGGTTTCTGTGCGCCGTGTTAGTCGGATATCTAATTAATCGAAGAAAAGAGCACGAAATTCCCTACCAGTAACAGCTTCAGATATTCCCATCTCTGCCATATCGAAATCATCCTCCCCGGCGTCATGTTCAAAAGCTCTTCTCTTTAAGAACCCGCACCAGGCAATGTTAACTTTCAGAACCTCCTCCAAACCGCCCAAGTCCAACATCCCAGTAGTGGTGGCCCGGTGTTTGATTTCAGAAACCTCTTCAAACGGCCTATACGCCCTCTCCAAAGCAATTATGTACTGGGCCCATAGCGTCCCGGACCATGGACAATGCCTCGTGGCGCGCTTCAAAAGTGCCTTAACACGAGGGCCTAGTGATTTCTCAAGAGCAAAAAAGACATATTCTTCCCAAACCCTGGCTTGTTCACCGAAGCATAGTAGGCACCGTTCATAGAGTGCGCAAGCCATGTCTACGTCGAGTTTCTTCTTTGGCTGGGAGGTTTCCCATTCTAAGTATTCTGCCCAAGCATTCCATTCTTCTGCCAAGGAGACTTGCCCATGCTTGGCGAGGCGATCCTCATATATGGAGCGCTCATTGTACTTTGACAAGGCTGCGGCATAAAGCTTGTTGGTGCTAACCATGACAGATTCGTAATTCGCATTGTCATATCTGGTAATGAAGGTGCTGAATTCAGAGAAGGTATCACCGATGGTGGTGTGTGGGGTTTGGAGGCGAGCGGCATAGAGGTTTCGAATAAATTCAACCTTCGGGGGACTGGGCGACCGGTTAGTTTTGGCCACGGTGAACAAGGTATAGGAGAACTTGCGTTGAGTTAGCTTCCAAATCCATTATCATCAAATCACGGTACTTGTTCCAGAGCACATGGCTCTCAGCAACATTATCCTTGGTAGCAAGAGAGCCTAGCCGATAAGTCTCAACAACCAATTCCAACGTAAAACACTCCCTCAAAGTAATCTCCTCCTCCTCGCTAAGAACCTTCTTAGCCTTACCCTTCCCGGCAGAATCCCCATCCCTCCCCAGAGAATACTGGGATTCGATATATTCAGCATAAGTCTTCCAAAGCTTAACACTAGCGGACTCTTCCTCGACAGCCTTGGCACAAAGCTCCATGACACCGAGACGCTCCTCGAGACCACCACAAGTGGATATCTCGTCAGCAATCCACTCGGCCCACATAGTCTCGTTCAGCGGAAACCTCTCAATCATGTCCTCGCGAGCCTTCCGCAGGTCCTTGATGAGGGGGTATGGCCCCACCTCTCTCGGATCGGCCCGGTGCGCGAGGAAGCCGCGACGCAAGAGGGAAATATATTCCACATGGGATTCATACTGATAGGGCCGGTTGGTGATGGAACTCAAAAGGTCGGCGATGCGCGTGTAATCCTCCTCCGACAAAGGCACCGGTGCTGCTACCTCGTTTTCGTCACCATCAGATGCATCCTCCATAACAGTTTCGTACGCCGCGCCAATGTCATCGCCGACCGCGACAGCAGCAACGATATCATCACCGTCCCCACCGGTCATGACCTCGTCCAGAACTTCCTCTGATGTCCCACTCATTCCTGGCGCGGTGAATGCTTTCGAAGCGGAGGCCTCGTTGGCTTTGAACGGCGACTGTCGGGGATTTGAGGTTGGCGTAGTATTGGATGTATGGCCTGAGTGAATCGGGGAATTGGAGTCCGTATCGATGAAGGCTGGTCGAGAAGATGGACGTGGGGAAGTGGAGGGGTTCGCCGGAGACGAGTAGTCGTCTGACGGTGATAGAAGCGAGTTGATATCCATTGCAACCCAGTTTTTTTTTTGCGTTTCTTTCTTTTGTTTCTTAGCAACGACCAACCAGCAATGTCGTAGAGGGGAGGGGGAAAAAGCTATGGATAAATGCGCGTGTGGGGAGACTTGAAGGGGGGGGAGGGGCGCAGTCGGCAGAACAGTGATAAGATTTCAAATGGGAAAAGCTGAGCTCTTACACTGGAACTAGACAGACGGGGTCTAAAGGAAAGAAGCCCCTACGACCTTTATGAAAGGGCTAAAGGAGGGGGGGAAAAGGCTTCTAGAAAGCTCTGTGGAGGAATTTAGGGACCCAGCAGCAAACAGAAGAAAAAAAGGTTGAACGGGGCAAGGGCAGCCAAGACTTCTCCCGCTGGTCCTTTCAGACAAAGACGAGGAGCAAAGAGGGAGAGGGAGAGGGAAAGAGACGTCCAATTAGATGCTGTTGCCGGGGAAACAGATCTTATTGTTTGACACCCAATGAGACATAACCCGGGGTATGGTTCCCATTCAGCTTCCTATGATACCCCCGGGACAAGGGAGGAAAATGTGATATTGTCCTAACAACGATGTCAGGTGCCGGTGACATTCGGTGATTTTCACCTCCGTAGACGAGATGCCGGTAACTTAGACCGTGTGCCGGTACGGGCTTGTCCCGTCGATACAGTACCGACATCCGGTAAGGTTATGTGACTTGAGGATCAAGGCTGGTAGCAACGTGCAATGAAGGCAGAAGGGTGTTGTCCCCTCCCCCCCTGTAGGGATTAAATTTAGGCCCAGAAATGGTAACCTATCGCTCGATATTATAGTAACGATAGGCCAGCATACGGTATTTACAAGTACAGTACCCGGGGGTAGGGGTATTTCGCGTCCGGTAACACAAGCCCTCTGCCAGCGTTCATGCTCCAGCTATCGCCACTTCTCCTTACGGAAGTGGACTCGACTTTTGTGCCGTCACCAAAAGTTCTCACGGACTATCACTCGAATTTCCTAATATGGTTTAGTCTTCGTATAATTCTGACACTTTGTAATGGAGGTGGACACGACTTTTGCCTACCCCCTAGAACTTGTACTCGAGTACGGTGCAACCATCACAATAGCAGTGCTGGTAAGCCTCCTGCATCGATTCCCCTCGCTATCGACCTGCAACCTCAGCTTTTGAACCCATGACAAGTCGCCCAGGTAGGAGAAATCTGTAGTGTATGATACTCGTATCATTCTATGCGTCCTCGACTCCTCAACACCTTTACGATGTGATTGATAGAGAAGTACCGGTATAGCCTTTATAGCACCCCTCAATTGAATTCACTCCGGAACCTCCCTCCTCCCGCTCCCCTCTCCTGCCTCCTTGTTCGGGTTACCTACAGATACCTACTTGCCTACTTACAACCCTCTCGGTTGTTGAAGTCGACAACATGGCTGCACAGTACAGCAGCGGTACTGTACTATACTCCTTTTCTTCGTACCGGTGATTCCTCCTCTGGACCACAGATCTCCGATATTAATTCACGAAACACATTCGAGCTAAGTCTTGCCCGGGGAACGAATTAACTCAGGATTATGCTTCAATTGATATGCGGGAATGGTTGAGCCTGCATGCCACTGTGGGGTTATCCGTAAAACCCAGGCTGTATGTGATTCGAGGCCGGGCGGTGACTATCGTTCCTGATCGTTGTCTTTTCCCTGCTAGTTGAGTCTTTTCGAGCTACTCGTACGGTTCATGACAGCCCACGATCGAGCTCAGACACACTCTTTTCCCTCCAATAAAAAAGAAAAGAAAAAAAGCCATAATAAACACCATTAACACATAATATAATACACACTTGTGGAAGCCAAGGCATTAAAAAAAAAATTGGAGTTTTTTATATGCTGTATGATAACGGGAGAGCACATTTATGATACTGTCAAAATGAGAGCCCTCCAGACACCGATGCCGAGGTGCAGTGCCAAAAGCACCCCACAAAAGGAGAAGGGATGAGGGGGGGAAGGAGGGGGAGAAGAAGGTGATGAACAGACAAATAAACAAAAGTCATGCACGCCTATAATCATTCAAACAATCACTTTTCCCTTCTTCTCCTTCGCGGGCCCCGTCAACACCATCCCAAGCTCCTTCTCGGCAAACGCCAAATCATCCTTAGCCATCTGATCGGGAATAACCCCAACCTTAACACCGCTGGTCTTATGCAGCACAATCTTACCCTTCCGGAACCCCACCAGCTGCGCATCAACACTGTACCTGCCAGTGACGTCTAGCCAACTTCTGACCTTGTTGGGGTTCGGCTTCGTTTTGTCGGAGTAAGTGGGTGGGACCACCGATGCCTCGACATCTGGCGGGAGTTCTTTTGGAGAAGTTGTAATGGGCCATTTCATCGCCTGGGTAAGGAATTCTTGGTCCCTATGGGATAGGTCCGTCTTGAGGATGCTAAGCCTTACGCCATTACGCTTTAGCAGGAGCACATGGTTGTTCTCGCAGCCGAGGAGTATCATCTCTTGTCTGTATTGGCCGCTTCTGTCGGCCCAGATTCTGTATTCCATAGCGGCGCGCGGTTTCCTGTAGGGTCCTTGCGACTCGAGATTGGGCTCTGCCAGATGAATCTCAAGCCCGGGTTCGGGTTCGGATTTGGAATTGAGTTTTGGGGATATATCCTTCTCTTCTATTCCTCCCCCACTTCCTTCCACTCCCCGAAAGCTACCTGAGCTGGCCATACGCTCCACTTTCCCTCCATTCCTAAAAACAAGGAACGGCCTCCCACCGTGCTTGTAATCCATATTGCCCGGGTTCTTTCCCTCACTGTCTCGTTCCTGCCCATGCATGGGCACATGCCCGCGCATACGCGGCCTCGCATCTCTTACTACGAAGGTAAAAGATGACTTTTACGGCCTCCGACATCAGATGCGTTACGCCTCCCAAACCAGAGCGGTGAAGGAAACCTACATCTTCTTCCCCGTCTCCTTCCACAGCTCTTAACAAGCATTCATCCTCTTCGGAGGACAAGCTCTCGTCATCCGATTCAAAGCTCTCTATGCACAGGCGCCCGTTACGCTGTATTTCCTGGAAGCCGTCGTTCTCGTCCAGAAGCTCGTGATGCTCTATCAGACAGAAGCTGTCTGCTAGGTTCTCACTGCCTGTATGAGGAGGGGCCCGTATGAAATCGAGAGATGGCATGGTTTGTCGGAGTTAAGTAGGCGGGGGAGGGGGAAAAATAAATAAAGGAGCGGAGGAGGGTAGGTAGGCGAAGGGGGGTTGATGGCGAGATTTATAGTTCACTTCGTTTGGTAGGCTCTGTCAGTGATCGCCTTAAATGTAGAGGGCTGTCTCAATTTTATCCCAGAGCAACTCGAAGAGGAAAGCTGCTTGTTAAGTAAACTTCTTGGGAAGAGTAGATTCTCCGAAAAAAATTACATACCATTCATACCGGCATATGGTGGCTTCGTGCACTGCACGGCATGATATTCGTTGGTGACGTGGGGCGGACGAAATATTACTCGAGCTGTGCCCTTTTTTTTTTTTGAATCTGAAACTCTTGTGTGGGTAAACGTCAGAGCTCTTGTTGCTTTTTCTGACTGGGGTTTTTCTTTTCCATGAAAAGCTACGCTTCACCAGGTTACTGGATCCCCCAGCTCTATGCCGCCAACTCGGTTTTAGCTTAATCCAAACGCATACAGTACGGTGCTTGTGCTCGAGTACGCACGGGTAAACGCTTAAAATTAATGTCTGGCAATGCGTTTATCGGTAAATCCAACATCCCGTTTAGCGAGTTGTCCGTCCGGATCGTCCTCCCCACTCCACCGGTGCCTGTAGCGTGCTATAGTAAGGAATCGTGTTTGGTCTATCTCGGTGACCAGAAATTCTAAGCCGCTTCCAGAGTATCAAATGTTGGAAACGCCTCGCAGGTCGCTATTTCCATATACCGTCACTGCGATGATTGTTGGCTGGAATGTTTGAATCCGCGCATGTGCTTCTCATATGAGCCAGCAAAACTCCGTTTAAACGGTAACCTTTATATCCGCAGCGATACTCAGGCGAGACTCTCCGTGCATCGTGTTGAACGGTATTAATGATAGGAATTGGGGATGGCTCCATGAGAGCGGCAGCATATCAAAAACGAATACCGGTACTTGTATCATGAAGGGTGTTGGGTAGACTATTCCCCCCCTTCAGGGCTCATGGCTTACCGAAGAGGAGAGGGAACTGAAAAACCTTGGCTTGGAATGGCCTCAATTGTATCATTCTATCTGATAAAAGAAAGAAAAGGGTAAAGAGCTTTGGATATGGAACTGACGGGCCGCCCCCCCAGAAAAAAAAAACCATCGAAAGAAAGGAAAAGAGTGAGCAAGGTGATATCCGTGATAAAGAATCTACTCATCGACATCTGCTCCGAGAGCCTCACGAAGGAAGCCCTTCGTAAACCTAACAATTTGGGCATAGTTTCTGTCAAAGCCAGCTTGACCGCCGTAATAGGGGTCTTGAACCTGCTCGCTCTTATTCCCCCCAAAATTGCCAAAGAGCATGGCTGCGGGCACAGAATCCAGAGCGTCAGTATTAGGAACGCTGAAATGGGCTCGGCTGTGTAAGGAATGGATTTACCTTTTGCCTTGGAACCCTTGGGTTGGGCGGAGGTTATATCACGCAAGTTTGCATCCTTCAAGCGAGGAAATAGAAGGAAGAGTAAGCAATTCCTTTCCCCCAAGCTCTTCAATAGCGTTATTGGGAAGGGGAAACCATACATCCATAGCGAGTATGTAATCGAAATCACTGAAATCCGAGGTAGAGAGCTGACGAGCTAGATGGCTTGTATGAATTCCATGCTTAGCGAGAAGTTGAACGGTGCCTATACACATTAGTATGATACCATTGAATTTCCCCCATTGCACGAAAAGAAAGCTCGGGTTCTTACGAGGATCCGGACGCTCCCCGGAATGGTAAGAGGCCGTTCCGCAACTGTCTATCCTACGGAACTTGTTTTTGAAGCCCAGTTGTTGGACGGTCCTACGGAAGGCTCCCTCAGCCATTGGAGAGCCTAAGTGCCACGGTTAGAAACAGTGGGGTCAGCAAACGCTGACCGCCGAGGAGCGATATATATCAAGTCTATGCCCTAGAAAGCAAACTATGAGGAACCTCAGGGGGCTACCTACGACAGATATTCCCAAGGCAGACAAACAAAACACTAATACCATCCTCATCAGCATGCATTCCGGCGTCGAGATCCTCGACTGCAAGTCTGCTGCTAGACATGGTAAATGGTAGGCTCGATGGATGAATGGATCAAAGAAAGTTAAGGTTGTTTAGAGACAAAGAATACGGAAATGATCGATAGGGGTGGTTGTTTGTTTCTTGGGGAGTATGATACGGTATGCAGATGCACAGTGTGAGTGAATGAGCATGGGTGGGCAGAGGGGTGGGAAGCGGGGTTGGTAATAGCGGTGACCACGGCAACGGATCTGGCCTTTGTCCATTGCGAGCCTGTGCTTTTTATTTTTATTTTTATCATAAGTCCGCGGTTTATTTGAAGCTAGCGACAAGAAAAACCATGGCATGCACCCTGAGGTATCATACGGTCTATAAACCTTTAACAAAAGAAATCCGACCCTGTCCAATGTCCTCAATCCTACACCTCCTCTGGTCTGGAACCAACTGCACATCGTCCCCCCAAAATTCAGAAAAGGCAGGTAGAAAAGAAAACACCACCAGTATACACCAACAACAAAGGAAAGAAACTGATAAGAAACACGCAAGTCTGATCAGTTTTTGCTAAGACCCAGTCCCAGATGGCAAGGGAGAGAGCAGAAAACCCTTTTCCTTAGTTAGAGGGCTGAGGAACCTTTATTGTCTTTAGGATGACACAGCTTGGATGTGCTAGCCTCTAGGGTTGTTTGGTAGCAGTAAGGTGCCAGCTATGGCGTTCAACCAGTTGAATGCTAAGAGGTTGTTGCTGAGATAACCAGAGGTGGTAACGTAAATCACGTGGATCCGGAACATCACCCGGAAGCGGAATGGCGCAATTGCACTAAAGTGAGACAATGTGCTAAGGTAGTTACCCTGCTCGAGAACATTACCGAGGTCCCCAGGTCACTTCCGAATGCCAGCAGTCAAGAGGCGCAATAATACTAGTCGCGAGACACGCATTGCTGCTGCAATCAAGTCAATGAAGGAAGGTTGAGAGGAAAGTGTTCAGGCTGCGGCTGAGGCCTTTGATATTCCGAAGTCCACTCTCTACTACTGCTATACCAGGGAGTGAACCAGCCGCAATCTTGCACAGGTAGATAACCAGTTAGTTTCTGCTATGGAGGAGAAAGCAATTGTGGCGGTGTAAGGATCATGTAATATATTTGGGCCAGGTCCTAGTCATGTAGTGGTATGATAGGAGCAGATGGTTTCTTGATCTACAAGAAGCGAGCGCTGCTTACTAAAGAAGTCTTCGAACAGGTTGTAATAGGAGATCAAAGAAGTAACCATTCAACCAAGTATATTAAGAATACTGTCTGTTGAAGTCTGCTCTTTCCATTGTGGAAATCAGCAGTCTTTAAATACAGTATATCGCTTATTTCCAGTATGAGTGATATTTCAAAACTTTGTGTATATCAACCGATAGTATATGAAACAATACAAGTATCAAGCAATACTGTGAAACTAAATATAAAACATTGTGTGTATCAACTGACAGTACACGAAACAATACAAGTATCAAGTGATACTGTGAGACCAAACATAAAACATTGTATGTATCAACCGATAGCACATGAAACAATACAAGTATCAAGTGATACAGTGAGGGCAAACATAAAACATAACCTAGGCCCCGTACCAGTTACACTCCCAAAGTAAAATAACAATTTCACCAAACAAATAACCTAATGAAATCCTAATAGTCAGTAAACCTGCTGTTTTCCTGAAAGTTCCCATAGGACCTATCGTCATCGTCATCACTATCTTGCAACAATCTCATATCGTCCTGCAACATCCATTCTGCCCCTTCCAGCCATTTCTCCAAACACTCCTGGCAGGGTTCTTCGCCCACGAAGCAACCTGATTCCTTGTAGTGTGGTAGATCGATGTAGTTGCGGACCGTCTGGTCCTCCCAATCCTCTGTTTCAATATTGATCCTTCTGCAATTCTCGCAGTAATCGACATAGAATATCTTCCAGTATGTGTCTAGTGGGCTGGTTCCATTGTGCAGTAGTTCTCCGATGATGATGTGTCATCCCTTGATGCTTATTTATTTGTAGGTTGACATTTCTTTGCTTTGTACGATGGGTAAAGGTTTGTAAGAGGGTAAAGGTTTTTCTTTCAGTTTGGAGGTCTGATAGTGCAGTTTTTTCTCTTTGGAGGGGTATGTTACGGTTTCCCACTACTTGTGTTACTCACAACAGGTAACGATCTTGGTTGGTTCTTCTGAACTGCGCTGCACTGTGTCCTAGAGCTCCTCGAGTCTCTAGGCCCTATCTTAGTATTCTCACGTAAGAATCGGTTTCTCACCAGTGCCGAGAGTATCGGTCTTGGATTTGGTTAACACAATCTATGTAGTGGATAGGTTCTTGACTCTATAGCGGATCCGTCTAGCAGATGAGATTGGAGTATAAAGGTTTTTGTATTGTAAAGATCGTAAAGTAGTACATAGGAAATAACAATAGATGGTTGCGTGAAGAGCTAACCCATCTGTGAAAACCCGGCCTTTATATAGGCCTCTTCCCGCAACCTTAACCCTGCCCTGATCCTCAAGCGAAGTCAGGTGCGAAATCCATCGTGTGACATCAATGAGTCATGTGCGTAAACATAAAACATCCCATGACCTCTAAGTGACGTCATGTGTGAAACATAAATCAAACGCAATATAAATAACCCAACCACGTGACCTACTAACGAGGTCATGCGCGAAATATAAATGAGTCTGCCTTGCCGGTAAGCCTTACCGGTCAGCCTAGACTCTTCCCATGACGTCANACATAAACAAGCTACGGGACCTATGAATGAGGTCATGTATGAAACATAAGTCAGTCTGCCTTGCTGGTAAGCCTTACCGGCCAGTCTAGACTTTTCCCATGATGTCAACTGTACGTCATGTGCGAAATGCAATCAACATAAACGAGCCCATGACCTGCTAACGAGGTTATGTGCATAAAACCAATTTAAACATAAATGAGCCTGATGACCTGCTAACAAGGTCATGTGCATGAAAGAATCATAATTTAACTGCATGACATCCAAGCAACGTCATATGTGAAACCTTTTCCCTGCTGCCGTCATCTGGCTAGTGCTCCTCTAGCCAGATCATGACAGGGTATGAGGGATGATGGGTGGTATTTATGTCTTGGTGTAGGTCTGGCTTTGGTGTTGACCTCACTTAGGTGTTGACCTCGCTTAGGTTTTCAGGGGAAGGTGGGTGGTACTTAATCTCGGCTTCTTCTGTCTCCACGCACATCTCACATTTTCTTGTACACAGGTAACATCTGCTTCTAAAGCGGAATATGTCAGACATTGTTTCTCCCCACATCTGTCCTGTAGACTCAGTTGTTATTTCTAGGCATTTGTTGCAAATATGTATAAATAATCGGTGTGTACGGTATCGTCTAGGGATAATTTCACAGTTCACTAACAGTCCCATAAGCTGATGGTGCTGTCTTCCAGGTATTTGCTCATAGTTTGACATCATAAGACTGTTGGATGGTGTGTTCCTTTCTTTGTTATTCCTAGTACTCAGCTTCGGCTAGCTACTCTAGGTATGCAGCCTTGTCTTCCATGACCTGATTTTCATCTTCGCTGCTTTCAAAACCGCTTTCAAAGTGGGCGGACCAAAACCTGTTTTGTATTTCTTGATCTGTGTTTGGACAGAGTTGTTGGATTTCCGGCAGGGTTGGGCTCCATGCCACCATCATATAGTTTATCGTAGGGGGTAGCTCGTCCTCCAGTCTGTTTTGCTTCCACTATTCGTTTACCATTTCCATCATATTTTCTAATGCTTTGAGTGGTTCCCAGCTGTTTTCTGTTTCCAGATATCCCTTCCGTTGCACTAGAAATTGGTTGCAGTCATAGTGCTTTCTCTGATCCTGTATAGCCTCTATTTCCTATTCTGGGTTTTCATTCACCACGATCGGAGGCGGTTTTGCATGCCTTCTTCCGGGAAAGGAGATATCGTCATTAGGGAGGTATCGTTTCACAGTGGATACGCGGAATGTCGCTTGTCACTTTCGGTACATTCTGCCGTCCATATCTACCATGTAATTTTGCCTATGTTTATCATATTCCATTATCTTAAATGGTCCTTGCCAGCATGGTTGCAATTTCTTGCTTCGTCCTGATTCTGTTGTGAAAAGGCTTCCATAAACCAATAACAGGTTACCTTTCCCTATTGGTGTGTGGTGTCTGTACCATTTTGCTTCCATTCTTGTACTCCTGAATCACACCAATCTGATAGTATTAAATGCTGTGTTCTGGATTGCTTGGTGTCTATTCAACAATCCATCGGTGGCAGGTACTGTGGGGTTCTTGAAATTTGCTAGGGGGAGTAGCGGGTGGTTTTTTCCAAAACCAGCTTCATATGGTGACATACTGAGGTTTTCTGACTATTCTGTATTCAGATATGCTGCCGTTTCCACTATAGCATTGAACCAATTGTTCTGTCTTGTATTGACTAGATTTCGAAGGGCTGTTTTTAATTCTCGAATTTTCCTTTTGACTTGTCTATTCGTTTCATAGTGGCCTGGTGCCGCCTTGATGTGCTCAATTCCTAGCGATCAACACTGCTGCCGCTTCACATGTGTCTCAAATCGTGGGTCCGCATTGCTCACTAGAGATGTTGGGTATCCATGGGGTGTAAATATTTTATTGTACAGTAGTTCCCAGTTTGTTATAGCCGTCACTTCCTTATTTGTAGGTATGAACTACGTGAATCCCAAAAACCTGTCTACCGCAACCAGGATTGTGTGGTATCTCTAGGAGTTCTGGAAAGGTTCTGCATAGTCGATAGCTATTGATTCGAATATTTCAGACGGTAGAATGATTGTCTGGGCTCTTCCTTCTGATAACTTCATAGGTTCTTTGCTTGTTTGGTAGGTGTGACACTGTGCCGCATATGCTCGGAGGTCCTTCTGTATTTTAGGCCCCAATAGGTACTTGGTAGCATACCGTAAGTTTCATTCAGAACTATGATGGCTTTTGTTGTAGATTTCACTAATGACGTATTCCATTAACATGGTGTTTCCATATGCAGGACCCTTTGGGATATACAGGCATTCTTCTCTGTAGCAGGTTTTTGCATATAGCATCCTATTTGCAATCGTGTAGGAGGATAAATGTCCATTGGAGTCCATATGTTCATTGGCTTTTTTCCATATCGGTTCCCTCCAGTATGCTGCAACCATGTTTGCTCGGAATGTCCCAATCATTTCCTTGGTTGTCTGTAATATGTTATGCTCATCCTCTATTTTGCGTCCCCTAGTTGTTTCAGGTTGGTCATCCTCCTTGTCGTCTTTCAAGACATTGTATAGTTCCCGCCGATATTCACCTATCGTTGGGCATATTACTGAAACTATTGTTTCATTGCTGAGGTTTTCTAATTGTTCTGCTCGTCTAATTGGTGGTGGGCTGTCTGGTCCTGGCATTTGGAATACCGCTATGGTTTCATAGATAATGTTCTCTACTGGTTCTGCTCATCTGACAAGTGGTGGACTGTCTGGCTCTGGCATTCAGAATGCCAGGGCTTCTGGGTTCGGCAGTGCCAGAATTGCGTAGGATCTGGGTGTTGGCCGGACAAGGGCAGACAGACCTTCCCCAGTGCAATTTGGTCTACCACCGATCGTTTGTTGCCATTCCCAGTCATTGATTTCTGGGGACCCTAGAGGGCTTGAGTCAGGTTCTCTGCTTGGGGGACTTGGTCCTTCACTAGGCGGGCAAGGGGTTGGAGCTCTCCGCTATCTGGGGTGGTTGTTTGTGAATTTGATCTCGGTTTGGTGGTATGGACAATGATCTATGTAAAAGTGCAAGTAATGGAGTGTGCTATGTTGGAGTTCCTCACGTGGTATGCTTCATAGGGTGCACTTGTCTCCCTAATCATTTCCCGCAGTGACGGAGCAGAGGCTTTCAGGATGCACAGGGGCCTAATTGGGGTATTCAGTGTACGAGTAAGGAGGAGAAGTAGGGGAGATGGCTTGCCTGGGCTCCATCATGTTTGACTCTTGCTCGTAGACTGTGTTATCTGAGATGTCACCAGCTTCCTTCGTATAGTCTTGGACATAGAGTGGGTTCAAGTCTAATCCTCCCTCGTGTATCCGGAAAAGAGCGTAAGCTAAATAGTTTATGCTTCCTAGTGTGTAGACTACCTTTGCGTCGTATTTTCTTAAGGCACTGAGCCGTCTCACTTGCTTTCTGCTTGGGTTCTTTGCAGTTCATATATGTGTCAGGGGCTGATGATCCGTTACTATTGTTGTAACGTGTTCGGGCTAGGCCCTAGTCACATAGCGGTACGATAGGAGCAGATGGCTTCTTGATCAACAAGAAGCGAGCGCTGCTAACAAAAGGAGGCTTCGAACAGGGTGTAATAGGAGATCAAAGAAGTAACCATTCAACCAAGTATATTAAGAACACTATCTGTTGAAGTCTGCTGTTTCCACTGCGGGAATCAGCGGTCTTTAAATACAGCATATCGCTTATCTCCAGTATGAGCGATATTCCAAAACATTGTGTGTATCAACTGATAGTACACGAAACAATACAAGTATCAAATGATACTCTGAAACCAAACATAAAACAATGTGTGTATCAACCGATAGTACACAAAACAATATCAGTATCAAGTGATACTGTGAAACCAAACATAAAACATTTTGTGTATCAACTGATAGCACACGAAACAATACCAGTATCAAACGATACTGTAAGACCAAACATAAAACCTTTTATGTATCAACTGATAGTACATGAAACAATACAAGTATCAAGTGATATTGTGAGACCAAACATAAAACATAACCTAGTACCCATACCGGTTACAGATCAGGATAACCGGGGATTGCTACCATGATTGGATATGGTAAAATGTATAGCACTTTTTTTTTATATAAGAAGAGAACAGGAGATAAGAGTAAGAGATTAGGAAAAAATTGGATTACAAGATTTCTCGACCATCATCCTGATATGGCTACTAAGTTTAGTATGAAACTGGACTGTCAGAGAGTACATGCAAGCTGTCCACGACTATTGTCATACTATTTTGCTAAACTCTTGTAAATTATCCGTCAGCATAATCTAAACCCTTTTCAGATTTTCAATATGGACAAGAAAGGATTTATGATGGGTATTGCTGCGAGAGCAAAGGTCATCTGTCACTGGAGACACAAAAACCCTCATATTATAAATGAAGGTACATGAGAAATGGTTACAGTAGTCGAAACGATTTGTGCCACTGATTATGCACTTCCCCCCCTTGTGATTAATAAAGGTAGCATACAATATAAGGCCTGGTACACGAATTTAATGACTACAATGGCTGATTATTAGTTTTTATTTTCACCTAATGGCTGGACCAACGGTACCATTGCTTTGAAATAGATTAACGAATTGTTTGAACCCTGCACTGCCTCCATTACTCCTCTACCCTGACTACTCATATTGCATGGTCATAGTTCTCATATCACATGGGAATTTGTCTCTTTTTCTAGGCAGAAAAATATAATCCTATTTTGTCTTTCATCCTACTCAACACATCTTCTCCAGCCCCTTGATGTAGGAATCTTCAGCCCACTGCAGAACTTTTATGGCCGTGAAGCTGACAACTACAGCCAAAAAAGTGAAGAGGGTATCAAGAAGTCTGTTTTTATTCCTCTATTGCATGATGTGAGAATTGTGGCTATCACCAAGCGCAGTATTGAACAAGCTTTTGCTACTGCTGGCATTGTACCATTAAATCCATGCTGAGTTTATACCAAAATGAACCCTGCCGAAGATAACCAGAACCTACATCCTCCAACCAACACTACTCTACTATTCCACACACTAAAAAGCTTTTGAGATATACACAGCCAGCTACAAGCTGCAAACCACCTTATAGATAATGGTGCCTTTGTCAAAAAAATTAAGGGAATTGTCAAATCTCTTAGCCACACTGCATTGTTTTCCATGGCTGAGGAGGAAATTAGGGAGAAGGTGAGTGATGGCTTATGGCAGAAAAAGACCTACGATATATGAGCCGACAGACAGTAGCTCTCAAAGGCTTATATACTGGCTGGCAAAGAGCTTATTGCATTATGAAAAGTGTGTGATGAGCTTGATAGCAGTCCCAAAAAAAAAACACATCAATGGAGAAAAAAAAAACACCACCCCGATCCCACTTCCAATTACTTCAAACCCAGAGGTCTACCTCCTAAATCAGTCCCAGTGTACTCCATTCACTTCGGCCTTAGAAGGTACCATAATACCAACAACTACTACTACCGATCAGGCTATTGAGGTGGTTTCCAATGCATTGTGGAAACTGCATCAAAATACCTACTCTGCTCACTGCCACCGCTCCTCTGATACACCCTTCAGACCACTTTTTGCCCATACCCATATGCCAGACCACCTACTCCATATGAAGCTGCGTTCGAAGCACTAGTTTCTGCACCCTTTATACTTTTTTTTTTGGTTTGTTTTGCTCTCTTGTCAATACCAATATGCTCATACATAGCTAATTTGTTTAAAAATCCAGCCTTTTTTTTTTTTTTCCACTCCTCCTAGNTGAAGCTGCGTTCGAAGCACTAGTTTCTGCACCCTTTATACTTTTTTTTTTGGTTTGTTTTGCTCTCTTGTCAATACCAATATGCTCATACATAGCTAATTTGTTTTTAAAAATCCAGTTTTTTTTTTTTTTCAGCTCCTCCTAGCCACTCTTACCCTGGGTTTCCTCTTTCTATTTCTACTTTTGGAATCTTTTTACGATCTTTTCTTGCAAAGTTACAATTGAATCTGTTTCTTTCTTTAGTTGGTTGAACACTGTCCTGGTGCATGGTGTTGTCCCGGAAACCGGTGATTTACGTTAGTAGTCTTTGCTTCATATAGCTATATAGGTGAGGGTACCACTATGGGAGAGGGTAAGGTAGGAAGCAGTAGAGTGCTAGCTGTAGTGTAGTTAAAAACTCATGATGAAATGGTTGAGACTAAGCCTATAAAGCTCCAAAGTTTGGCAAAGAGAGGTTGTGGGAGTGTGGTCTTTATGTTTTGCCCAGCATTCGCCTTCCTAAACAGGAAGGTGAAAAAGGCGGTCCGGAAAGTAGTAGAGACGGAGCTTGATTGCAGGCATGTGCTCAAGTACTCTACTCGTGCTAGTACACTGCTTCAGTACCGGTACCGTATTGTGGTGATCCTCGTACAGGATTCCGCATCGGTCCGCTCTCATTGAACGCGAATAGGTTGCATTGCCCCCTCTTGTCGACCCTATTACCTCACGAATATCCTGCTCCGATATTGAGCCAATCTTTGCTACAGGTGCTACCTATTGGTTAAGTAATTCATACAGCACAGTGCAAGCACATTTGCGAAGATGATGCTAGCTGTGATAGTGCTGCACGATAGTTCACCCAGTACTGTATTTTATCTAGAAACAAGTTCTGCCGGGCTTACGACTAACTTGGGCTAGGGGGTACGAGAACCGAAAGGCGGACTATCAGCTATCAAGCCTCAGAAGATCCCCGGCAGTGCCACCAAAGTTACCTACTTGCGGAGTCAAAGCGTTTTTATAGACCCAGGTGGTGTGTGCCAAAATGCGTCGTTCAATTCACTGTCGATAGGCCTGATATCCCGACAGAATGCGATAACAGTGACTTAAAGTTTATGCTTCAAGCTTCCGCTAAAGAACAGAAACCATGGGAATTCTCTATGGTATATAGGCAAATACCTGCATTCTCGACCCACCCGGAATACACAATTCACCCATTCTATCCCAAAAACGAAATATTGCGTATCCAAAAAAAAAAAACGGTTAATGGAACATGGCCGTGTTTTGGTTTTATTTAATTACAGTCCAGAAACACTTCGACGCCACAAGCAGTCTTCCATTACCTGGGTGGGGTAGAAAGAAAAGAAAGAATATAAGCTCTTCGTGCATTGTATCTGCCTAACAGCCCGGGGGTTAAGACATTAGTGGCCATCACTAGTTCTACATGCTCCGGGCTACTAAGATATACAAATTGATAGCATTGGGGACGAGTGGAGCTTCCGTTCTTAAGGAGCTTATATACACATTATGGTTCTTTGAGTTAATGGAAAGCTTTTGGAAGAATCTGGAAGGGAAAGATTGGCCTTTCAAGGCCCTCGCTTGGGAGAGCAGAATACGGCTCTATACATCCACCCACTACTCGTATGCCGGCGCCGATATCACCTATCTATATGGAACTTCCGTGGCTTTCCAACCCGTCTCTCAATGGCATAGTTCTCGGCCATTAGCTCAGCCTGTGACAAGACAATATTTGCGAGAAGTTAGCTCATAGCATATCATATCGGGACATCCCCACTACTCTGCCAATAATTTTCAACGAGTTGTAGATGGGTGACGAATACAAGGTCTAGAGAGTTCTAGTGTACATCACCTTTGCTTGGTAAAGTACTATTCTATCATGCTGTGGCTATATCACGATACACTAGGCGCCTTGTTTAGAGTCGAAAGTGTACTGTGGGCGTTCTGCCGGGGTATCAGGGGGCCTGTCCCCGGACTATTTCGCCCGAGACCGCTCCACTGATTAGGTGATGTGATGGCGGGACTCAGCGCAGTGGAGGAAAGACAACAGGATCACAATATGGATGAGGACCGAAGGTCAGGAGAGAGGAGTCGTTCTTGTTGTCAATCGGAAGGTCCGAAAGAACACTAAATACAAAGAAGAGAGGAAGCCACCACTAACAGGGCTGGTTCCCCTAACAATACACAATATAGTCACACTGACTAACTAGGGACCCACAGCCCTAACACATACATCCATGCTCCCCCATACATCTCATCAACACTATACAGTCTCTCCTATATCCGACTATTGGGATCATGCCATCATGATGATGCTCCAAAGCCCCTCACAGCAGTGGTTTTGAGGTTGTAGAGATACCCCTAGAGTCGGGGTTTGCTCCCCCGACTACCGGTAGACCATCTGTGCCCCCTTGAAAGTCTCCATAGAAAGGATATAATACTTGATCACTTGGCTCAAGGCTAATTGTATCCCCCCACGAAATCTGGACAATCTTTGTATAAGGCTGGCATAGGATAACACCCCGCCAAGTCGCATTGCGCAAGTAATACATGAGATCCGCTGCGCTCAACTTGGCCCTGAAGTGAAAGAGAGCTTATACGGATACCGGTACCAGTATTGGCGCTTCGCTGCGCCTAATAGAGTTCTGGGGAATCAAGTCGCAGTTATTACTGGGGCACCCCTCGTAGCCAGAGTCGGGCCCTCGGCCCCTTCTTGCTCGCACCTTACACGGAACAAGAACTGACTACGCTACTGGTAGCTACTCGTAATGTATTGATAACGCTTTTAATGAGGTTAAAGGAAACACTTCCCAGGATGTACACCAGCAAGACACAAACACCTCTTAATACCGTGCCTACAATTCCCTTGACAGTGTACAGTACTTGTGTTATCCGTTCTGGTAAGAAGACGGTTTAGCTTACAAGTAACGGCTGTTCAGCGTCTGCAAGAGACATGACTGCTCCGCTGCAGCTCAAAACTTGCTGACAGAAGCCCCTCCCTTGTCAGCTTACACAATCCCCCTGACTGACAGGCCGAGGTTATAACTTCAGGGCACCGCTGCAAAACCCACACAGGTGGTATGATATGATATTGATATGATACAGCACGGAACTGTATTATGTTCTGTTTTCCGGTCTTTCGTCGGGACCGGGCTGCAGGCGTTGCTTCGGGTTGGACAGTGCTAGTGATCTGAAGTCAGTCCTTTTGACGTCCAAAAACCATCAGAATCTGGCAGAACTAACAATAAATACATTAAATTTCTTAAAGAAAGCAGGTGATTAAGAAAAACTTTCTGTAGAACCATCCAATATTCACTCTTCTTGATTTGTATGAGCTCGACTTTTTGATTGAGTGAGTATTGGGTAAAATAAGACGGCTATTGCGCATATATCAGTGCTTGAAAGTATGCAAGGTTGATCCCAGATGTCCACAAGGATGTAGCTGGGTGTGTGGCGGCCACTCATCAATCGGGCTCTGCATGGTGATCAAACAAGTGCCACACCCGGCTGCATAGTATCGGGCACCCAAAACCTGCCCACAAACCCGTGCTACCAAGCTACCCTGTTAACCTTAAAGTATAATACCGACAGCTGCTACTCACTAAAACCGTGTTTCTCTTCCAATATTCACTCAACAGAAAAACAGAATTGAAGTTGATATCATAGAAATGAAGAGAAGTACATACTACAGTAGGTAGTCCTATCAAGAGTTTTACTCAATTGTCTTATCTGTTCAGGATGGGTTCATTGCCAACCCTGTTGGGTGATTTTAGCTGCCAAACGGGCTGATCTCAGATGCCCGGCAGTACCGCACAACCTTCAGTTTAAACAATGCCCAATCTTGGTAGGGATACGGATAACGGAAGATACCGATATTGCGGTACTGTACCATACGGTAACCTTTTATACACATGGCAGACATAATTCTGTCCTTACTCGTCCTTCCCCGGCGCGTGTGAACACGACTACATGAGTACGATCCCCTCGCGTACCACCAAAATCTTGAGGACCCGGCCGATTTCTACCCATATACAAAGGCAGCCATAATACCGCAATCAGAGAATTGCGAGTAGCTGCCGGAATTTGGAAAGCAGGAAGTAGATCTGAGAATGTACACGCCATTCTCGAGAGCATTCTGGGAGGAGGAATTAACCTTAGCCCTGACCATTGGTCGCCACCACAACTATCCACGGAACGACGGTCTAAGGATAGCAGGTATGGGACTCAGCGGAACGGTCTCCCAGCGAACAGTTCCATTGTCAATCGTCGGGAAACAAAAGCTAGGTTTTAAACAACTATGGGGCAGCTGGGTACAGCGGATCTGATCCTCGATAACCGAACAACACAGGACTTTTATTTGTATTGACAAATAGGATAACGGATACCTTTTAGGAAAAACAGAGTTTGGAAGATAAAGGAACTTAAAGAGTGAATGACTGACAAAGAGACGAAAGTCGAAAATGTAAGAAGACTGAAGAGATGTGCGATAGATGATAAGAGATAAAAAAACAAAAAAAACAAAGAGAAGAACCAGCCTCCTTATATGCTTCCTGTGATAGAATCCTCCTCTTGACATGCATCCTCCACCGGTCCAATCTTCCACGGCGAAAAGGGTGAGTAGCTGTGGGTATAGGGAAGCATCCTACCGAGGATAGTGAGATAGCCGAGGATCGGTGTTCTTCGGTAATGGTAACCCTGGTTGGGTTTCATCATCAGACAAGCCGGTGTCTGATGATGTTGACTTTGATGTATGAGATTGGTCTCAGGGTTTGTCTGAAGCTAACATGGTAAAACTTCTACCGCTGCCGAGTAGTTGCTTGAGGATGGGTGTAGTGGTTGTGTCGCTCGTCCATGAGCTAATGCGGGATATGTGGTGAGCAGTCCAAGAACGGTAAAAGTTCAACACTAGGCTCGAGCGCAGAGATAACACACCAGTGAGCAACCAACGATGGGCGCAATTCCCCAGCCCTCCGACATGGCGCAGCTGAACTCAAGCTAGGCCCGCGTTCCAATTTTCAAAATTCTGTCTAGAGTCTAAAAACAGTAGCAATCCAGACCCTGCTGATTGCCGACGTTCCATTAGCTGGGCGATCGCAGACTATGTTTGCTTCTTCCTCAGCTCTTCACTAGCAGAGCCTGTAAATACCAATCTACTACTTTCTACCCAGATACACCAAACTGTCACAGAGGGAGAGAGGTATGGCTGTAGGATGAGTAACAATTAACGCAACCATAGTGGGTGGAAAAGCTCTGGACCCCGCCGGGTGTGTGAGGAAGGTATGGTCAGAAACTTCGTTGTCCTGTTCGTCTCCCTCTCCCTCTGAACTAACGGTAAAGACAGATGCATATGTAAAAACAGAATCAAAGCCTTCCTATCCTTCCACAGATACCCACACATATCTTTCTTCCTTCATGCAATTCCCTATTCCTCTATACGCTCCCGTGATAACAAAGGAAAGACATGTCTAGAGAAACTTCTCCACAAACCACCAAACCTCCAGAACAATCTACATCACTCCAAATGATCCACGGCACGATCGCGCTCCTACCATTTCCAGAATCATCAACAACGTCCTATCGTTCTTCCACGACCCCCAACACAATGTACTTTCTTCTGTTAGCAGTCAATCAAACTAAGACGGCAGACACGACAAGCGGATTCACCATACAATGTTATTGAGGGCTAACAGGGGAATAAGCTAGTCATCGGATGCCAGGCAGTAGCCATGCGCTTGAGACCACCCGCGCTGCGAGAACATGCCCTGGTCGGTGCGAGACATGGAAAAATTGCTGAGCACCTGGGAGGAACCCCCCCCCAAGGGTCCCTCTCGTGCTCAGTCGGCAGTGGAGTCCAGTAAATATTTGTATGATTTCCCGACGGCGGACAAGAGGTTTCTTAGGATCTCGTCCCCACTAGCTTGCCGGTGCCCGTGGGAGACCAAAGTACATGAGTTTCGTCTTGGTCAACTTGTCCCTGAAGTGAAAGAGAGCTCGGATGAGTTGAGCGATTGGGCCGCTCTGTGGTTGTTTGCCCCTCCCCACTCGCATTTCGCATGATACAAGGGCCGGCTACTGGTATGGTACCTACTCACAATGCATAGACAAAGTTCTTAATGCGGTCACAGGAAACAACTTCCCAGGATACAAGCTCGCAGCCAGAGCAAGGAATAAGCCTTCTCAATACCCGGACGGCACACTTCTGGCATCCACACCTGTAAAAGGTGATTGAACAAAAAATGTCATTTCTACCACACCTAACATGCTGTCGAACACCTAACTTACTGTACAAGGCACATGGCATATTCCATTCTGTGCTATCATATGATAATTACTAACTGCTCCGAGGGATGCCTTGGACCATCTCAAGCGGAGGTGAGTCAGTAATAACCGATGTGGTGTGGAGCTTAGCTTCACTGCTGCAAAGTGACTATGATATGATAGTCTACCAATATCGTACGGTACCGGTAATAGAAACATTTAGCCCTGTGGTTGAACGAAATGCTTATGCAAGCTTTCCGCTCTAGTCCGTGTAACCCATCTCTGCGCGCAAACCCAACGGATCAACTCGAGCCTTAGCACGCAAGCAACCCTTTCTCAATCCCGAGGCTGAATGTCTCTAGTAATACCGGTACTACGTGATGCGGTAAAGTTAAATTTACTAGTTTACCCGGTCCGAGCTCAGAGACGCAGAAGGAAAAAAATGAAGGGCACCAAATATGCCCCTCGGAAAGCTCGGAAAGGCACTTGATGAGCAGGAGCCTGGTCGAAATACGAGTAGACCACTGTAGTTAGGCGCAAATAATGGGTCCGATACCATAGCCATCCCCTCGAAGGTGGAATTGATCCGCGGAGTATGATAATCTACGGTCTGCATAGAGGCAGACTCTGTAGAATGTGGTTAGACTATTATTCACGCAAGAAAAGGCTGGAGAAGAAAGGCTCCCAAATCGCCCCAAGGAGGAATCCAAGGCGTACGGTAAATTAAAAATCTCGTGCTTGGCTCGGCGGAGGACGCCAAGAATTCAGGTGCATCCCGAGGCCGCGGAGGGGATCGCCTCGTAACTCTAAATACCGTAATTATTATCTGCGGCTTGGGGTCCGCTCGAAATCAATCGAGATCCCGTTCGATTTAAGTTTCAGCTGATGCCCCTCTACCCGCACTACTCGTACAGCCTCCGGTCGAAAAAATCGGGAAACGTGGAAAGGCCTTCAGGGGTTTTGATTGGAGTATTTAGTGGGCTCGAGCCAATTGAGCAACCGTGTTTCCGACCTTTCATTTCCACATTTCCCGATCTTTTCGACCAGAGGCTGTACACGTTGGTGCAGGGGCTCTTCCGCCATGGCGCGCTGTACACTCGTGTCTAATAAGTTTCCATACCCAGGGGCGGAGAAGGGAGTGGGAGGAGAGTATTGGGGGAGTCGGATGGGAATTTGAGCGGTAGAGGGGGAGTAGGAAAGAGGCGTGGGAATGGGAAGAGAAATTGAGCTAGAGTAGGATTTGTAGAGGGCAGATGAGCTATAATTGCCAAGAAAGCCCGAAGAGAATATACATCTATTAATAAAAAAAATTAAAAAAAAGAAAGTCTTCATACCCCGGGATCGCAACACAGTCCCACAACCACCTCACCGTGACCATACCCCCGGGCGCAACCACACCACCCCAACAAAATACAAACTTGAAAATTTAAAAAAAAAACTCACAGCAACTCAATTACAAAATAGATGGTAGAAGAAATATAATAGAAAGTTTTAAATATTTTACCATTTTGTATGGCTTCCATCTGCATCCAGTACACTTGTGTCTAAAAAGTTTTCATACCCTGGTATGGCAATAGTCCAAATCATGATCACCTCAACAACCCCGGACAACCATGGCCCCACCACACTCCCGCCGTGCCAGATAAGACAGAAATCAAGAAATTTATGCTCTGGATAAATATACAGACATGGGATATAATAAAATTTCCAAGCTTATGAAGCTCTCCAAGTCAACTGTTTCTATAGTGATAAAAAAGGCTGAAAACAATAATGGCAACACCTATGATGCTCCCAGAGCTGGCAGACCAACAAAGATAACTGATACCAAAAAGAAGATCATAATTGATATTATTGATGCTGAGCCTCATTTAGCACTAAGGGATATTACCCACAAGGCTAATGTTGGTCTTGGAAAAGATACTATTAACAAGATCTCAGGAGAAGCTGGTTTTAAGCTTAAGATACCAAAGAAAAAGACTTTTTGGAGAAAGGGACGGAAGAAGGAGAGGAAGGTATGTGCTAGACAGAGGAGGAATTGGACAAGAGCTTGGAAGTGGGTAGTTTTTGTAGATGAAGCCACTATTGAGTATGATCCTAATCTAGTAGGAAGAAAGGTCAGACTTAGAGTGGGTAAGAAGCTGGAAGAAAAAAACTTAAAGCCAAGCTTTAAGTCAGGAAGGACCAATATTGGGGTTTATGCTGCAATTATACATAGAAGGAAGACTGAGTTAATTCTTGCCAGGAGGAGGAGTGGGGAGGAAAGGACCAGTAAATCAGAAAGGCTTGGTCTAAATGCATATTAGTATGCTACTGAAATTCACCAGCCATACCTTATTCCCTTCATAGAAGGGATAAATAGATCTCCAGGAACTATTCATATAGCTGCTGAGAATGCAGCATGGCACAATGGGTTAGAAAACAAAAAATTGCAGGAGGATTGTGGATATCAAAGACTGTCTTGGCCACCCAACTCCCCAGATCTGAATCTTATTGAGAATGCCTAGTCTCTTCTCAAGAAGGCTAGCAGAAAGCGATTCTCCAACTTGGAGAGAAGGCCTCATAGTGCTATTGAATTATTTCAAGCAGCTAAGGAGGAGTGGGAGCTCAATCTCTAAGAGACAATTGATAGGTGGATTAAAAGGATGCCTGAAAAAGTTCAGGGTGTGCTGGATACAGATGTAAGCCATACAAAATAGTAAAATATTTAAAAATTTGTATTATATTTCTTCTACTTTCTATTCTGCAATTGAGTCGTTGTGATTTTTTACAAATTTTCAAGTTGCGATTTTGTTATAGTAGTATGGTTGCACTATGTGGTATGGAAACTTTTTAGATATGAGTGTACAGCCGGGAGTCTTTCTGTAATGGGAGCACCCCTAGGAAGATGGATCCCAAGGTTGCGACTACACTGAACAACTTCAAACTTATTGCTCAAAGTCTACACAGTTGTAAGAGTAAACTAAATGGTAAAACTTAATATCATTAAGCCTGATGCTTCACTCAATGAAGGTCTCAAGAGGATTGATTGTTGGAGTAGGAGAGTTCTTATCTAGACTTTCAAGTAGTTTTGTCTTATGCCAGAAACTCCTCCATCTGTTTATTCCAACTATTCAAGCACACCCTTCTCTGCTAAGTGCGGTCCGATTCGTCTCCTAGCGTACCCTCTAGGCATGTATGTATCCATACACTCTGGTCAGCGTTCACCTCATGCGGTTATTATGTCTGCGGCACATCTCTATTTTGCACGCAGGAGGGAAAACTTCTTCGCATCGGTGCCTTGCCAGTAGCTAACAGTGAAGACATCTGATGAACTGGACTATCTATGACACCCTTCCTGTGTGCATTGATCTCTACGTGACCTTGGAAGCTACCGCGACCAGTTTATCTATCTACTATTTACGATCCTTGGGCTTCCGGTATGTTCCACAGGATATAGTGGTCCAGGAGTGATCCAAAGGGTGTTACCCAGGTCCACTATCTCGAATCCACCTTACCTGTAGTAGGAATTATGCTTTTAGTGTCTCTGCACTTTCTTTACAGGGTGTATAGTGTTGGGAATATATTCGAGCTTGGTAGGTGTGGAACTCTCTCAGTCGCCCCAGTACCACCTGGGACTACCTTCTGGACCCACACGGTTAATGCCCATTAACTCTACCAGTTTTGGTCCATTTTACTCTGAACAACTTGGAGGAGGTACCCCACCTTCTACCCTATGGCTCCTTATATATCCTGCGAACAGCTTATGGTCAACCGGATGGCAGCGACGCATACAGTGGTGCAAGTAGGTCTGCAAAGATTTCTCTTTGCTAGACAGCACACAACTACACAACCGTTCGCCCATGGCATCTAGGCCTCAAGGCGGGGCCAGAGGGGTATGATAGGAATAATGTCTCCAATTTACAGCTTCTTTGGAGCTGTGTAGCTCGCCCAATAGCATCTTCTGAAACCTCAATTTCCAGTATTACGCTGGCTTCACGTAACAAACATTTCTGTAACCAGTACGGGTACTAGGTTGTTTTATGTTTGGTTTCACAGTATCGTTTAATACTTGTATTGTTTTGTGTATTATCGGTTGATATACAAATTGTTTTATGTTTGGTTTCATAGTATCGTTTGATACTTGTATTGTTTCGTGTGCTATCGGTTGATAGAGATATTGTTTTATGTTTGGTTTCAAGGTATCGTTTGATACGTGAATTGTTTCGTGTGCTATTGGTTGATACACATATTGTTTTGCAATATCGCTCATACTGGAGATAAGCGATATGCTGTATTTAAAGACTGCTGATTTCTGCGATGGAAACAGTAGACTTCGACAGACAGTATTCTTAAAATATACTTGGTTGAACGGTTACTACTTTGATCTCCTATTACACCCCGTTCGAAGCCTCCTTTAGCCAGCAGTGGTCGCTTCGCATTGATCATGAAGCCATCTGCTCCTATCGTACCACTACATGACTAGGGCCTGGCCCGAACATGTTACATTTTTTTAACCTCAGCAAGTGGTTAAGAAACCTACAGGGACCTGGTCTGATCAACCTACGAAAAGTCTAATAGCGAAGCTAGCATCGGGGAGCATCAGAACCACGAAGGGTTCGGCTCCGCCAACACAACACCATTGAGTCACTGGAGACTTGCAGTGGGAAACAGGTCCCAGGAGAAGTCCTTACCAAGAAAAGGCAACCCAGGAAACCGAAAGGGCCAAAGAGCGAATTCTCGATCGACGAAGCAGAACGACACCTAGAGTGAGACTTGGCCAAGCAGACCTTTAGCGAATTGACTGACGAATTAACAAAGGCAGCAACCAGCCTTCCTGGGCTATTTCCCCCCAGTCCCAGCAAAGGAAAGGCACTGGTGCAACCAGCGAAGAAAGATAGCGTACCTGTCGGGACATCTATAAAGGAAGAAGACGACGAAGAAGGATCAGATCACTCCGTAGTAAGGCAGCCACTAGACGAATCCCCCAGTGACTCTCTAGAAAGCTTCTCACACAACAACTCCAGTACCAAAGAGTCCGAACACAATATGTCCGAAGGTGAATCCGACGGGCGAACAGGACCTAAAATCAAACTTCCGCTGCCACCCTTGTTCTCGGGCGAAAAGGACGACTTAAAACCTGAAGTATTTGACCGCTGGGTTATAACAACCTCTCAATACCTGGCCCTACACGGAGTGGACAAAACTAAGGAAGGAAGCGGAGCATACATTGGAAGCTTCTGTACCGGGAAGGCAGAGGAAGCATACCACCAAGCAATGAACCACTATGAGAGTGGGGAAAAGATCCGAGGAACAACCCTGATAAAATACTTGAGAGAGAGATTCCAATTCTCGCAAAACACGGAAGAACCATACAAAAGGTTTAAGGATATCCAGCCAGTATGAAATGGCAAAACCAAAAGAGTAACCTTGGTCGTGACGGATCTCTTAATGCATTATGGACGATTGCCTACTGGGATGGTGTCTCAGTATACGCTGCGACAAAGATTGTATGAAGCAATGCATCCCAGACTATGACAGGAGGTAGAACCCATGCAGGAGGAGGGTGATTCCTTTGAAAAGATCGTCAAGCAGGCTGAATGGAAGGACGCTATTCTATATGAAACAGGAGTTTAGCGGACCCACGCACCGCAGCAAAGGAACAGTAAAGGATCATCATCGCGAGATAATACGAAAAAGGATGAACCATACCGCAAGGATTCCAAGTCCAAGAAAGACAAGAAGCAGAAAACGACCTGAGGAAGGCACATGTTTCGAATGCAGGAAAAAGCAGCACTACGCAAAAGATTGCTATTCCAAAAAAGGAAAAGGAAAGGCCGCTAAGCGAGAGGCTAGTACGAACTACATGGAAGCAACCGAATATGATGAAGTGGAAATTAACTCAGTAGAAATGGAAAGCCTGCGAACGCAACCAATGTTGGCAATCAGGCCCCGTGACGGTCTTGAAGGAACGATTCACATAGAAGGCCACCCAGCAAAGGTACTATTCGATACGGGAACAATCGGCTGCGACATAATTAGTGCCACCTTCATCTCTACCCATGGCATCCCTACAGAGCCTCTACCCCAACCAACCACAGTCAATATGGCTATGAAAGGATCCCGCTCTTTAAGCCACAAGAAATGTGGACTGACCGTAGGAATCGGGAAAAAGAAATGGACAAATCAGGAGATGTTCGTAGGGAACTTGGGAAAGTACGACACCCTGATTGGAATGCCATTCCTGAAAAGACACAATGCTCTTATCAGGTGTGGGGATACAGCAGTGGAATTTCCTGATGACAAACTACGTGTGCTATGCAAACCAACAAGCGGGGAATTCCGAGCCGCTGTGTCAGACACCACCACAAAAACATTGTTGGAAGAATACAAGGATGTATTCCCGGGGAAGGTCCCTAAAATGCTACCCCTAGTGCATAAGATTAGCCACCACATTTGGCTAAAAGACCCAACCAACCTACGAAACCAACCAACATACTCGATGCCAGAAGCCTATAAGGAAAAACTCATGGACAGGATAAACGAGAAATTACGAGTTGGAGTAATTGTACGACAAGAGGTACCTGGAGCGGCTTCTATGTTTGTACAACCAAAATCAGATGGAAGGATCTGCCCCCTGGTGGACCTGAAAGTGAGAAACGATAACACGATCATGGATAGTCTATCGATTCCAAATCAATAGCGGATCCTTAACTGAATAGGACCAGCGAAATTCCGGAGTAAGATCGACCCAAGCGACGAATACTTCCAAACCCGGGTGGACAAGGACAGTGTTAAGTTCAACTCATTCAAAACCCCGTTCGGAGGATTTGTGAGTAAAGTAATGCTCCAAGTAGACATAAATGCAGCAGCAATATTTATGCGAATAATGGAGGACCTCCTAAGCGAATATTTACATCATTTTGTATGGGTATACATTGATGATATTCCTATATTTTCAGACACACCAGAGAAACACAAGGAAGACATACACCGAGTATGTGATCGGCGCAGAAAGGCAAAATTCTTTGCGAGCAAAAGGAAGTCAGTACTTTTTGTGGATAAGCTGGAAGTATTAGGGCACATAGTGGACAACGAGGGAATTCATGCCTCCCGCTAGAAAGTATCTTCCCTTCCAGGATGGGAGACACCAAAAAAGAAGAAGGAGCTACAACGATTTCTTGGAGTAGTGAATTATGTGGCCCAGTTTCTCCCATACCATGCCATGTTAACGGCACCGCTAACCGACTTAACGGGAAACGCCGAATTCGTATGGACAACGACCCATCAAACTGCATTCGATATGGCCCGAAAGGGAATCATCGATTACCAAGTCATGCGACCAATAGACATACGAAACAAGAAACTAATTTGGTTGGTCACGGATGCCTCAGATCTAGGGGTTAGAGCATGGGTAAGTCAGGGACCCACTTATGAGACGGCACAACCAGCCGTGTTACAGAGCAGAAAATTCACCAACGCTCAGATGAATTATGGGACCACCGATAAAGAGGCCTTAGCGATAGTAGAAGTGCTTAATCGGTTCCACAATGTACTAATGAGAAATACCTTTACAATAGTTACAGACCACCAACCCTTGACACACCTACGAACGGCAAAAAACCCAAGCAGAAAGCAAGTGAGATGGCTAAGTGCCTTTGGAAAATATGACATGAAAACAGTCTACGCAGCACGAAGCAGGAACTATTTAGCTGATGCCCTTTCCCGGATATATGAGGGAGAATCAGACTTGAATCCACTCTATGTCCATGATTATACGAAGGAATCGGATGACATCTCGGATAACACGGTATACGAGCAAGAATCAAACACAATGGAGCCCACGCATGAGTTCTCCCCTACTTCCCCTCTTTTCTCCTATACTGAGTACCCCAACGAGGCCCCTGTACCTCATGAAAGCCCCTACTCAAACACTGTAGGAAATGATTGGGATGACCTGTGTACCCTGCGAAGTACGCCACCAGAAGAACTCCAACATAGTGCCTTACACTACTCACACTGTTATGTGGATCATTGCTCATATCATCAAACCGAGATCAAATTCACAAACAACAATCCTAGACGACGGGGAAAATCGACCCCTTACCCGCTTAGTGAAGGACCGAGCCCCCCAA
>PYWC01000031.1:1288553-1318214 GCA_003182015.1 Tuber magnatum | reverse complement strand
TCCCACTTCCGGAGATAGACATACTGGGCCTTTCTCCAGTTACCCAGCCTAGCTGTGTATTGCCCCTTCATAGGTCCCTAAGTACGCTGACACCAATCTCGGGTGTAGCCATGTACCTAAATGCTTGTGCCCACTAAGTCTGCTCATCTCGGAGCCCGGGCCATCGGGTCTCTGTAGGTCAAGTACCTACTTGCCTGCCGCTTCCTACCAGTTCGCCTCCGGGTTACCTGTATGGGTGTAGGTTCCGGCTACCATAGCTCATGTATGCTGGGTCGTTACAGGGCCTTAGTGAAATATAGAAATAGTACTAAAAAGTCCAGAAAAAAAAGTCTTGAAAGTTTTTGTTCTAATGCAACTTTGTGTCAGTAAGGGATATCCTAGACCCAAATACTTAAATTTCAATCTCAGCACTAAAGGACTATTTCAACTAACATGACTACTATGGTGCTTTATTTTTAATATTTTCAGAAAACTTATATATACTGGTCAAAAGGTAGAAGTATTATTAACTAATAAAGTAAAATAATTTAACACAACTTCTAGTATCTACCTGTTACTAGAAAACCATTTTGTTCTACTTTAAAATCTTCTAGTATAATATTATCTATTATATTTCTTTTAAACTCTGTTCTGAAAAGAAGTTGTAAAAGTTATAAAATAAATAGTATTACTATATTAACAAATAAAATCTACAAGCTCATAATATTAAATATTAAAAAAATAATAGCTTGAAATAAGTATATTTACTAATAAGTTATTGTCTTCTATTATAAGACTAAATAGATTTGATTAAAAATTAACTGATATTGAAAAATTAATAAAATACTTTTACTAAAATATAAACCAATATTATCTTATTTTGACCATACTACTGGTATAAAGTAGTAGTCAAGTAAGTTTATATCAAACTTGAAGGTTTACAGATAGTTTTAAAATAAAAAATATACTTGTATTCTTTAACTATTACTAACATATAAGCTACTATTTTATTAATACTAATAATAAAAATTACTATTAGATCAAATTTATTATTACTAACAATTTTGAATATATTAAAAAAAGTATACTAAGATCTAAAGTAGATTATTTTAATATTCAACTATACTGACTACTAAAATCCTACAAAAAGCACTATACTAAACTAGAAAAAACAAAGACTTAAAATAGGTATAGTACTTTTTAAATGACAATAGATATCAAAAAACTACCTGTAACAAATAGCTATATACTGTTATTATTATTAAGGTAAGAGAATATAGTTATTAAGTTGCAAGAATGTTTTAAGTAAGTTAAACTGTATATATTTAATTTAAGTTAATAATTTTTACAAGATATATATTAATAGAGTATTATAAGAGGTACTCTTATAAGTTTGAAAAGTAATAGCTGGTTCATCGTCTATTTTGCTTTACTCATAGTTAGTAGAAGCAAGTGTTATACAAAAGTAGGTATGATGTGCTAATTTCTTTTTAGCATGATAGTTTGTAATACAATAGAATAAAAAAAACTAATTTACTATGAGTATGTATAATATGAGGTATTAACCCTAAGCTCTTCAAACTGCCTGCTCTTTCCTAACTGGAGATTGATACTATTGAATAACAAAATGAGAATATATATACAATACTAGAAGTATTAGAAAATGGGTATAGGAATCAGTATTTTTATAATAGAATTTAATGATACTGATTTTGTATATGATACTCTGATTAAAACAATATAAGTTTAAGTTATTTATTGTTTTGTGCAAATCGTATTTTTTCTTCTTCTATTATTTCAAAGAAAATAGAGTTAATAATTAGTGCCAGTATTATCTACAAAAGGTAAAAAAATTATTCTATAGTATTATAAACTATGATGCTAAAAAAAAAGAAATATTATATCACATATGCTTTTGCATTACACTTACTTCCTGTAACTATAAGTAAAGTGAAATAGGAGAGGAACTGGCTATTATATTATTCTGAATATTTAATTAATTTATAAAAGTCTTAAAGTATATTAAGAAAATTTGATTTAAATATTAAATTTAATATAATATGAGTGTGGTTTTGTTAGAACCTACACATTGGCTTTTTTGATGATAGCTGGAAAAACAGGTTTGAAGTGTGGCAACCAGAGAAAATCAATCTTGAAATAAATTTATTTTTCTTTTTCTCTGTCATAGAATAACTACTCCACCATGGAAAAAAAATAAAAAAAGTAAAATAATTTGGTTAAAATTTTATTTTATATACAGGCTATAGATCTATGAATTTAAATCTGTAAAAATATACTATTTACATTGGTTTACAACTATGTTTATTCTTGAAGCCTAAAGGTCGACCACACTTTTTTGGTTTTGACAATTCTTCCTCAATTGATTGATCCTCTGAGGGTTCATCTATCATCTAATTCATTCGATCCCCCCCTCCTGAACCTGTAGCAAGAGTATTAGCACTGGTTGTAGAAGAATGAATATTTTGACAGAGGTGTTCATTACTTTTACTTGAAGTAACTGTCTGAAAAGATATAGTACTGGAGCTAGCAGTTACTGACTCAGAGGATACTGATAGTACATTAGACCTGCCTTTTATTCTTCCTGCTTTGGCTGCTTTTGCATGCTCTATTATTTCCACAGATGGCTCTGCATAGAGCCAAGTTGAGTGAATACTCAGAGAAGTATAAGAACTATACTTACTCTATATATTGAATCGTCTTTCAGCCTTAATACCTATTGATGAAAGCTCTTCAGGTACAGTATTGCGAATTTGAACTCCATCAATACTACTTTTCTTGAGGTCAAATCTTGGCCACTTACTAAATGGTAAGGGACTGTTCGGATCAAATGGTTTCCTTTCCGTTGGCTTATACAAATAACCTTTTCCTTCCTTTTTGAAATGGTTGCTGTGAAAAGGCTGTTTGGCATGTCCCTTCCATTTCAAAGTGGTAGCAACAAGATGGTTGCCATGGAGAAATAGGTGATGAAAAATTTTCAAAATTAATAACAAAGGTGAAAATTTGTCTTATAAAATAGTGTCTATAAAGGTTTTTTAATTTGTATCTTGAACTACATCAACTATTAGCATATATTTCCATTAATCGAAATGGCTAATAATACCAATATACGTGCAGCTAGCAATGCTATCATCAAACGATAAATCCAAATAGCCATTAGTACCGCACTTTATACCTATTTCTTTCTTTCCAATCAGCAAGTACGCACCATGAGCCGCTCTGGACACCGATATACACAGGAGATTCTGCGTGCGCATCCTAGACGTGTACTCGAAAGAATTCAAATGCCAGTTACCACTTTATTAGAGCTATGTGACTGGGTAGTCGAACGTGATCTTTTGCCATCTACACGTTATCTATCAGTTGAAGAACAATTGATTATGTTCTTATGGATTATAGACCATGGGGCAATGAATAGAGAAGCTCAAGAGCCATTTCAACATGCTGGAGATACTGTTTCACAGTGAGTCATCTATATTATATTATTACTTTCTTATTCCAATTCTTCTAAAGTATTTTCAATAAGTCACTTCCATCAGGTGCTCCAGGCACTACTCCCCCTCTATGCAACCTTTGTTTGACCTTCTCCAAATAATATTCCTATATGAATTCGCAATGACTGGGGGAAAATGGCACAATTTGGTGATGTATGTGGAGCAATTGATAGCACACATATTTTGGCTCATGTTCCAACTCGAGAGCAAGCCCCATATCGAAACTGGAAGGGAGAAATTTCACAAAATGCCCTGGCTGGTTGTAGTCTTGATATGTATTTCTTCTATGTGTGTCCTAATTGGGAAGGCTCAGCAAATGATGCATGTGTGCTGGAAAATGCTAAGCTAAATGGATTTCCCTGGGAGAAAAATGCAGTTTATCTTGCAGATAGTGGATATGGGCTCCACAAGGGCTTTCTAACACCATACCATACAGTTCGATATCACCTTCGGGAGCAGTTGATTGCTCGCCTACGCTCTCAAACAAAAGAGGAGCTTTTTAATCTTTGCCATGCACAATTACGTAATGTAATTGAGCACAGCTTTGGAGTTCTATGCCGTCGATTCCGTATTCTTAATATAGCCCCTGAGTACAGTTGGGATACCCAAGCACAAATTGTGCTTGTTGTATGTGCATGGCACAACTTTATTCGACATCGAGCCAATGGAGAGGATGATGAATTTTATCGAGAGGTAGATTCGAATAGAGATGAAAATCCTAGGCATCAATCGCCTACAATGGATGGAGAAAATGAGGAGATAGATGAAAGTGCATTAGTAGATGATATGAATGACATAATAGCTGCAAGGGATAGATGAGCAGTACAAGTGTGGAGGGACTATGTACACTATCAAAGTAATGTAAGATAGAACCTACGATTCTATACATCTTAGACTACATAGTCTGTAATTGATCTCTTAGCCACATTTCCTCATCCTCCCCACCATCTAATGCTACAAATATGCCCACCTTAACAGTATTCTCAAACAGCTTATACCCTCTTAGCATATCCTGAGTAGACCAGCCAACTTTTCCGCTATAGTTTTGCTGAAGTTTAGCTACAGCCTGCTGGATAACAGATGTTTCGGCTGGAAGAGAAATAGGAGTTGTGATTATTTTCTCAACAGCATTAACAAGACGGACTGCAGGTGTATCCAAACGTGAACGAACATGACCCAGCAGAGTAGATAGAAAGTCCTCCTCAATTCTAGTGCGTTTGCGAGAGTTCTCAGGAATAGGGAAATATGTATCATCAGAATCAATCAATGGCGCATGCGGGAAGGGAGAAGGTATAGTGTTGGATTGACTATTGCTGGATCCTGGGTATATCGCATGATGTCCTGTAGCCTGAACTCTATCAAACAGTTCATCCAACTCAGAAAGATTGCCCAATGGTCTATCTCTGAACTCTCGAATTGTAGGCTGCTGCTGAATTTCCATCTCCCAAACTTCATCAGGAACTGTAATAGTTCCTGTTAATGGATTAAAACCAAATCCGCTCATCTTCTTCCGCCATCCCCACACCTCCCACTTTCTTTTCAGCCCTTCTAGCTTTACTTGACACTTCTCTCCAGTCAATGGCATCTCTTTTCCTGCACTTGCACGAACTGCATCTGATACAGCATTCCATACTTCTATCTTGAATCCATTGTCTGACCTCTTTCCCTGTCTGACAGCCTGTACCAACTCACGTACCAGAACTGTAGTCATTTCAGCTGACCAGTCAACAGCTCGTCCTCGTGGCTTTCTTTGTTTTAGTTTTTGTAGTTGAAAGGATGAGGGTATATCGTTATCATCTGGAATTGTGATTGGATTATCTTGACTGCCAACAGGTATAGATTGAGAAGAAGTAGTATTATTAAGTACAACCAGCTGAACGAGTTCCTCATTTGGTGACTGCTGATTAGAGATAACTCTAGGCCTAAAAAGATCATTCAGGCTAGGATCAATTGGTTGAGTATGAGATGTATTGACAGGTATACTAATATTTCCAAACAGGTTAGTACTTGTAAAGAATTTAATAAGACTAAAGGTAGTATATACTTGGAAGGTTGACCAGAGTTTAAGTCAGAAAAAATAAACTCTAGAGAAGCATCCTCATTGGAAAACCATTCAGATAAAGCATCCATTGACACCATAGTGATAGCTAGAGGATTAGCTAGAGAGGTCGTGAGGGAGGTTTCTGGAAAGGCAGCTGGGGGGGTAATGAGAAAGGTTCCCAGAGAGGCAGCTGGAGCGGTAGCTGGAGAGGTTCCCAGAGAGGCAGCCGGAGGGGTAGCTGGTGAGGTTCTTGGAGAGGCAGCTGGACAGGTAGCTGAAGAGGCAGCTGGAGAGGTGGTTGGAGTAGTTCCTGGAGAGGGAGCTGGACGGGTAGCGGGAGAGACAGCTGGATGGGTAGCTGGAGAGGTAGCTCGACGGGTAGCTGGAGAGGTTCCCGGGGGGGTTGCTCGTAGGGTAGCTGGGGGGGGTGTCTGGAGGGGTGGCTAGAGAAGTAGCTGAGGAGGTGTCCCGGGGGTAGCAGGAGGGATGCTAGACGGTGTAGCTGAGACCCGGGCTGTAGCTGGAGTGGTAGTGGTAGCTGGAGTGGTAGTGGTAGCTGGAGTCATAGCGGTAGCTGGTGTCGTAGCGGGAGTCGCAGCGGTACCTGTAGTGGTTGTGGGAGGGAGTAGGAGGGGTATACCGGAAGGACTTGTGTGAAAAAGATTTCACGTGGCAACCAACCGTTGGCTGTAGCAACCAATAGTTGACCGTTACCACCAACCATTTCGGCCTGTCAAACCATTTCGCAACAGAAAGATAGCCACTTCGTCCTTTTTTGCCGAACAGGCTCTAATTCTTTAGCTAGTACCACTTCTGAAAACTCTTTCAAAAAGAGAAAGTTATGAAACACTTGAATAGCTTTCACTGGTTTAAACAGTGTACTAAGAGCCTTTTCCCAATCACAGAAGACATTAGGTAATATTGGTTCAAAGAGATTGACTGGTTTAATAGTATGTGTAAAAGTACTTTCAAGAACTGCATTACTATAATCAGTAGGAGTACAAATTGCATGCCTTGAGGCCTCATATTTCATAGTGCCAAACCCACAGTCTACTGAGTTTCTGTAATGGGGAGGGACCGTGTAGAGTTCAGGGCAGATAGTCCAAGGTACACCACATTAGGTGAGGCAACAGGAAGGGGCAAGTATGCAAATAAGACGTATTTGTATTGAGACTTAAGAAGTTCAAGGATAGGTTCTTGTAGATCAGGGTCAGGGTGCTGAGGTTCTGGTAATGTGATAAAGAAACAAGGTTGTAATTCCTAACTAGAGGTATAGACAGGAAATTACCAGGTTGTATGAAGAAAGTGAATCTAAGAGGAGTATACTCCTTTATATAACCAAGGAAAATCCTCCGCTGACAAATCCCTAACATTCCAACCCTCTCCTACTGTGCAGCTGCAATCTTCCATCATTTTCTATAAGGTTCCATTACATGAAATCTTGGCTAACCACCCTTTTTTCTCATGTTGTCAACCATCCTTCCTCTGATTTCCAAGAATGCAACCAATAACCTAACTCTATCAATCCCCTGCCAGGCAGCTGTGACAGTTTCATGTATGACTTTCGATTTGAAAATAGAGCTCTATACTATTAGTTAATATCTGCTCAACTAGTCAGCAGAGATAGGATATCATCGTATGATTCTTATTCTGTCCTCCATAGTTATCAGCCCAAATGTAAACATGTGGCTTAAGGTTTTCCCCAGAGTTCAGGTATATGTAAAGAAGAGAAACCACTTGATTGAGGCCTTTGTCTTGTTGCTCCTCAGTGTAGAGATAATAATAGTGATAGTTATGATTATGGTTTTTATCTCCAAGACCAAAAGAGTAGAGCTTGAAAGGGGAGAAGAAATACCATTATCCTAGCTATTGTGGTAGCTTGGGAATCTCTACTACCTACTAGAAATCAAAAGAGTGACATGCTATATCTTGTAGATGCAAAGTTGATTGGTAAATAGAGACTTCATAGAGGTCTCTGCACTGTCAATACTCAAGAAAATCCTGTATTAGTTTCCATTCCACTTCTTGTAACTCCTCAGTTGTAGAGTGAAGTGTCTCTTTAGCAATATTATGAGCCTTCAATAGCTCCAACTTTGCCTTAAGAATTATATAGTGATCACAGATATCCTTTGCCTGTGACCAAATCTTCATCAGCTGAAATTGCTTGTGACTTTTCCAGTACTGACAAAAGGAAGACCAAGAGATACTTAGGATAGGATTGGCCTTCTGAAACTCATGATAGAGTTCACAATATATATAGAAGGATAGCAAGAGTACTTGAATATTTAGCTGAACTCTTGTTGTTATAGTGCCATCCTTCTTTATATGCTTATCAGTCCTCGCAGCTACTGACTCCCCTAATTCCTCTTCTAATTTCATCAGAAATAAGTCAATACTTTGTGAAATCTTCTTAGAAAGAGCATTATAAGAGGGCATTTTGCTTTGTCTATACAGTGGTGGAATGGAATCTTGAGTCTGCTGAAGATGACTAACCTAAGATCATAGTTGATACTTTCCAAATATCCAGTACCAGCCAAAAAATGAGTTACAAACCAATCCCTGAAAGGGAAGTACATATTTGTTCTTTCTTATATATTTGACTTCAGTATCATTCTGACTATCTGGAGTGTCAATTAGCTTAAGAAATGAGTGCTGGCTATAACTTCTCTTTTTATTAGCTGCTGTAATCCCTATTGTAGTAGAGATTAAGTAACTTGCAAGCAGTTTTCTCTGCTGTAGTGACTTAGCATAGTTGAACTTAATTCAACTATATATTTCATCAAATGATGCTTTTTCATAGAATTTTTGTTGACAGAAACATACTCTATTCATTCTTCGTAAATAATGGTAGTATTTCTTATTCTATTAATTATAGTTAGCATATATTTTACTCTTAATTCAAAGTATTATATTTTAGAATATGCTATTTAAGTTTCTTACATTTGCAGTATTATTGCCTTTATTATCTGTACTTATTTTATCAAATTCCCTATCACTTGAGCTATCTGATATTTCATTTTCCTGTTAGCCTATTCTAATTGACTTATTTGAGGTATAATCATCAAAATACTTACCATCATTCTCATAATTGGACTCATCATATTCTGAGTCTACCTCTGTAACTGTACTCTCTTCATCTTGAATATCTCATTCAGACTCTTCTGTAATTTCTAAATCACCTATTAATCTCCTCTCCATCTTCAATTATAAACCTTACTTGTATTAACTACTTTTTAATACTATTTTTGGTTGAAGTTAAAGTTAAATTGACACAGAAGTACAAATAAGAATTAAAATTTATAATAACAGGAAATAAAGAGTCATCTAGCAATAGCTGAGCCCTATATACTTAATAGTTTTACTAAAACATAGCTGATATAGGTTTTGTTGTAAGAAATTTGCTTATTTATTTTATCTGGATCTATGGTATTTATTATGTAACACAATTTAAAGAAAAAAGCCTTCTTACTTTAAGAACTTACTATGTCACAACTACAACTCATATTGACATGAAACTAAGTTCCACTGATAGCCAGAAAGCTCTAATATTTTTCTATAAAAAAAAACAATTTTTCAGATATTTTACATTTTTGTACATAAAACAGACTACAGAGATCATTGGAGGTTGAAAAATATTTTCTAAGCTATTTAGAGTATGCTCTAGAAGGCTATCTATCTGGCTATACTAAAATAAACTTTTTGTTGTTAGAGGCCAATATGTAGGTTCTAATAAAACCACACTCATATTATAAAAGTTTTTTCACTATGACTTACTTAGAGATCATGGGGATTCATGTAAGTTATAGTTATAACTCTTAGTTGTTATTTGGATTGGTAGATAGTACAGATAACATATACTAGTATGAGTTGCACAGATTTTATATAAGTCATAGTTGTGACTTATCAGAGTTAGAGTTGTAGGAAGAGGTCTATATAAAAGCAAGGTTATTATAAATATGTTAGCTTTTTATGCAACCATCTATTGTTCTTTTCTATCTATAATATAGCATTATAAATATATATAAATATCATACCTTCATACTTCAATCTACCATATCACTTTGCAAATACTTAATATCATAAGACCAATATACTTGGTACTGTTGAAAAATCAATTCCAAGTTAGAAGGCTAAGATAAAGTCATAAGACTCAAGAAGCTTGTAGATATAGTGTAGTGGAAGAAATTGAAAAGAAGATATTGATACTGATAGAAAGATATATGATTAACCTATATAGGATAAAATGAATAACCATTGCCTGTTGCAAGATCTATAGGTAGTAAAAAACTATAATATTCTTATTCTCTTTTAGTATCAAACCAGTATAGTGCAAAGCACTTAAATTGTAGACCAAAGTGGGTGCATTTTTGTAATGCTTAAATTTGAGTAGGGCAAGAGGTTACAAAGATCAAAATTGAATTTCAAAGTCAAAGGTTCAATTCCAGTTGAAGATTATATTTTTCAGTAATTTTTTTTAATCAATGCAATATATAATATAAATATACCATAGTAGTTCTGTTATAATTTCAGGTTTTTGGTTCTTTTAATATATATGAACTGAAACTGTTATAATAAAACTCTTCTATAATCTTGTATCCATCAAAAAAAATTAATGAAAAATATAAACTTAGACTAGAATTGAACCTTTGAATTTGAAATTCAGTTTTGATTCTTGTAACCCCTTACCCTACTCATATTTAGGTATTACAAAAATGCACCCACCTTGGTCTACATTTTAAATGCTTTGCACCATAAGTAGTATGATATAAATAAACTCAAGTTGTATTACTCTATACTTTTAATTTAGATAATAAGTTTATTAAAAATATATAATACTAAGACTTAAATAGTAGGAAATAGTACTCCAGACTATAAAAAGTATATAATGTATTGTTAAGAAATCAACCACATTAAAATTCTCCTTTAAGTTTTATATTTACTTAATTCAAACTTTAATGAGACACTGTTAAGTAATATGGAAGCAGAATTAGGAAAAGCCTTTAAGCAAATCAATAATATAGAAGTTGCTATTGAAGCAGTAAGAACAGTTTGGAATATGATTAGAGCTGACTATCTAAATAGCTTATCTTACAGTATACCAGAACATCTAAAAGCAGTTATAGCAATAGATAGTGTGGCTATTCCATACTAGAATAGGAAAATTACCTGCTTTCTAATCACTTTTCTCCTTACACTAAAATTCAATCCTGATTAGTTGTTCTCTAAGATCACAAAATAATAATTGGTCAGATTGTTTGTTTCCCGATCACTTATCGCCCAAACCTGGTACCTACCAGATATCTCTGTACCAGTATATACCGCAAGAGGCCTAACCGAGTTCCCCGGGCCTCCGGATATAGGATATGAGTTGGACACGTCTATCCCACTCTATTGGCTAGAAGCCTCATTGGTTGCCTACCAGGAGCTACCCCTGCGCCAAGTGTGCGGTTGTTTTTGGCTAAAGCTAAGCTTTGAATACGAACTAATGCCGATCCGGCACGGATAGGATACCGGAAAGAAAAACTGGAATACGGTAGTTGGACCTCACTCTAGGACGTTAGAGTCGCTTCTAAGCATGGCCGGTCGTATTCTTCTATTTACCGGTATTTATCTCAGACGAGGGCTGAGGCATATTTTTTGCAGTGTCTCTCTTCCCCTAATTCAAACACGGAAATTCGCTACTTCTTAACGTGAGGTCCTACATAGCCCTTATAAAGGACCCAGCCAGGCACCTTCACAACAGAATCATCAGCACCGACCCTGAGCCTTACTCCGACACAAGTACATTTCGTGACAACATGGTTCGAATTGGGTTGAAAGAAATGCTTCTCTCCTTGCTCCTCATTGGAAGCGGGAGTTGTGCGAAGTCATATAATTCGTCCCTGCCGATTGTGGACCTTGGATACGTCAAGCAGCAGGCCACCTCCTATAATCAAACCTATGATTTCTACCACTTTCGCAATATAAGATATGCGGCGCCACCTCTCGGTGATCTCAGATTCCGCAAACCTCAACCACCACTTAATCAGTCCGGAATACAAAATGGAGATATCTCCATTGCGGAGACCATCTGCCACCAAGCCTTTCCCCCCTTCCTGGCAGATCTGCGTGGACAGAATGAGGGTGTTGAAGATTGTCTGGTAAGCCTACGGCCTCCAATATACAGTGCCTTTCTTCTTTCTTCTACTTAACAAGAGGGTTGTTAGTTCCTGGATGTCTACGTCCCAGGGTCCCTCAAACCAGGCGATGATGCGCCAGTCCTAGTCTGGGTGTACGGCGGTGGCTACATCATCGGTAGTAAAGAGATGTGGGGAGATCCGGCCCGTTTGATTCAATCCGCGGACGAACCGATGATATACGTATCAATCAATTACAGGTCAGCCATTGCTCCGAAATCCGGCAGCATCAAAACCATCTATTACGAGTGCTAATCCATGATTTACCCCAGGCTTGGAGCATTTGGATGGTTGTCTCCGCAGAATGTGACAGACATGGATGCAAATATCGGTCTCCATGACAGCCTGGCTGCAATGGAATGGGTCAAAGAGTACATCTCCAACTTCGGGGGTAACAAGGACAAGATTACAGTAATGGGCGAGAGCGCGGGAGGCGGAGTTATCCTACACACAATTACGAGCTACGGAGGGGAAGGCAAGAAACTTCCGTTTCAACAGGTATATCCATTCCTCTTACATCTCTATGTGCAATTGGCGAGATCCATCTAACATTACTATGGCCTGAAATAGGCAATCCTCCAATCAACAGGATTCGACCCCAAAAGAACACACTACTCTGATCGAAACGCTCAGTACGACACGTTTAGGAGGAGTGCAAACTGCACCACCCTGAAATGTCTTCGTAATGCACCCACCGAGGTACTGTTGAAAGCAAATAACGACGTTATCATGGCCCTTGACACTTGGGGGTTTGGAACCTTTGGCCCGGCGGTTGATGGGGATTATGTCCCGGATATCCCTATGAGACTCCTAGCTCAAGGGAAGTACCACCATGAGCTCAAAAGCCTAATTGCGAGTAACACTGGCTTCGAGGTATGCTGGAATCCCCACTACCTACACTACAGTGGAACTAACGCTTTTCTCAGGCTGGAATAGTATTCCCCACGGCCGACAATGTAACAGCAGACTCGTTCAACAACTCCCTCAACGGTTTCTACCCGCTAGCTCCAGAAACTCTAAAACAAAAGGCACTCGCCCTATACCCGTATCGGGGTCCCGGCATTCCTGAATGGCAGCGGGCCAGCGCCTTCTTGGGCGATACAATCTTTAACTGCCACCATGCATGGTTAGCAAAATCGTTCCAAATGTCCTACAGATACGTCTTCAATCTTCCACCGGCAAATCACGGTCAGGATATTTTCTACACCTTCTACATGGGCCCCTCTGCTGCAATTGCGAATGAGACAACCGCTGTCATCCACCAGGAGTACATCACCGACTACGTCACTCGTGGGGAGCCCGGTTGCGAGAGGGGTGTCTGTTTCCCCCGATACGGAGGAGACGCGAATACACTATGGGTGAACCTTACGGAAATTAATATTGTGAGGGATCCATGGGCGAGCGAGAGATGTGATTTATTGGTGGAACTCGCGGAGTATAGTTGAGATTTCCAGGTCAATGCTGTCATCGCCCACACGGGCAGGGTTTTTGGGTATCATATCTGGTAGAGAAAAAACACGGAACCGCACTGCAGGTGGACTACAGTAATATGGTATTCTTTTTTCATTAAATCATTCAATCTCATGCTAGGCCCCGTGTGATGTGCCAAGTTTAGCCCAGGCTTACCATACGGCTCGTTACCCCTATTCTTCCATAACAAGCCCGGAAAATAAGTTCCCGTGCTGTGACAAGTACCGGTATGTTCTTTCGCCGCCCATCCATAAATAGACTACAGTGTTGCGCGGGAGCGGAATACCGGTAGTATCCCACGATACTGTTAAAATGTACGATTTCCTTATCCTGTACAGTCGTATACCTGAGTCTGTGTCACTCATGTATGCAACCATGTATGACTCATAGATATTTCCTCGGATGAGTGGCTGTGCACGTGACTGGATTATGGGTAGAAATAGACAGGTTTATTTCCTATATTATTATATAGTTCAATAGTACAAGCAGGGAATTCTATCTTACTGTCTAAACCTATATTGTATTCAACTCTTACTACTACTAGACCTTATAGGATAGACTTCCAACCCAACTATTTACCATATATACATATCCAAAAAAAAACATCTGGTAATTGAGGTAAATAATGTAAGATTTGAAAAGCAAAAGAGCATTTCAATAGACTATATCTACAAGGCAACAGAGACATCAGAGGGGTTAATACAAGAAATGACTCAAATAATACAAGAGTCTATAGACATACTAGAACAATAAGCAGAACATAGTCTATTTAATGAATTTCATAAATCTATAGATTAAGGCAAATAGACTAAACTACTAGCTCAAGAACCTCTAACCCAAGACTCTCTAAGATGATCATTATAACAAGAGAAACCAACTGAGAAATCTGAAACCTACAATTATCAAATTACTCAACAGAAGTTATATTAACTAAGCAATAAATTGGAACAGTCAGAAGAGAACTTCAAGAAATATATGTAAGACAGAGAATGACTAGAGTCTCTGGATATGAGAGAAATATATTACCAGTTGAAAGGCAAAAATCTCCTAGAAAGGATTTGAAAACAATAGGCACTCTTAAATCATAATAAATTCACTAGTCTAATGTATTATATACTAGATCTAATATCATACATCTAAGCAATAAACTCAAAGATGAAAGCAGAGTGAAAAAGGGTAATAGATAAAGTGATAGAAGTTTTAAATAAGACAAAGGTAGAAATAGTAATCAACAGACATACAGGAGCAAAAGTAATACTAGGATGATGGGTGTACAATGTGACAGAAACACCTGTAGGAAGATGGATTTCAAGATTGTGATCATATTGAACAACTTCAAACTTATTGCCAAAAGTTCACATACAAATATAAGAGTAAAGCAAAGAGTAAAACTTAATATTGTTAAGCCAAATGCTTCACACAATTAAGGTCTTAAGAGAATATCAATTGCACTGCAGTAGAAGAGTTCTTATATAGATTTAAGTTGTCAGAATTTATGCACAAAGCTTCTCTCTCTGTTTACTCCAACTCCTCAAATATACCCATCTCCAATAAGGGTTGTTCAGTACCTCTTCTGCATCCTAGTAGGTATGCATATGTTGACATAGTCTAGTTAGCAATCTTCTCATGCAGTTCACTTTCTGCTGTACCTCTCAGTGATAGCTACTAGAGCAAAAACCTCTTCATATCAGTGTCTTGCTACTAGCTAACAGTTAAGTCCTCTGAGAGGGCCTACGATTTACAAACACCTTCCTATGTCCCCTTCATCTATATGAGTCTTTGTTAGCTTCTGTGATATGCATACTCTATCTGCTTCTATTGAGTTGGGAGCCTGCGGAGACTCTTGTAGTTGGGTGTCTAGTGTGGTGGTCCAGTAGGTGCTACCCATGACTACTATAACCAAAGCCACCTCAGTTTTGATAAGAATCATGCTTTTAGTTTCCTCAAACTACCTTTATAGAGGCTACAGCATAGGGGCATGTTTAGGCTTGACAGGTATAAAACCATGCCAGTTATCCCTAATACCACCTGGGACTACACCAGAGACCCCCACTATAGAATTCTGCTATCTCCCTCAATTCTGGTCCATTTGACTCCAAACAACTTAGAGAAGGTACTTTATCTTCTCACCTATGCCTTCTCGTATATTCTGCAAACAGCATAAGATTGAGCGGACAGTCAGAGCATATATAGTATTATAAGCATATCTGTAACAGTTACCTTTTGCTAGTTTACATACAACTATGCAATCATTTGCTCTTGATATCCAGGACTCAAGACAGGGCTGAAGAGGTATGATAGAAATAATACATCCAAGTTATAGCTTCTTCAAAGCAGTGTAGCTCAACCAATAGTATTCTAGAAAATCTCATATTTGCAGACTACAGATAGTTTCACATGACCAACATTCTGGTTATTTTTCCCAAAGTCCCCAAGAGACTTTGTGGTGCAAGGTAGGGTCACTCAGGGTACTTAACAGGGTAACCCAAGTTCCATGGCAGGGTTACTTGCTTCTCTAAAGTTCCTAAGTATGCTAACATTACTTATATCTATATACTAGGTATTCAAGTACCTCCAGACTTAACCATTCATAGTGGAACCTGGACCATCGAGTACAGTCGTGTCCGTTAAATAATTACACCCCTGCCCAGCAACGGTGCAACGACACCTCTCCCCCACCTCATCACCCACCATGGCACCACCACATACCCGAAGAGAAAAAGAAGACAGGAATCAGCAAATCTATGCCCTGCATAAGCATACCAATATGGGTTATAATAAAATAGCTAAGGCTATTGGGGTCTGCAAGGAGACTGTTGCCAAGGTTGTCCAAAGAGCCAATTCAAGAGGGGGAAACACCCATTATGCTTCCAAGAAAGGCCGACCCACCAAGATTACGGACACCAAAAGAAGAGCGGTAGAGGCAATTATTGATGCTGAGCCTCATTTAGCATTACGCGACATTACCCAAAAAATGAATATTGGCCTTGGCAGAACCACTATAGATAAGATCATATCTGAAGCTGGTTTCAGGCTTCTGATACCTAGGAAAAAGCCTTTTTGGAGGAAAGGACAAAAGGAGAAGAGAAAGGAGTTTGCTAGGAGAAGGAAGAACTGGAAAGGGGCATGGAATTGGGTTGTCTTTGTTGATGAAGCCACTATTATTTATGATCCAAATCCGGCTGGGAGGAGGGTCAGAGTAAGAGCTGGTGAAGAGTTGGAAGAAAAAAACTTAAAGCCTAGCTTTAAGTCTGGGAGGACTAGTATTGGGGTGTATGCTGCAATCATGAAGGGTGGCAGGACTGAGTTAATTCTTGTGAGAAAGAGGGGGGAGGAGGAAAGGACCAGCAAAAGAGACAGACTTGGCCTCAATTCCCACCAATATGCAACTGAAATCCACCAGCCATACCTCATCCCTTTTATAGAAGGTCTGGATAGACCTTCTGACAACATCTACCTAGCTGCAGACAATGCCTCCTGGCATGGTGGTGAGGAAAATCGAAAATTGGAGGCAGACTGTGGTTACAAAAAACTTCCTTGGCCACCCAACTCACCAGATCTCAATCCTATTGAGAACACCTGGGCTCTACTCAAAAGAGCCCTTACCAAGCGATTCTCCAGACTGGAGAGAAGGCCTCATAGTGCTGCTGAATTATTTCAGGCAGCAAAGGAGGAGTGGGATTTAATTCCCCAAGGGACATTGGATGCTTGGATAGAGAGGATGCCTGAGAGAATTCAGGCTGTTTTGGATGCAGATGGGGGTCACACAAAATGGTAGCAGGATTTCTTTGGAGCTTATGATATTTACTTTCATCTATTTCTTAATTGAATTTGTATCTTTTTTTTTTTTGTGGTTGAATTGGTTGATTGTGGTTGTCATGGTTGTTGCCCGGGGGTGTAATTATTTAACGGACACGACTGTACTAGTGGGCCAAGTAGTTACTTGCCAGGCTTTTCCTACTAGTTGACCTCTTGGTCATTAGTATGAGCACAGGTTTGGGTTGCTATAACTGATATATACTAAGTTATTACCCAATAGCATTCTATCGACAGTGAAATCTAAGAGTATATGGAACCTGTCTGTTAGGTTCTGAAGGCCCTGACTAAGGTTGAACTAAATGTTAAACCACAGTAGTCCGAGTTCTATGTTGACCAGATTGAATATCATAGGATTATTATTACTATAAAGAAGTTCCGTAACTTGAAAAACAATACCAAGGTAAAGATTATTATTACCTAGCTAGTACCTAATCACATATATAACATGTGGGCCTTCCTTGGTTTAGGCAACTTTTAGCACTAGTTTATCTGTATTTTTTGCTGTCTAGCCTGTCCTCTAAGAGAGCTTATCAAAAAGGACAACAACTTTACATAGATCCTAGAATATCAACAGGTATTTGACAAGCTCAAGACTACCTTTACCAGTACCCCTGTACTAGCCTACTTTGACTTTCTCAAGGAGGAGGTTATCAAACTCAATACTTTAAACTTCATCTCTATGGATACTATATTCGAACAATATAATACCCGGGTACTCTACTCAGTAGCCTTCTACTTTAGAAAGGATAGCAGAGCCCAATAGCACTATGCCATCTACAATAAGAAAATGATCCCTGTTATATGTATATTCAAGGAATAAAGGTCCTACCTTATTGGTATATGTAATAACCCAGCATACAAAAGTTATGGCAACCTGAATCTACACCTATACTAATGACTAGGTGGTCAACAGGTAGGAACAGGCAGGCAAGTAATTACTTGTCTCCTGGATACTCTATAGTCAGGATCCCATTACGAAAAAGTATGATCCTAGGTACTTGGGTACTTGGATACCTAGTATGTGGGCATAGGTAATATCAACATACTTAGGAACCTGAAGAAGGCATGTTATCCTACTAAGCAGGGTAATCGGAAACAGAATACAAGTATCTAACTCGGCTGAAGAACTAGGCAGGGTAATAGTGTAAAGTTACCCTGACATCCAGGTAGGATTGCCCTATCTTGGGGGTCTTGTTACCCTACCATGAGAGTTGGGTTACCCTGTCAAGGGCCTCGAATTATCCTATCTTGAACCACAAAGCTACTAGCAGCCCTCTTACCCATGGTTGAGACATATATGAATGCGCAAAAACAAAAATGTGGTACCCTAAGAAAAACAGGTTTTAGGGTTTAGGGCTTGTAGAAAAATTTGAAAAAAGAAAAAAACCAACTTTATAGTAAAAGTAAAGGGATAATAAATTGCAAATAATAGTAGGACATAGAGGAGAAATGAATAGAAGGAGACAGGAGAAGAATGGGAATTTAAAAGAGAAAAAATGAAAAGAAAAAAAAAACATAAAGAAAATATCAAAACCTTCAGAAAGGGTATCATCATAAGGTATAGAAGAGCCAACCAGCTGCTATCAGTACCAGGTTCAGATTCTAAGTACCTTTAGAACTTAGATCATAAGATGTAAAATTGTCATCTAAGGTACTTGATACCTTCAGGTATAATATCATTATAAGGTGTAGCATAAAGAGCCCTTGGTAGGAAATCCAACCCCAATTCTGTCTTCAGATATAAGGTGATCATCATTAGGTGCCAGCGAGAGTACTACTGCTGGATTATATCACTATCAAAAATCAAGGTCAGTATCAGGAAAACCAAGGAGGGAAGGGGAAACTTACTTTCATATAATCCTTGCAGCACCTCTGGGAACACCACATTTGCTGTGCTGTTAGAACTATTACTGGATGGCAATAGTGTAAGACCATCCAGAGAGGTTACCCATGACAAGGCAATATAAAGCTAGCCATGTGTAAAGGCATCTGAGTGGAGATCAACCCCCACCTTCTCAAGACTCTGTCTCTGGGATTTGTTCACTGTCATGGCAAAGCACAACTGGACTGGGAACTGTTTTCTTTCAAGGATGAAAGGCAGATCTTCATCACTGGTTGTGAGCTTTATCCGTGGCAGAAGATGAATCTCACCATCCTACTTTCCACCCGGTATTGCAACCTGCAGACAATTGCGTGCTATTCCTAACAATCTTAATCTAGTCCCATTACATATCCCGTTCTTTGGACTTAGATTCTGGATGAGGATTAGTGATACTCCAATTTTGAGCTTGAGACATGAAGGAGCTATTGAGTCCAAGTTGATACTTTGCAAGTACTCCAGTGCATAGGGCTCTGCAGCAGCAGCTTCATCACTTAGTTCCACCCCGTTGGCAGCTGCAAAGCAATGTTCTACACCCAGCATCCTATTGAGAAGCAGGTCATTGAACTTATTCACGGCATCATTCTGGAAGGCCAGAATAGCTCTTCCAATGATAGTGCCGTAAGACGTGACCACCTCATTCAACAGTCCTTGTGGGTAGAGTTGCGCACAAAGTTCATCCACAGTTGCCACTCTAAAGATATAGGCCAGCAATTCCAATCTGCCATGCATGGAATGGTCGATCACTACACTTTTAAGAAAGTCAATGAAGACCTGATTGGAATCATTGGCTGCAATCCGCATAGTTGTCTTTAGCCTCAATATCCACAGGGAACTCCAAATAGAACTGTGTCTAAGAGAAGCTTGCACTGTTGTCTGCCTTGAACCTCTCCGAACCACCAGTAAGATCTGGGCAAAATGACCACCTAAGACAGTTGTGATTCCACCAAATAGCGAGTGGTCACCCACTGGATAGGTATTGTTTAGTGTCCCACTCACTGCCTCAAAGCAGGTTTTATGTTGCATTAGCATCTCATCCCAAATGATCAAAGAAGTACGTCTGATCAATTGTGGAAGAGGCGAATTGCTATTTATATTGCATCCACCGAAGGAAGTGGACAATGGAATATTGAATCTGGAGTAGGCTGTACGACCCGCAGGTAACAATTGGGCTGTGATCCCGGAGGATGCAACACCAAGGACAACTTTTCCCCTAATCTGAAAGTAATTGCATAAGCAATTATAGAGGAAAGTCTTACCCGTCCCAGCTGGCCCTTGAAGAAAGAAAACCGAACTCCGATGTAGACGTGGATCAGGTTCCTGATCTTGCACGGTACTCACTATCTCCGCAAAGCAGGAAACCTGCTCAGGATTTAGCTTATCCTGCACCATCGCATAGGCGTCCTGCTCCTGTACAGCATTGTAGTGGTTCTCTCCCTCCAAGCCTGGGTTGGCCAAGATGGGTACACCCCCAGTCCAATTAAGTACCGGTATCGGTAACCCAAACTCGACCAAGGTTCTACCAAATTCAAGCAAATCTTCCTGAATGAGGTACAGACTATAGTCGAGGTGCAGCTCACTCTCAAATATCTCCATGCCCATGGGTTGCGGGGACCTGCCACTGGTGATCAGGTTTGGAAGATCATCATACATACTATCACCAAATGTCTCCCAAATCAGATTCGGGTTAGTGATGGAGGTGTACTAGAATGCTAAAGTGAACAGATGTCGCAGTGCCCTACCAGTCATAAACTCTGAACCTTCTCTGAACATAGCCACCCACTCCCTATCATCTTCCAAAAGTCTCAATGCGATACAGGCCTCCTTAAATAGAGGGAACACAGTACCATCTACTGTGCGTAAATGTTCAAAGCCCCTAAGACCCCGCACGATGGTCAACAGCATGCAGGGATAATATCTCTCACCCATAAATGGACTTGCAGAGTACATGCATTCAACAGAGATTCCCTTCTGCCTGCTTTTCCAACCCAGCTTTCGCTTGCAGACAAAATGCTCAGGGAACTTGTGGTACAAGTACTGCCGCCCATCATCATTCTTCTGATTGTAGTCAAAGAATCCAATCAGTATTGACAAGAAAGACTTGATCAGTCTCCAAATCTCCACAGGATGTTCAAGGCCCTTGAGGTATACGAGCTGTTGGCATTCCAAATGTAGGGCCAGATGCATCACTGGTGGTTGCTCCTTGTAAGTATCGAATGCAAACAAACGCCATACTGCTTCTGTTGGACAAATATATCAGCCATGAAGGTAGCCCTTGATCTCATCAACCTCCAAGTCCAGAGTGGCGGTTACCTTATTGCCACCTTTGTCAATGTACTTGTGAATATACTTCACGGACCAAACGAACCCGCATACCTCTACATTGATGTGTGTATTGTAGCGTAAGGTCAGGTAGGGGCTATAAGGCATGACCCTACAATTGTCCACTATAGCCATAACTGTACCCCCTCATCCATGTACAGGAATGGTAAAGGATTGCCCACTATTCCGCCTCCGATAGAGGGGATATCCATTGGCCCGTATCATGGTCTCCTCCTGAAATCCATGGGGATATCCCTTGTGACAGGTAGGCGAGAAGAGGGGGTTCAAATCTTTCATGCAGAGGGCATGACTATTGCCACCAGCACATTGGGTATGGACCATGGATCTCTGAATAATTGACCTCAACTCCCATCCCATTTGATCATCGCCAGTAGGGAGCTCAGCAGAGACAAAGTGATCAATATACTCAGCTGTCAGGAACTGGGGAGTGGTCTTCAAGAAGAGCACATGATGGAGGTGAGGGAGGCCACGCTTCTGGTACTCGATGGTCCACACCCAGCCCTGCCAATGCCCAAAGATTTGTTTGTTTTTGATTTGATCAAGAAGATCCTGTACCTTGAGATGAAAGACTCTAGCTACTAGGTCTGGAAGATCCACAGTAGTCTGCCCTGGGAACAACTCTGCTTCAATCTCCGACCACTTGGGATTAGCAGTAAAGTTGATGAACAGGGATGGTTTGCCAAAGTGACGTAGCAGAGCAAGGTGGTCCTGGAACGGCTACTGCACAAATCTATCCCCATTAGTGGAGGTGGTGTAACGACCCAGCATATATAAGCTGTGGCAGCCGGAACCTACACCGATACAGGTAACCAGGAGGCGAACTGGTAGGGACGGGCAGGCAAGCTAGTACTTGACCTATGGAGACTCAATAGCCTGGGCTCCGAGATGAACAGAATTAGCGGGCCAGATATTTAGGTACTGGGGTACACCCGGGAGTGGTCTCAGCGCACTTAGGGACCTCTGAAGGGGCAGTGACTCAGTCAGGCAGCGTAACTGGAGAAAGGTCAGAAGTGTCTGTCTCCGGTGACGGAGTAGATAGCGTAACAGGGAAAAGTCATCTTGTCCACTGGACAAGGTTACCCTGCCGTCAGGCTCAGGTTACCCTGCCATGAGGCTCGGGTTACCCTGTCTAAGGTCCTGAGTTACCCTGCCTCTCAATATGAAGTCCCTGCGGGAGTTCGGAAAAAATGACGGGAATGTTTGTTACGCGGAGCCATGTATAATACTGGAATCTGGGGTTCCAGCAGATGCCATTGGGCGAGCTATGCAGCTCCGGAGAAGCTGTAAATTGGAGACATTGTTCTTGTCATACCGCTCCGGCCCTGCCTTGAGGCCCGGACGTCATGGGCAAACGGTTGTGTAGTTGTGCGCAGTCTAGCAAAGTGTAATGGGGGCACCCCTAGGAAGATGGATCCCAAGGTTGTGACCGCACCAACAACTTCAAACTTATCGCCAAAAGTTCACACAAATGTAAGAGTAAAGTAAAGGGTAAAACTTAATATCATTAAGCCTGACGCTTCACTCAATTAAGGTCTCAAGAGGTTTAATTGTTGGAGTAGGAGAGTTCTCGCATAGACTTTCAGGTAGTTTTATCTTATGCCAGAAACTCCTCCATCACTTTACTCCAACCATTCGAGCACACCCTTCTCCGCTAAGGGCGGTCCGACACATCTCCTGGCACACCCTTCAGGCATGCATGTGTCGACACACTCTAGGCGGCCTTCACCTTATGCGGTTATCATTTCTGCAGCGCATTTCTATTTTGCCTGCTGGAGTGGAAACCTCTCTGCATCGACGTCTTCTCAGTGGCTAACAGTCAGGACACCGCATGAAGTAGACTATCTATAACACCTTTCGCCTGTGCATTGATCTCTACTTGGCCCTGGAAGCTACCGTGAGCATTTTATTTATCTACTATTTACAGTCCTTGGGCTTCCGGTGTCTTCCGCAGGGGACAGTGATCTGGAAGGGGTCCAATGGGCGGTACCCATGACCACTACCTCAGACCCACCTTACCTGTAGTAGAAATCATGCTTGTAGTGTCTCTGCACGTCCCTTTCAGAGCCTATGATGTTGGGGACACTTTCGGGGTTGGTAGGTGTAAAACTCGCGTGGCAGCCCTGGCACCAGCTGGGACTACCTGTGGGACCCCTGTGGTTAACTCTCGTCAACCCCCTTGGTTTTGGTCCCTTTTACTCAGGACAACTTGGAGGAGGTACTCCACCTTCCACCCTATGCCCTCTTGTATATCCTGCGAACAGCTTATGGTCGACCGGAGGGCAGAGACGTATACAGTGTAGCAAGGAGGTCTACAAACATTCCACTTTGCTAGACTGCACACAACTACGGAACCGTTCCCCCATGATGTCCGGGCCTTAAGGCGGGGCCGGAGGGGTATGATAGGAATAAGAACTCAAATTTGTAGCTTCTTGGGAGCTGCCTAGCTCGCCCAATAGCATCCCCTGGAACCACAGATTCCAGTATTATGCGTGGCTTCCGGTGACAAACATTCCTGTCATTTTTCCCGAACTCCCCATAAGACTTCGTATCGAAAGGTAGGGTAACTCAGGACTTTGGGCAGGGTAACCCAAGCCCCATGGCAGGGTAATTTGATCCTGAGGGTAGGGTAACCTTGTCTAGCGGACAAGATAAGTTTTCCCTGCTACTCTGTCTATCCTGTCGCCGGCGATTGACATTTCTGACCTGTCTCCAATTACCTGGCCTAGCTGAGCAACTGCCCCTTCAGAAGTCCCTAAGTATGCTGACACCTCCCGCGTGTGTACCCTGGTACCTAAGTACCTGGGTAGCTAATTCTGTTCATTCTTGAGGCCCAAGCTATCGGGTCTCCGTAGGTCAAGTACTCACTCCCCTGCTGGTCCCTACTAGTTCGCCTCCAGGCTACCTGTATGGGTATAGGTTCCGACCGCCATAGCGCATGTGTGCTGGGTCGTCACATCACTCCCCTCTTCTGCGCGGTCCGTCCCGGACCGTTAGCATGGTCTCTTATTTCCGCGACCCAATACCTGCAAGACCCTATTGTCCCTGGGCTTGGATGGATATCTTTCGCGGAAATCCCAAGTGGCCAGTAAGCCTGTCCCTTCTAGCATCTCATAGGGCTCCCATGAATTCTGCTCAGGCCCGTAGCCTTCCTATGAAACCAGGTACTGGACGAAGGCTGACGGAAACTTCGCCTTTGCTCCACCGTACCATCAAGTGTCTACAACAGCTTTGATAACGGAACTTGGCTCATTGGCCACCAGCTCTGGGGTAGGGACATTCTTGACGCTACCTGATCCCGGATCCTCACGGTGTGGTTCGAGCAACCTGACATTGAAGACCGTGTAGATGCTCCATGTAGTGGGCAGTTGGAGTTTGTAGGCTTGGTTACCCACCCGACGTTTGACCAGGAAATGGTCCTAACATCTGCTGGTCCAGCTTGTCCATTGGACGCTTTATGCCGATGTTTTTACGGTTCGGCATCACCAGGTCCGCTTTCTTTGCCCGCTGAGCAGACACATCCGCCCAGGTCACATAGTCTGGTGATGGCATCTTTCGCGGGTCATGGCATTAGCGTTGCCTTTCCTGTGCCCGTTGAATCGTTTCTTGAATTTCCTGCCAGTTTCCTTCCCATTCCTTCACCAAGAGCTCCCTGCTAGTATGTATTCCCTGATTATCAGACACAACACTAGACCAGTTTGTCAGCGGGTTAAACGCATAGTTGATCTCAAAAGGTGACAAGCGGGTGGATTGTGATGTCGAGATGTGGTATGCATACTCCGCAAGGGGTAACCGCGAAACCAAATCATCCTGTTGGTAGGAACAGTAACTATGCAAGTACTGCTCCAGTGTCTGGCTAACCCTCTTGGTTTGTCCATTAGTCTGCGGGTGGAATGCAGTCGAAACGTTTAGTTTCACTGGCAACAAGTGCATTAGACTCATCCAGAACTTGTATGTGAATTGGGTATCTCGATCAGAGATGATTGACTCTGGGAGTCCATGAAGGTGCCAATCTTCCTTCAGGTATATCAAGGGAAGCTCCTTGATACGTACCTCTGTGGTCCGGGGTATGAAAGGTGCCATTTTCGAGAATCTGTCCACTATGACCCAGATCTTGGTATACCCTTCGGACTCTGGCAGTGCTACAATGAAGTCCATTGAAATCGCTGTCCATGGCCACATAATAACATCCATAGGTTCCAGCAGATCGAACCTCTTGTGCCTGATACACTTAGTTCCTTGCCCTGCATCACATGTTCGCACATAGTCGGTGATGTGCATGTCCATCATTGGGCAATAGAAGTTAACCCTAACCAGGCCAACGGTTTTGTAAGTCCCACAGTGTGCCGTAATTTGGGAGTTATGTTCACCTTCCGTGATTGTCTGCTTCAGATTCTGGCCCTTGAGAATGTACCACCTGTTCTTGCACAGGGGTAAGCCCTTTTCCGTCATGAAATGTGGGTCGCCCTCTTTGTCACCCACAGCCATTGCCTGCAGGATTCTTAAATATTCCTGATCGTCCTTTATCGCTACCCACAGCTGATCCCAAAAGGAAGACTGGAGCTGGAATCGCTGGCACACCTGCAACACCTGTGGTTGCAAGATGTCCCGTTCCTGGCTCCCAACCTACTGTCTGGGCCAAAAAAATGACTTAGGCAGAAAATCACATGCCCCTTCAGGGTGGTAGTCGCTACGCCGCAATCAAGCATCTGTCTTTCCATTGAACCACCCTGCTCGGCAAACCACCTTGAAGTTAAACAGTTGCAGGAACTCAGCCCAGCGGTGGTGCCATCGGTTAAGGACTTTGGTACTATTAATGTAGTACAAATTCTTATGATCCTTATAGATCACTAACTGGTCTGTTACGGAGCTCACTAAATGCTCCCATTCCTGGAATGCTGCCACAATGGCAGTCATTTCCTTGTCATGGATGTCATAATTAATCTCTGCTGGGTCAAACTTGTGACTATACTAGGCCACTGGATGCCATCTCTCATCTTCACAGAACTGGGAGTGTAACGGGGGCACCCCTAGGAAGATGGATCCCAAGGTTGTGACCGCACCAAAGAACTTCAAACTTATCGCCAAAAGTTCACACAGATGTAAGAGTAAAGTAGACGGTAAAACTTAATATCGTTAAGCCTGACGCTTCACTCAATTAAGGTCTCGAGAGGATTGATTGTTGGAGTAGGAGAGTTCTCGCATAGACTTTCAGGTAGTTTTATCTTATGCCAGAAACTCCCCCATCAGTTTACTCCAACTATTCGAGCACACCCTTCTCCGCTAAGGGCGGTCCGACACGTCTCCTGACACCCCCTTCGGGCATGTATGTGTCGACCCGCTCTAGTCGGCGTTCACCATATGTGCATATCGTTTCTGCGGCGCATTTCCATTCTGCCCGCCGGAGTGAAAACCTCTGCGCATCGGGGACTTGCCAGTGGCTAACTGTCAAGACCCCTTGCTGAACTAGACTATCTATGACACCCTTCCCATGCGCGTTGATTTCTTCTTGACGCCGGAAGCTACCGTGAGCGGTTTATCTATCTACTATTTACGAGTCTCGGGCTTCCGGTGTCTTCCGCAGGGTACGGTGGTCCAGGAGTGATCCAATGGGCGCTACCCACGACCACTACCTCGGATACACCTTACCTGCGGTAGGAATCATGCTTTTAGTGTCTCTGCACTTCCCTCTCAGAGCCTATGGCGTTGGGGACATCCTTGGGCGTGGTAGGTGCAAAACGTTCCCAGTCGTCGCGGCACCACCCGGGACTACCTTCGGGACCCCCACGGTTAACTCCCGTTAACTCCGTCAGTTTTGGTCCGTTTTACTCCGAACAACTTGGAGGAGGTACTCCACCTTCCACCCTATGCCCCCTTATATATCCTGCGAACAGCTTACGGTCGACCGGACGGCAGCAACGTATACGGTGTTGCAAGCAGGTCTCCAAAGATCCTCCTTTGCTAGACTGCACACAACTACGCAACCGTTTGCCCATGACGTCCGGGCCTCAAGGCGGGGCCGGAGGGGCATGATAGGAATAATGTCTCCAATTTACAGCTTCTTCGTAGCTGCGTAGCTCGCCCAATAGCATCTCCTGGAACTCCAGATTCCAGTATTCTGCATGGCTTCGTGTGACAAACATTCCAGTCTTTTTTCCCAAACTCCCCGAGGGACTTCGTGTTCAGAGGTAGGGTAACTCAGGTCCTTGAACAGGGTAACCTAAGCCTCAAGGCAGGGTAACCCTGTCCTGAGGGTATGGTAATCTTGTCCGGTGGACAAGTGGACTTTCTCCTGTTACCCTATCTATCCCACTTCCGGAGATAGACACACTGGGCCCTTCTCCAGTTACCCAGCCTAGCTGTGTATTGCCCTTTCATAGGTCCCTAAGTATGCTGACACCAATCTCGGGTGTAGCTACGTACCTAAATACTTGTGCCCACTAAGTCTGCTCATCTCGGAGCCCGCGCCATCGAGTCTCCATAGGTCAAGTACTCACTTGCCTGCCTGTTCCTACCAGTTCGCCTCCGGGCTACCTGTATGGGTATAGGTTCCGGCTACCATAGCCCATGTATGCTGGGTCATTACAGGGAGAGGACGGCTCCTAATGTACAGTCACTAGGATCGGTTTCGAGCCGGGTTGGCCGTTCATGGTCGAAATATCCCAGGATAGGTTTGGACGTGAATGCCTCGTTCAATCTGTTGAAGGGCCGTTCACATGAAGGTGTCCATTTCTATCGGACATACTTCATTGTCAAGTCCATTAGAGGTTTTGCTAGCTTGCTGAAACCTTCCATGAACTTACGACAGAAGTTGGCAAAGCCCATAAAGCTTTGCACGTGGACAATGCATGTTGGAGGTACCCAGTCCCGGATTGTTTGCATCTTTCCTGACAACATAGAGATCCCCACATTGGATATCTTGTATCTACGGAACTCAACCTCCAGCTGGTGGAAACCAGACTTTTTGATGCTTACAGATAGGCTGGCTTTCCGCAATTTCTCCATCACCGGTCTCGCCATTGCGAGGTGCTCTTCCATGGTTTAGGAGCAGATCAGGATGGCATCCATGTATGCAACGCCCCCTCCATCCAGGAGATCCTGAAAGACCTCCTTTATCATGCTTGGGAAAGTTGCGCAGGCATTGCACAACCCAAACGGCATGAACGTGTATTCCTACAGTCCATAGTCGCACCGGAAGGCTGTCTTCTATTCCGCACCTTCTGCCTTCCTCAGAAGGTAGTAGCCATTCTTAAAGTCCAACTTGGTGAATACAATGGCTTTTCCTAACCTATCTCGCAGTTCGTTCATCAACGGTAGAGGATACTTACTCTTCAGCGTGATTTTGTTCAGCACTCGATAATCTATCATAAGTCTTAATGTACCATCTTGTTTTATAGCAAAGAGGATAGGGGCTGCTGCGGAGGAACTGGATCGTGGTAGCTTTCCTGTTCCCAGCATGTCATTAAGATATTCCCAGAGTGGCTTAAGCTCCTTTTCCGATAACGGATAGATAGTCCCAAACGTAGGTTGAGTTACGGGTTGCAACTCGATCGTGTAGTCATAATTCGAGTGCTTCCGTAGTGCCTCAATCCGTTCTTGACTGAAGATATCCCCATAGTCCTTATACTCGGGGAGTAGCTTAATTTTAATGTCGGCACCTTCCTCATCGGAGAATTGTACAATTCCTAATAGGTACACATTACTAGGGTCTTCGGCTAGTAACTCTTCATCATTCATTTACATTAACCTCCCCTGCTCTGCCTGTCTGTTAGCCTTGCAGAAATCTGAGTGCCAGGTTAGTGATCCTGTCTTCCAATCTATGTCGGGATTATGGTCCTTCAACCAAGACATAGGTAGGTACCCATCCACCTTAGTGTCCGGCATATGCATGACTGGTAAGCCCATCTCAATATGGTAGTCGCCTATTCTCTCTTACAATGACTTGGTATAGTGGAGGCCTGACCCGGGAATGTGCTTACCACTCGCGTCGCTTCTCGGCAGATGTACCTTGCATCGTACACAAGGTACCTGAGTCTGCTTAACGTATCGGTTACTAAGCACCGGCCCAGTTGCTGCACTATCAAGTAGCAGGAGCACCTCTGCGCTTACCTGTATAGCTCCCATCTTCCTGTCTAACTTGACTGGCAGGCGGATAGACTTGGTATAACAAGGCAAGTTGTCATGCTTCTGCCTCTTCGCTTGTCTTGGAGACTTAGTTATCTTGGCTTAGTGAACCCTTTTAGTATCTTGCCTTTCGACACAAGAGCGGCCACAACGGGTCGGTAAATATTTGTAATGGGGGCACCCATAGGAAGATGGATCTCAAGGTTGCAACCGCACTTGTAACGGGGGCACCCCTAGGAAGATGGATCCCAAGGTTGCGACCGCACCAAACAACTTCAAACTTATCGCCAAAAGTTCACACAGATGTAAGAGTAAAGTAGA
>PYWC01000031.1:1265697-1279416 GCA_003182015.1 Tuber magnatum | reverse complement strand
CCGGGCCATCGGGTCTCCGCAGGTCAAGTACTCACTTGCCTGCCGGTTCCTACCAGTTCGCCTCCGGGCTACCTGCATGGGTGTAGGTTCTGGCTGCCATAGCTCATGTATGCTGGGTCGTTACAGCACTGAACAACTTCAAACTTATCGCCAAAAGTCCACACCAATGTAAGAGTAAAGTAAGAGGTAAAACCTAATATCGTTAAGCCTGATGCTTCACTCAATTAAGGTCTCGAGAGGATTGATTGTTGGAGAAGGAGAGTTCTCGCATAGACTTTCAGGTAGTTTTCCCTTATACCAGAAACTCCCCCTTTAGTTTACTCCAACCATTCGAGCACACCCTTCTCCACTAAGGGTGGTCTGACACAACTCCAGGCACATCCTTCAGGCATGCATGTGTTGACACACTCTAGTCTCCATTACCTCATACGGTTATCGTTTCTGCGGTGCATTTCCATTTTGCCTGCCGGGGTGAAAACTCCTATGCGTTGGTGTCTTGCCAGTGGCTAACAGGCCAGGCATCTCATGAACTGGACTATCGATGACACCCTTCCCATATGCATTGATCTCTAGTTCCCTCTAGAAGCTACCATGAGCGGTTTATCTATTTACTCTTTACGAGTCTCGGGCTCCTAGTGTCTTCCGTAGGACACGGTAGTCCGGCCATGATCTAATGGGCGCTACCTATGACCACTCACCTGGATCTACCTTACCCCTTGTAACCAGTACGGATACTAAGTTGTTTTATGTTTGGTTTCACACTATCGGTTGATACTGGTATTGTTTCGTGTGCTATCGGTTGATGCACATATGGTTTTATGTTTGCTTTCACGGTATCGTTTGATACGTGAATTGTTTCGTGTGCTATCGGTTGATACACACCTTGTTTTGCAATATCGCTCATACTGGATATAAGCGATATGCTGTATTTAAAGACTGCTGATATCCACGATAGAAACAGTAGACTTCGACTTCCAGTATTCATAAAACATACTTGGTTGAATGGATGCTTCTTTGATCTCCTATTACATGCCGTTCGAAGCCTCCTTCAGCCAGCAGCCCTCGCTTCGTGTTGATCACTAACCCATCTGCTCCTATCGTAATGCTACGTGACTAGGGCCTGGCCTGAACACATTACACCTGTGGTAGGAATCAAGCTTTTAGTCTCTCTGCACTTCCCTTTTGGAGCCTATAGCATCGGGGACACTTTTGGGCTCGGTAGGTGTAAAACTCTGCCAGTCGCCACGGCACCACCCAGGACTAGCTTCGGGACCCCCGTGGTTAACACCCGTCAACAAAGTCAGTTTTGGTCCGTTTTACTGTGCACAACTTGGAGGCTGTACTCCACCTTGCTCCCTATGCCCTCTTACATATCATGCGAACAACCTACAGTCGACCGGATGGCAGTGACGTATACGGTGTTGCAAGCAACTCTCCCAAGATTCCTCCTTGCTAGACTGCACACAACTACACCACAGTTTGCCCATGACGGCTGGGCCTTACGGCGGGGCCGGAGGGGTATGATAGGAATAATATCTCCAATTTACAGCATCATCGAAGCTACATAGCTCGCCCAATAGCATCCCCCGGAACCCCTGATTCCAGTATCATGCATGGCTTCACGTGAGAAACATGCTAGTTAATTTTCCCGAACTCCCCCAGGAACTTCGTATTGAAAGGTAGGGTAACTCCAGACTTTGGGCCGGGTCACCTGATCCCGACGGTAGGGTAACCTTGTTCAGCGGACAAGATAACATTTCCCTGTTACCCTGTCTCTCCTGTCGCTGGCGATAGATATTCCGGACCTGTCTCCAGTTACCCAGCGTAGCTCAGCAACTGCCCATTCAGAAGTCCCTAAGTACGCTGACACCGCTCCTGGGTGTAGCCAGGTACCTAAGTCCCTGACCAGCCAATTCTGTTCATTCTCGGAGCCCAGGCCATCTGGTCTCCACCGGTCAAGTACTTACTTGCCTGCTGGTTCCTACCAGTTCGCCTCCTGTCTAACTTTATGGGTATAGGTTCCGTCTGCCATAGCTCATGTATGCTGGGTCATTACAGTTGCATAGTAAGAAGTTTACCAATACACGAACAAATTATAGAACCACTGATAATGAGACCCTAGTAATGGTGGAGATGCTTAACCAGTTCTACAACGTACTAATGCGAAATACGTTCACAATAGCAACTGACCACCAACCCCTGACATACCTATGAACCGCAAAGAACCCGAGTAGCAAGCAGGTTAGATGGCTCAGTGTCTTGGGAAAATACGATGCGAAGATAGTCTATACACCAGGAAGCACAAACTATATAGCTGAAACCCTTTCCTGAATATACGAGGAAGGGTCAGACTTGGATCCACTCTATATCCCTGATTATACAAAACAAGCTGAGAACATCTCGGACAACACGGTCTACAAGCACGAGTCTAATGCGATAGAGCCTGAGCAAGACACCCCCCCTCCTTCCACTCCTTACTCATACACTGAGTACCCCAACTAGTTCCCTGTGCCTCCTGGGAGCCCTTGCCCAATCACTGCAGGAACTGATTGGGGTGATAAGTACACCCTATAGAGCATGCCACCCCAGCAAATCCTGCATAGCAAACCCTACTGCTCGCATTGTTACGTGAGCTATTGCCCATATCAGCAAAATGTGATCAAGTTTACGAATAACCATCCCAGGTGGTGAAGCAGGCCAACCCCTCGACCTCCTAGTAAAGGACTAAGTCCCCCAAACCGAGAACCTGACCCAAGCCCTCCGGAATCCCCCCTGATCGGTGATCAGGAGTGGCAGCAAATGATTGGCAGCAGACCAAATCGTGCAGGGGAAGGGCCATCCACCCTCATTCAGGCAACACCCAGGTCTCTCATAATTCCTGCAATACTGAACCCAGAAGCCCCAGTATTCCGAATGCCAGCGTCAGACAGCCCACCTCTAATTAAATGAGCAGATCAGATGGAAGATCTTTGGCAATGAGACAATAGTCTCAGTGATGCCCCCAACAATAGATGAATATCGGTGCAGACTATATGATGTTTTGGAAGACAATGAAGAGGATGACCAAGCCAATGCGACTAGAGGAAGCAAGATAGAAGACAAGCAGGATACTTGACAAACAGTCAATGAAATCATTGAGATATTCTGAGTACATATGATTGCAGCATAGCAGAAGGAACCGATATGGAAAAAAGTCGATAAAAACATCGACTTCAAAGAAGATTTGTCTTCCTACACGGTCACAAATGGAATGCGGTACGCAAGAACACAATATGGGGAGAACTGTCTGTATATTCCAAAAGGCCCTGCATTCGGGAATACTACACTAAGAGAGTACGCTATAGCCAAGACCCACAACAAAGGCCAGCACAGTACAGGATAGAACTTACAGTACGCTACTGAGTACCTATTCTGCCCTGTAATGTGGAAAGACTTCAGAGCATATGTGGCCCAATACCACACCTGCCAGAAGAACAAAAAACCTACAAAGTTACCAGAAGGAAAGGCCCAGACGATTGTCCTACCAGCAGAGATTTTCCAAGCAATAGCCATTGACTTCACAGGACCCTTCCACAATTCATGGGGTTACGATATCATCATAGTAACCATAGATAGGTTTTCACGATTTACATGGCTTATACTGACAAACAAGGAAGTTATGGCAATAACAACCTGGGAACTGCTACGCAACAGAATGTGTACACCTCATGGTTATCCCACAACAGTAGTAAGCGATACAGACTCAAGATTCGAGTGTCATGTTTGAAGACAGCAGTGTCGATCACTAGGAATTGAACATATGAAAGCAGCAACAGGACGCCACAAGATGAACCAGCAAGACAAAAGAAAAATTCTGGAATTGAAAACGGCTCTTCCAAACCACGTCAATGTAGAACAAAACAATTGGTTTGATGGCATACCTAAAATGGCTGCATACTTAAATGCAGGATGGTCTGAAAGTCTTAGTATGTCATCATACAAAGCAGTTTATGGAAAAAACTACCCGCTTCTCCCTATGGCAAATTTCAAGAACTCTGCATTACCACCAGCTGATGAATTGTTGAACAGACACCAAGCCATCTGAAACACTGCATTCAATGCGATCAAACTGGCACGATTTAGAAGTATGAGAACAGCAGCAAAATGACGCGGATACCACGCGCCAATCGGGATAGGTAACCGGTTATTGGTTTATGGAAACCTGTTCACAACAGAGTAGGGACGAAGCAATAAATTATAAACCCACTGTCGAGGACCATTCAAAATAATTGGATATGATGACCATATGGAAAACTACTCGATGGAAATGAATACGACAAGATACAGGAACCAAGAAGTGATATTCCATGCATCCACTGTAAAAAGATACCTCCCTAATTACAAGGCAATATTGACGGGAAAAAGCCTTGCAAAGCCAGCACTGATCATGGTTAATGAAAAACGAGAGTGGAAAGTGAACGCTATATGAGACCACAGAAGGTAGTATGATTGTGACCAGTTTTGTAGTGTGTTCAGGCCAGGCCCTAGTCACGTAGCGGTACGAGAGGAGCAGATGGCTTCGCGATCAATAGGAAGCGAGTGCTGCTTGCTAAAGAAGGCTTCGAACGGGGTGTAATAGGAGATCAAAGAAGCAAGCGTTCAACTAAGTATATTTGAGAATACTGTCTGTCGAAGTCTGCTGTTTCCATCGCGGGATTCAGCGGTCTTTAAATACAGCATATCGCTTATCTCCAGTATAAGCGATATTGCAAAACATTGTGTGTATCAACTGTGTATCAACTGATAGCACACGAAACGATACAAGTATCAAACGATACTGTAAAACCAAACATAAAACAATGTGTGTATCAACCGATAGTACATGAAACAATACAAGTATCAAAAATACTGTGAAACCAAACATAAAACAATATGTGTATCAAACGATAGCATACGAAACACTATAAGTATCAATCGATACTGTGAAACCAAACATAAAACAATGTTTGTATCAAATGATAGCACACGAAACACTACAAGTATCAAACAATACTGTGAAACCAAACATAAAAACCTCGTAACCCGTACCGGTTACACTCCCAAAATAAAATAACAATTTCACGCAAACAAAACAATCTAAGGAAATCCTAATATGTGGTAATTCCGCTATTCTCCGGAAAGGACCCATCCTCATCGTCATCGCTATCGTGCAACAATCTCAAGTGGTCCTGCAATCTCCATTCCGCACCTTCCAACCATCGCTCTAAGCACTCCCCACATGGCCCTCCGCCCACAAAGCAACCAGACTCCCAGTAATGTCGAAGGTCTATAAAGTTTCAAACTATCCGGTCCTCCCATTCCTCCGTCTCGACATCGATTCGTCCGCAATCTTCGTCGTGATCAATACAGAAAATCTTCCAGTATGCGTCTTCTGGAATCATTTCTCGGTAAAGTAGGTACCCCAAAATGAGGTCTCGTCCCTTTATGCTGACTTCTGCCTAGGTTGACATTTTTGTGTAAAAATAAGTTTGTAATAGGGTGAAGGTTTTGTGAGAGGTGAAGGTTTTGGAGGTCTGGTAGTGTGATCTGTTTTCTTCGCTGGTTTTAGGGGGCTGTTGGCCGGTATTTATGTTTCAGTGGTGACCTTGCTTAGTTGTTGGCCTCGCTTAGGTGTTGGCCTCCCTTAGGTTTCTCAGGAAAAAAGGGGGTTGCTTAATTTCGGTTTCTTCCATTTCCATGCAACCATCAGACCTTTTTGTACTTATGTAGTATCTGGTAGCGAAGCGGAAAATATCTGACACTGATCCTCCCCACATTCGTCCTGTCGATTCTGTTGTTATTTCCAAGCATTTGTTGCAGATGTGTATGGATAGTTGGTTTGTAAGGTATCGTCTAGGGATAATATCACGGTTCACCAACAGTCCCATTAGCTGGTGGGGCAGTGTCCAAGGTACTTGCTCATAGTTTGACATCGTAAGGCTGTTGGATGCAGTGTTTTTTTCCTTTCGCCATTGCCAGTACTCCGCCTCAGCCAGCCGGGCTAGGTATGCTGCTTCATCCTCCGTCACCCGATTTTAATCTTCACTACTTTTGAAATCACTCTCGAAATGGGCTGACCAAAGTCCGTCCTGTATCCTTTGGTCCGTGTCCGCGTGCAGGTGTTGGATTTCTGGTAGAGTTGGGCTCCATGCTACCATTACATGGTTTATCATAGGGGGTAGCTCGTCCTCCGGTTTGTTTTCTTCCACCCATTTATTAACCGCTTCCATCGCATTTTCCAATCCCTCAAGGGGTTCCCAGCTGTTTTCTGCTTCCGGGTACCCCACCCATTTCACTAGGAATTGGTCATGGTCATATCGTCTTCTGTGGTCTCGTATGGTTTCCACGTCCCATTCCGGTTTCTCGTTTACCACCATTGGGGGTGGTTTTGCGTGGCTCCTGGCAGGGAAGGAAACATCATGGTTCGGGTAGTATCTGTTCTTGGTGGATGCATGGCATGTTGCTTTTCGGTTTCTGTACATTCTGCCATCCATTTCTACCGTGTAATTTTGTGTATGCTCATCGTAATCGATTATCTTGAATGGTTCACGCGAGCGCGGTTGCAATTTCTTGCTACGTCCTGATTCTGTTGCGAATGAGCTTCCATATACCAGGAACAGATTACCCTTTCCTATCGGTGTACGGTGTCTGCGTCATTTTACTGCCGTTCTTGTGCTTCTAAATCGTGCCATTTTAATCCCATTGAATGCCGCGTTCCGGATTGCTTGGTCTCTGTTTAGTAATTCGTCGGCAGCCGGTACTGCGGAGTTCTTGAAGTTCGCTAGGGCTAGTAGTGGGTAATTGTTTCCGAAAATGGCCTTATATGGTAACATACCGAGAGTTTGTGACCATCCTCCATTCAGGTACGCTGCTGTCTCTGATATGGCATCAAACCAATTGTTTTGTCTGGCGTTGACTAGGTTTCGGAGAGCCGTCTTCAATTCTCGAATTTTTCTTTTGACTTGTCCATTCGTCTCATGATGGCCTAGTGCCGCCTTGATATGTTCAATGCCTCACGATCGACACTGTTGTCTCCATACATGTGACTCAACTCTTGGGTCTGCATCGCTTACTATAGATGTTGGGTAGCCATGGGGTGTAAATATTTTGTTGTGTAGAAGTTCCCAGGTTGTTATAGCTATTACTTGCTTTGTTGTAGGTATAAGCCACGTGAATCCTGAAAATCTATCCAGCGCACCTGGGATCGTGTTGTATCCCCATGAATTGTGGAAGTGTCCCGCAAAGTCAATGGCTATTGTTTCGAAGATCTCTGATGGCGGGGTAATTGTTTGAGCCTTTCCTTTGGGCCATTTTGTCGGCTCCTTATTCACCTGGCATGTGTGGCACTGGGCTACATATGCTCTAAAGTCTTTCCCCCCTTTTCAGGCCAAAATAGGTACTCCATTGCGTACCGTAAGTTTCGTTCAATACTGTGGTGGCCTTTGTTGTGGATTTTGCTAATAACATATTCTCTTAATGTCATATTTCCGTATGCAGGGCCTTTTCGAGATATACAGGCAGTCTTCTCCGTATCTGGTGTTTGTGTATAGCATTCCGTTTGCAACCTTGTAAGAGGACCAGTCTCCTGTGGAGTCCATATTCTCATTTACCGTCTTTCAAATTGGTTCTTTCCAGTATGCTGCTACCATGTGTGCTTGGAACGTTCTGATCATTTCATTGACTGTCTGTAAGGTGTCGCGTTCGCCTTCTATCTCGCTTCCTCTGGTTGTCTCAGGTAGGTCATCTTCCTTGTTGTCATCCAAGACTTCGTAAAGCCCGCGCCAGTATTCTGTCATTGTCGCGGGCATTACTGAGACTATTGTCCCATTGGTATGGCTTTCTAGCCATTCCGCTCATCTAATCGGTGTTGGGCTATCAGGTCCTGGCATCCGGAATGCCGCTATTGTCTCGGTCGTAAGATTTTCTATTAGTTGTGGCTCCGGCCATTGGAATGCCAGGCCTCCGAGTTTAGCAGTGCCGGAATTGCATAAGACCTGGGCGTTGGCTGGGCAAGGGTGGATGGCCCTTCTCCTGCACTAATTGGTCTTCCGCCGCTGGTTTGTTGCCATTCCCAGTTATTGATTTCGGGAGACTCCAGAGGGCACGGGTCGATTTCTGTACTTGGGGGGCTCGGTCCTTCAGTAAGGGGGTAAGGGGTTGATTTTCCCCATTGTCTAGGATGGTTGTTCGTGAATTTGATCTCGGTTTGATGATATGAGCAATGATCCATGTAACAGTGTGAGTAGTGTATGGCGCTATGTTGGAGTTCTTCTGGTGGCGTACTTCGCAGAGTACACTGGTCACCCCAAGAGTTTCCTGCAGTAATTGAGCAGGGGCTTTTAGGGGGTACAGGGGCCTCGTCGCGGTACTCAGTATAGGAGAAGGGAGGGGAAGTAGGAGAGAACTGATGCATGGGCTCCATTGTGTTTGATTCTTGCTCGCAGACCGTGTTATCCAAGATGTCATCCGATTCCTTCGTATAATCATGGACATAGAGTGGATTTAAGTCTGATCATCTCTCATATCTCCAGGAAAGGGCATCAACTAAATAGTGCGTTCTTCCTGGTGGGTAGACTATCTTTGCGTCGTATTGTCCCAAGGCACTTAGCCATCTCACCTGCTTCCTGCTACGGTTCTTTGCCATTCGCAGGTGTGTTAAGGGTTGGTGGTCTATGACTATCATGGAGGAGTTTCTCCTTAGTACATTGTGGAACCGATTAAGCGCTTCCACTATTGCTAAGGCCTCTTTATCGCTGGTCCCATAGTTCATTTGAGCATTGGTGAACTTTCTGCTGTGTAACGCGGCTGGTCGTGCCGTCTCATAAGTGGGTCCTTGTTCCACCCATGCTCCAACTCCTTAATCTTAGGCGTCCGTAACTAACCAAATTGGTTCCTTGCTTCGTATGTCTAGTGGTCGCATGGCTTGGTGATCGAGTATCCGCTTTCGGACCATCTCGAATGCGGTCTGGTGGGTTGTTGTCCATACGAATTCAGTGTTCCCCCTTAAGTCGGTTAACGGTGCGGTCCATATTGCATGGTGTGGGAGAAACTGGACCACATAATTCCCTATTCCTAAGAATCGTTGCAATTCCTACTTGTTTTTTGGGGTTTCCCATCCTGCAATGGATGATATTTTCCGNAATACTGTGAAACCAAACATAAAACAATGTCTGTATCAAACGATAGCACACGAAACACTACAAGTATCAAACGATACTGTGAAACCAAACATGAAAACCTAGTGACCCGTACCGGTTACAAGTTCCTAGTGAAGTAGTTGGGATACCTGGAAATGGAGAACAGCTAGGAACCCCTTGAACGATTGGAAAACATGATGGAATTAGTAAACAAACAGTATGTGGATAACAAAATAGGGAATGAGCTGCCTTCTATGGTAAACCATGTGATGGTGGCATGGAGCACAACTCTGCCAGAAATCCAACACCTCTGCCCAGATACAAATCAAGAGATATAAGACTGTTTCTGGTCAGCCTATTTTGAAAGCGATTTCAAAAGCAGCGAAGATGGGAATCAGGCAATGGAAGACGAAGGTGCATACCTGGCCCGACTAGCAGAAGCCGAATACTGGGAATAACAAAGGAAAGAAACACATACCATCCAACAGTCTTACGATATTAAACTATAAGAAAGTGTCTGGAAGACTACGCTATCAGCTAATAGGACTATTGGTGAACTGTGACATTATCCCTAGATGATATCTTATACATCAATTATTCATACATATTTGCAGCAGATGCCTTGAGATAACAATGGAATCAACAAGACGGATGTGGGGAGAAACAATATCAGATGTATTGCACTTTAGCAGCTGTTGCTACCTAGGTATGGAAAACTGTAATGTGTGTGTGGAAATAGAAGAAACTGAGATTAACTACCATACACCTTGACCTGAATACCTAAGCAAGGCCAACACCTAAGCAAGGCCAATCCCGAGACATAAATACCACCCACCTCTCCTCAAACAACTCAGCAAAACTCCCCACAAGATCTACAAACTGAAAAACCATTTACTTTTCTACAAAGAAAACTGACCAATGTCAATCTACGAAGAAGTCAACCTGAGAATACGACACCAGATCATTGAACACCTACTTTACTGTAAAACTATTCCACTAAGCGCATACTAGAAGATAGTTTATATCGACTACTGCGTGACATGCAGATGTATTGATATCGAGACACAGCAATGGGAGGACCAGGTGGTCCGAGATTGGATTGATTTGCTACACTACTAGGACTCAGGTTGCTTTCTGTGCGAGGTGCCCAGTCAGAAGTGTTTGGAGAAATGGTTGGAGAGTGCCCAATAGATGTTGCAGGATGATATGAGAATGTTGAAAGATAGTAATAACTATAAGAATGGGTCCTAAGGAGACTTGCCAGAAAATAGCTGGTTTACAGACTATAAGGATTTCATTAGCTTATTTTTTTTGGTGAAATCTTTACATTGTTTTGGGAGTGTAACCGGTATGAGTACTAGGTTAGGTTTTATGTTTGATTTCACAGTATCGTTTGATACTTGTATTGTTTTGTGTGCTATTAGTTGATACACACAATGTTTTATGTTTGGTTTCACAGTATTGTTTGATACTTGTATTGTTTTGTGTGCTATTAGTTGATACAGACAATGTTTTATGTTTAGTTTCACAGTATGTTTTGATACTTGGATTGTTTTGTATACTATCAGTTGATACACACTATGTTGTAGAATATTGCTCATACTGGATATAAGCGATATACTGTATTTAAAGACCACTAATTTCTACGATGGAAACAGCAGACTTCGACAGACAGTATTCTAAACTAGCAGCCCTCTCACCCACGGTTGAGACGTATAGGAATATGGAGGTGGAGAATCAAAAATGTGGTATTCTAAGAAAAATAGGTTTTAGGGTATAGGGCTTGTAGAAAAAATTTGAAAAAAAAAAAANGTCTCCTTGGAGCATTACTTTGCTCACAAATCTTCCGAACGGGGTTTTGAATGAGTTGAATTTAACACTGTCCTTGTCCACCCGTGTTTGGAAATATGCGTCGCTTAGGTCTATCTTACTCCAGAATTTCGACCGCCCTATTCGGTTAAGGATCTGTTGTTGGTTTGGAATCGAGGGACTATCCATGACCGTATTATCGTTTCTTACCTTCAGGTCCACTAGCGGGCGGATCCTTCCATCTGATTTGGGTTGTGCAAACATAGGGGCCACCGCGGGAACCTCCTGTCATACAATTATTCCACTTCGTAATTTCTCCTTTATCCAGTTCATAAGTTTTTCCTTGTAGGCTTCTGGGATTGAGTATGTTGGTTGCTTTCGTAGGTCGGTTGGATCCTTTAGCCAAATGTGGTGGCTAATCTTACGCACTGGGGGTGGCATTTCAGGGACCTTGCCTGGGAATACATCCTTGTATTCTTTCAACAATGTTGTTGCGTTGGTATCTCACACAGCGGCTCGGATTTCCCCGCTTGTTGGTTTGCATAGCACCCGTAATCTGTCATCGGGGAATTCCACTCCTGTATCCCCACACTTGACAAGAGCATTATGTCTTTGCAGGAAGGGCATTTCAATCAGGGCGTCGTACTTCGCCAAGTTCCCCACCAACATCTCCTAATTTGTCCATTTCTTTTTCCCGATTCGTACGGTCTGTCCACATCTCTTGTGGCTTGAGGAGCGGGATCCTTTCATAGCCATATTGACTGTTGTTGGTTCGGAAAGAGGCTCCGTTGGGATGCCATGGGTGGAGATAAAGGTGTCGCTAATTATGTTGCTGCCGATTGTTCCTGTGTCAAATAGTACCTTTGCTGTGTGGCCTTCTATATAAATCGTTCCTTCAAGAGCGTCATGGGGTCTGATCGCCAGCGTCGGTTGCGTTCGCAGGGTTTCCATTTCCACGCAGTTAATTTCCACTTCGTCATATTCGCTTGCTTCCATGCGGTTTGTGCTAGCCTCCCGCTTAGTGGCCTTTCGTTTTCCTTTTTTGGAATAGCAATCCTTTGCGTAGTGCCCCTTTTTCCTGCATTTGAAACACGTGCCTTCCTCGCGTTGTTTCTGCTTCTTATCTTTCTTGTCCTTTGGGTCCTTGCGGTATTGTTTTTCCTTTTTCGTGTTATCCCGCGATGATGATCCTTTACTATTCTTTTGTTGTCGTATATGGGTTTGGTACACTCCTCCCTCATACAGGATAGCGTCCTTCCGTTCAGCCCGCTTGACTATCTTGTCAAAGGGATCACCATCCTCCTTTATGGGTTCTACCTCCTGGCGTGGTCTGGGATGCATCGCTTCATACAATCTTTGTCACAGCATATTCTGAGACACTGTTCCAGTAAGCAATCGTCCATGATATATCCAGAGATCTGTCGCGACCAGGGTTATTCTTTCTGTTTTGTCATTTCGTACTGGCTGGATATCGTTGAACCTTTTGTATAGTTCTTCCGTGTTTTGCGGGGATTGGAATCTTTCTCTCAAGTACTTTATCACGGTTGTTGCTCGGATTTTTTCCCCACTCTCATAGTCGTTCATTGCTTGGTGGTATGCTTCCTCTGCCTTCCCGGTACAGAAGCTTCCAAAGTACGCTCCACTTCCTTCCTTGGTTTTGTCCATTCCATGTAGAGCAAGGTATTGCGAAGTTGTTATAACCCACCGGTCAAATACTTCAGGTTTTAGGTAGCCCTTTTCGCCCGAGAACAAGGGTGGGAGTGGAAGTTTGATTTTAGGTCCTGCTTGCCCGGCCCAGGGGCTGGGCGGTCCGGCGGATTCACCTTCAGCCATATCGTGTTAGGATTCTTCGTTACTTGAGCTGTTGTTTGAGGAGCTTTCTGGAGACTCGCTATGGTTATCGTCTGGTGGCTGCCCTACTACCCAGTGATCTGATCCTTCTTCTCCGCCTTCTTCCTTCTTAGCTGTCCCAATAGGTATGCTGTCTTTCTTTGGTGGTTGTGCCGGTCCCTTTCCTTTACTGGAACTGAGGGGAAAGTGCCCAGAAAGGATGGTTGCTTCCTTTGCTAATTGGTTCGTTGCCTTGCTAAAGGTCTGCTTGGCCAAGTCTCGCGCTAATTGTCCTTCTGCTTCGTCGATCAAAAAATCGCTCTTTGGCCCTATCCGTTTCTTGGGTTGCCTGTTCTTAGTAAGGCCTTCTCGTGGGACCTGCTTCCCACTCCTAGTCTCTAATGACTCAATCGTGTCGTTTGGCGGAGCTGCACTTCTCGTAGTTCCGCCGCTCCCTGATGCTAGCTTCGCTTATCGGACTTTTCATAGGTTGATCAGACCAGGTCCCTGCAGGTTTCTTAACCAGTTGCTGAGGTTGAAAAAACGTAAAGTGTTCAGGCCGAGCCCTAGTCACGTAGCGGTACAATAGGAGCAGATGGCCTCGTGATCAACATGAAGCGAGCGCTGCTTGCTAAAGGCGGCTTCAAACGTGGTGTAATAGGAGATCAAAGTAGTAACCTTTCAACCAAGTACATTTAAGAAGACTGTCTGTTGAAGTCTGCTGTTTCCATCGCGGGAATCAGCGGTCTTTAAATACAGCATATCGCTTATCTCCAGTATGAGCGACATTGCAAAACATTGTGTGTATCAACCGATAGCACACGAAACGATACAAGTACCAAACGATACTACCATACCAAACATAAAACAATGTGCGTATCAACCAATAGCACACAAAACAATACAAGTATCAAACGATACTGTG
>PYWC01000031.1:1223822-1259010 GCA_003182015.1 Tuber magnatum | reverse complement strand
AAACGAGATTTGAGGATTAATTCTGAGTCTCCTCTACTGCCTACTTCTGGTATTATTTTTTACACTCTTTCCTCGATTCCTAATTTTCCCTCTTGGTTTGATTTCCAGTTTCATGGATTTTGTCCATAAAATTACTAAAGCTTGATGGTTTGTAGGGATGGTTGCCAAGCAACCCCGATTGATTCCTTCTTTTCTTTCTTTGTTTTACTTTTTGTTTCTTTCTTTCCTCTTAATTTTCCTTTCCTTTCTTCTATCTATTTTTATATCTGCTTCTTTCCTTTATCTATCTCTCCTTTCATTCTTTTCTTTCTTTCATCTTTTCTTAATTATTTTGCATTGATGGCTGCCGCTATCGCGGTTTTATTTTTCTTCTTGCTGGCGTTCCTCTCCTCAATTTTTGAAGGGTTGAGGAACGGGATGGGGTGGTCCAGCGGACAGCAACCGTTGTCCAGTACAGGGAAATGTCTCAGATCCTCAGATTAGATCAAACATTTTTTTGAGCCAAGAGATCCGTCTTCCAGTACATATAGATATACTTGGTTAAATGGTTACTTCTTTGATCTCCTATTACACCCCCTCAAAGCCTCCTTTAGTAAGCAGCGCTCGCTTCTTGTTGATCAAGAAGCCATCTGCTCCTATCATACCGCTACGTGACTAGGGCCCAGCCCGAACATATTCTAGCTGGCCATAGTGAAATGGTTGTAGTGACTATGAATAGACCAAATACTACAAGGAGAGGGATGGGAACACACCCCCTATGGTCGGAGAAATTCAAAGTCATATAAGGTTAAGGTTTTCAGGCTCTATGAAGTTTATACTTAGGAAATAAAGAAAGACCTAATAGGAATGGATAGTCCAGGAACACCCAGAAGCAGAATATAAATATCAGGGTGCTTTCTATCTATTTACAGAGATCCTCAGTGATGGAGAAGAGATCTTGTTAATATTTTCATTATACGATATACCTTTTTTACTTCTATCTCTTCCAAGTAAAGTCAGGCTTCCTAGCATTTACTTTGTTATATACAGGGCCTGAGTCAGAACTCACTTGTTCTCAGAGTCAGCTACTGCCTAATGTATAGACAGAAAACCCATCAGCTTTAGGACAATTACCCATCTGATCCAGATAGAGCCGAAGATCAATGAGCATCTAGAAGTACTCCTAGTATTTATTACCAAATCATGTGAATACCCCTTGACCCTGAGTATTCCCTGGTTGAAACAATATAATCTAAGAATCGAGTATGCTAGCAATACCATCACTTTTGAATTTGACTACTACTTCAAGAACTGCACCGCTAATGTGACTGGTATCCAAGGCGTAGAAGAAGACAACCTCCATTTTCTCAAAGTCTGTGCTATCGAGTGGGCCCTATGCCATAACGTACTGGAAGAACAAGAAGTCACAGACATTGTCTCACTAGAATACTGTAATTTTATCCTCCAGTTCTTGGAGAAAGAACAGAACCAGTTCCCCTCAGACTGACTAGAAAACCATACTATTCCCTTATTGTCAAGCTCAAGTCCCATTTCAGGCCACTATACAACCTGTCCCCCTAGAGCTTGAAGCCTTACAGGGTTGCGTAATGGGCAGGAACCATGTAGAGTCAAGGGCAGATAGTCCAAGGCACACCATGCTATGTGGAACAAGAGAGAGGGGGTAGGTGTACAAAGAAGACATATTTGTATCAAGACTCCAGAGGTTCAAGAACAGAGTTACAGGGATCAGGGTCAGGGTTCAAAGGTTTCAGTAATGTGAAGACGAAACAAAGTTATAATTTCTAAGTACAGACATAGACAGGAAATTACCAGGTTGTATAAAGAACGAAAATCCATGAGGGGCACACCCCTTTATATAACAAAGGAGAATTCTCCGCTGACAAATCCCAACATCCCTAACCTATTCCTCCTGTGTAGCTGTGATGTTCTATCAGTTTTCATGAGGTTCCATTACATGAAACCTCTGCTAACCAATCTTTCCTATCACGGTACAACCGTCCTCACTCAGGTCTCTATAGGTACAACCAACACCCCAACCCCATTGAACCTCTGCCAGGTGGCCATGACACTAGCTACTCTCGGCTGTGCTGAAGACCTCTCGGGCTGGTGTTTGTTATTCAAAAAGGGGGCCTCACTTGTTCAGATAGTGGCAGTGGAACACATCAATAGCGAGTAGTCTGTTGACACTCTCTGCCAGTTCCCAGGTAGCTTCCTTGTATCTCCTCCATCTAATCATGTACTACAGTCATCCCTAAACCATTTTGGCGTCCTCCACCCAATTTACCTGCCATTCCTTTTCTCTGTCTACTTCTACTAGTGGCACCAGTAGTACAATCTGTCCTGGAAACGGGTTCTCCTCAGCAAGTTCAAGCAAGGAAATATAAAACAGATTGTGTATCCTTATCGAGGCAGGAAGATTGAGGTGGTAGGTATTAGTGCCTATCAGAGCAGTTACTGAGCAGGGGTGAAGACATTTGTCATCCAGCTTCTGCCAGGATCAGTGGGGTCGGATGGTTCTTGCATTGAGCTATACTTTGTCTTCTACCCTGAAGTAGGGTGCTGGTAGCTGTCCTCGGTTGGTGTACTCGGGTGAACAATCCTAGACAGATGTAATCCCATATTGCAAATGGCTGTGGACGTGCTTTAGGGGCTGAGGAAAAACCCTGGCTTCTGTAATCTCGCGAGGTTTCTCCTGAGTATCTAGAAAGTGTATCCGTGGGTCCCAACCATGGTTGGCACAAAACTGGGACAGGCCGGTAGGTTCCGAGGCATGGTTGTTGGCCCTAAATTGCGCCAGGGGAAGCCAAAGGGACTAATCGTCCTGTTGGTAGTTGACATAAGTCCATAGCTATTGTTTTAGGATAGTATTAACTCTTTTGGTTGGGCCATAGGTCTGGTGATAGAAGGCAGTGGAGAGTTTTCGAAATACCTACAGAGGGTCAGAAACTGCCTGCTAGAACTCTGAAGTAAACTGAGTACCATGGTCCAAGGTGATGGTGGCAGAAAGACTATAGTCTTTCTACCCATGGTTCAGGTGCAATTCAGCTAATGTGGAAGCATGAATTGTTATCGGACAACAGATCAGGTTCTAACGACCCAGCATGCATGAGCTATGGCAGACGGAACCTATACCCATACAGGTAGCCAGGAGGCGAACTGGTAGGAACCGGCAGGCAAGTAAGTACTTGACCTACGGAGACGCGATGGCCCGGGCTCCCAGAAGGAACAGAATTGGCTGGTCAGGGACTTAGGTACCTGGATACACCCGGGAGCGGGGTCAGTGTACTTAGGGACTTCTGCAGGGGGAGTTGCTCAGCTAGGCCAGGTAACTGAAGACAGGTCAGAAATGTCTATCACCGGTGACGGGATAGACAGGGTAACAGCAAAAAGTTATCTTGTCCGCTAGACAAGGTTACCCTACCCTCGGGATCAGGTTACCCTGCCCAGAGTCCTGAGTTACCCTGCCCAGAGTCCTGAGTTACCTTACCTTTCAATACGAAGTCCCGCGGGGAGTTCGCGAAAATTGACTGGTATCTTTGTCACGCAAGGCCCTGCATGATACGGGAATCTGGGGTTCTGGGGGATGCTATTGGGCAAGCTGCGTAGCTTGGATGATGCTGTACATTGGAGATATTATTCCTGTCATACCCCTCCGGCCCCGCCTTGAGGCCTGGACATCATGGGCAATGGTTGTGTAGTTGTGTGCAGTCTAGCAAAGAGGTATCTTTGGAGACAGGTTGGCAACAGCATATACGTCGCTGCCGTCCGGTCGACCATAAGCTGTTGGCAGCATATGTAAGGGCGCATAGGGTGGAAGGTGGAGTACCTCCTCTATCTTGTTCCAAGTATAACAGACCAAAACTAACGGAGTTAACGTGTGTTAACCGTGGGGGTCCCGAGGCTAGTTAGAGGTCGTGCGGGGGCAAGTGGGAGAGTTTTACACCTACCAAGCCTGAAAGTGTCCCCAACACTACAGGCTCTAAAAGGCAAGTGCAGAGAAACCAAAAGCATGATTCCTACCACAGGGAAGGTAGATCCAAGGTAATGGTCATGGGTAGCACCCATTGGATCACTTCTGGACTACCATGTCCTGTGGAAGACACTGGAAGCCCGGGACCCGTAAATAGTAAATAGATAAACCGCTCACGGTAGCTTCCAGAGTCAAGTAGAGATCAATGCATATGGGAAGGGTGTGATAGATAGTCTAGTTCATGAGGTGCCTTGACTGTTAGCCACTGGTAAGACACCGATGCGTAGAAGTTTTCACTCCGGCGGGCAAAATAGAAATGCATTGCAGAAATGATAACCGCATAAGGTGAATGCCGACTAGAGTGTGTCGACACATGCATGCCCGAACGGTGTGCTTGAATGGTTGGAGTAAACCAAGGCGGGAGTTTCTGGTATAAGATAAAACTACCTGAAAGTCTATGCGAGAACTCTCCTACTCCAACGATCAAGCCTCTCGAGACCTTAATTCAGTGAAGCATCAGGCTTAACGACATTAAGTTTTACTTTTTACTTTACTCTTACATTGGTGTGAACTTTTGGCAATAAGTTTGAAGTTGTTCAGTGTGGCCACAACCTGGGGATCCATCTTCCTAGGGGTGCCCCCATTACAGTATATCGTTAAGCGAGCTCCCCGCTTACCTCCTCTCCTGATTAATTGTTTCTGACCTTTGACACTGAACTTGTCTGAATACTGTTAACCTAGTCTAGAACAAGTAGCCTGGGGTGGAAAGCGCAATGGCCAGTACTGAACTTCGAACCAGAATGGAATCCAACTCGGATTCAGACCTCGACCTTGACGAGAACTCTGCCAACACATCTCGTGCATCAGATATTGCGGATGTCCGGGGTATTGAATGGCACAGTCACCAGTTGCTCCTGAAGGCCATCCTTATTCAGTTACCTGCTGAATGCGTGGATCTTATGATTACAGACCCTCGCGCTGCGGCGCTTTCATTCTTTCAAGATTCGGCCCTCGTCTACAACATTCTCGCTCCTCCGCCACCAGCGGTAACATTTAGGGAGTTCTCCTGCGAGTTCGTGGTACCTTACATCGGCCGACAGGTACCCATGTCGATTGAGGACGTGAAGCCGGAACTGAAGAACTGAAATGCCTAGTAGCATCAGGTGTTCCGTAAACAGATTACTACAGCGGCGGTGGAATGGATGAAAGTATAGCCAGAGGCATCCCTGTGCATGTTAAGAGACCAGAAGGCCTTGAAGGATCGTATGGCAGCACTGGAACAGGCCTTCGCAGGAGGTTATAGTATTGATGCTGAGAATGACGTACTGATGATAGAGGTGGCGCCACCACTCCCACGCATCCACATGAAGCCTGAGAACTTCAGGATGGAACTAGCTATGAGAGCCAGGGATGAACGGTGGAGGGCGTACCTAAGCCCCGTGGGTATACGTATGTTGGAAAGCCTCAAGTGTGAAGGCTACAGCTATACCTCGTCCTTCACAAGAGCATTGACAGGCTCTCTGTCTGTCCCCTTCTCGATCGCCCGCATTTGTTCAGGAAGTCCAGTGATTGGACCAACCGATGGCCGTCGGGTTAAGAAAAGGATGTTGAAGCCAAAGGGTATCCCGGCACCAGATGCACCTGACCCTACTCCTCGGCTGGCCCCTGCTCCCATTAACCCGCCTGCAACACCGTCGGTTGCAACTCCCGTACCTCACATCACTGCCCTAAGACCCACACCTCTACCCGTCTCGTTGCCTGCTCCTCATACCTTTCCTGCCAGAGTCTTCCCGCCAGCACGATGGGCTACCCCAGGGTTCCGACCACTGCGGGCGGCATCGCCAGGACTTTTCAAACAGGTAAGGCGCTAGGAAGAGCAAGTACCCGTGGCTCCATCACGAGGGACTCTGATCCCCAGACCTGGGACACCTGCTCGCTCCGTTCCTTGGGTACCCGTGATTCCCTCCGCCCCTTCGAAACTGACTCCTCCTTCCGTGCTGCCCACAATGACGAGCGGTGAGTCAGACAGCCAAGTGGAATTTTGCCTGTCGGGCTGCAAAGCTGAAGAAACCCGTATGGGATGGATTCGTTACCACACATATGGGTGCAGGAAGGAACAACGGACCCCCGTAAGGTATCGAAGAACGCACAAGGAAGGAGATGGATGGCCAACATGTGGGTATTGTGGTTCATGGAGGCACATTGGCCCCCCGATGCAACCCCTTAGCTGCCCAGAGCTACAGATATTTCTGCGGATAACTCAGGTGGCACCTAACCCAACTCCTGTGAGTGTGCGACGCCCTGTTCCACCACTGGCATCAGTACCATCAGGGGCTAACCCCCGGGAGGAGGGGAATAAGAATGGCCAGGAGGAACCGTTTGATGGGTATGATAGACCACGGGAGACACCAGGCAGAAACGCCGCAGGTGGTGGCAAGGGAAATGCGCCTTCTGGAGGTGGTGCAACCGGAGCGGGAGGAGATCCAGGGGACTGCCACGATGACATTCCGGATGATGATGATGCCGATTCTCTCCCTGATGTGACTCGCTTCCATGGCGCTCGCAAGGCAGGTGGAGTGACGAGAAGAAACGACGGTGTGACCACCATGCTAAGAAGCTACAGTGGGAATTCCAGAGCAGATCGACCTCATGGCCCTCCTCCAGACAGCGGCAAAAGAAGCCGGAGAAGTTGAGCGGTATTCTGGCATTCAAGGGAAAGGTTATCGAACTTACAAGCTACCTAACGTTGGTGGAGGTCAAGTTCGAATACTTTGTAGGGTGCAGGTTGACCCATTTGGACCAGGTAAATCTGGTGATCCTCCTCTTAGAAGATACCGCCTGACCATGGTATCTCGGGCTGCACTCACACATCAACAAAGAGGCAGCCAGGTGTACTGGAGTTCCTGTTAACAATAGTAACCCGTTGAGAACGTTGAAAGGATTCTGGGAACGACTGGAAACGAAGTTTGGGCGGTGACCAAGCGGAACGAGACCGATGCCTTCTTTAGTGGTGAGACCTGGTGATGAAGCCACATTACATTGATGAGTACCTGGACAAGATAATTGACTACATGTATAAGATTAGCTATACACATCCACGACTGGTACGAGACCACATACAGTCAGGTATTACCCAGGAAGTTCGGAGCGCGTGGGCACTGAAGGAGCCCCATCCAACTGACTTGAACGACCACCTTGACCTTCTGCGGAAAGTTGGACACCAGCTGGAACATAGCACCCGCTTCAATAACCGAGTTATCAATCCTGTCCAACAGTCTCAGCGAACGGAAAAGAAGGACGATAGGTCATTGACTTCCGGGAGGTTTAAGAAGAAGGGAAAACGTTTGCGCAGACAGAACCAGAGGCCTGCCAAACCTACTAATTTCAATACGGGGAAACAGGCAAAGTCAGTGACTTCTGAGTATGCAATAGTACAGAAGAAAATCCCTTCTAGTTTGACCGAACGTCGGAGAAAGCACAACCAGTGCACCAAGTGTGGACAAAGTGGTCACTTCTGGAGGAAGTGTCTCGCCATCTCCCCAGTCGTTGGTTCATCAAAACAGGCTTATGGATTGAAACGGTCAGCCCCGGTAAGAGAGCCCACAGGGACGGACAAGCGACCAAAGCATATGGAAGTGCCCCCTCCGGCTTCCTCATCAAAGATACTTGAAGACCGCCAGGCGTCACCTCTGATCGTGGAGGTTGATACTGACAGCTCGGAATAAGCAAAAACCCATTCTGTTTAAGGTGTAACCTCATTAGCCCGCAGCCATAGACCCCTGAGGGATGGATGGATATGAGCCATGAAGGTGGCTTTGGAGATGGATAAGTACCCTTCTACAGCATAAATGACCCTGATACTGACTACACCCGGATGGTGTGGGCAGGCAGATGTTGCGGGCCTTGCACGGTGGGCTGGGCTATCTCTCCTTTGTTGGGTTTCTGGTTATTTTCTTTGTTTTAGTTATACGTATTTCTTTTACGATTTTTTTAGCTAGATGGGCCAGTCACAGGACATTATTTTGGTTGAGGCTGGGTGAGGTCTTGCTCAAGTAGACACTAGACATTGGGGAAGCAGGGCTGCTTTGCTTGGAACCGGTCAGACAGCAGACTTCGACCGACCTAGGGAAAAAATTGTTATATTTAGTAGAAGCGAAATTGGTTCAGGCTGGACTTGATTAGATACACGATGCTATTTGCAAGTTTACCTGAGGAGGGTTTAGTACCCAAATTCATGCTAGCGTGATAGTAAACACCCTAGGTATTGAGAAAAGACGAATCCCAATCCCTTAATGTTTCCCGACCCGTTGTGGCCACTCTTGTGTCCAAAGGCAAGAGACTAAAAGGAATTACGAAGCCAAGATGACTAAGTCACCAAGACAACCGAAGGGGCAGAAGTGTGACAACTTGCCTCGTCATACCAAGTCTATCCACCTACAGGTCAAGTTGGACAGGAAGATAGGAGCTCGACAGGTGAGCGTGGAAGTGCTCCTGCTTCTCAATAGTGGAGCTACTGGGCCGGTGCTGGGTAGCCGATGGGTTAAGCAGACTCAGGCACCTTGTGTACGACTGAAGGGACACGTGCCGATAAGGGACGCTAGCGGTAATCATATTCCTGGGTCAGGTCTACACCATACCAAGCCATTAGAGATGAGGATAGGTGGCCACGACAATAAGATGTGGTTTGAAGTTGCAGATATGCCCGACACCAAGGTGGATGGGTACCTACCTACATCTTGGTTGAGAGACCATAACCCCGACATATATTGGACGACTGGATCACTAACCTGGCCCTCAGATTTCAGCAAGGCTAACTGCGGGACAGGTCTGGAGTGGTTGGTGTTCACGACCGATGAAGAGTTACTAGCTGAAGAGTCTAGTAATGTGTACCTATTGGGAATTGTGCAATTCTACGATGAGGAAGGTGCGGACATTAAGGTTAAGCTACTCCCCGAGTATAAGGACTATGGGGATATCTTCAGTCAAGAACGGTTTGAGGCATTACCGGAGAACTCAAAGTATGACCATATGATGGAGTTGCAAGCCAGAACTCGAGCCTCCGTTTGGGCCCATCTATCTGTTATCGGAAAAGGAGCTCAAGGCACGCGGGGAATATATCAATGACCTGCTGCAAATGGGAAAGCTACGGTGATCCAGTTCCTCAGCAGCGGCCTCTATCCTCTTCGTGCCACAACCAGATGGTACATTAAGACTGGTAATAGATTACCGAGGGCGGAACAAAACCATGGTAAAGGGCAAGTATCCTCTACTGTTGAAGAATGAACTGCGAGATGGGTTAGGAAAAGCTGTTGTGTTCACCAAGTTGGACTTGAAGAACGGCTACTTCCTTCTGAGGATGGCAGAAGGTGAGGAATAGAAGACGGCCTTCCGGTGCAGATATGGACTGTATGAATACGCGGTCATGCCGTTTGGGTTGTATAATGGCGGGGCAACTTTCCAAAGCATGATAAAGGAGGTCTTTGAGGATCTCATGGATGAAGGAGTCATCGCGTACAGGGATAACATCCTGATCTACTCTTAAATTATAAAAGAGCACGTCGCGATGGTGCGACGTGGGATGGAGATATTGCGGAAAGCGAGACTATGTGTAACCATGAAGAAGTTCATTTTCCACCAACGGGAGGTTGAATTCAGCGGATACAAGATCTCAGATATGGGGATCTCTATGTTGTCGGAGAAGGTACAGAAAATCAGGGATTGGCCACCTCCGACATGCGTCATTGATGTTCAAAGCTTCATGGGCTTTGCCAACTTCTATCGTCGATTTATAGAAGGTTTCAGCCAGATAGTGAAACCTCTGACGGACTTGACAAAGAAGGATGTCCAGTGGGAATGGACACCTGCGTGTGAGCAGGCCTTCAAGTATTTGAAGGAAGTGTTCACGTCCAAACCTATCCGAGCACATTTCGACCCTGAATGGCCAACACGGCTGGAAACTGACTCTAGTGACTTTGCATTAGGTGCTGTCCTCTCCCAGCTCTGTGAAAATGAGAGATGGCATCCAGTGGTATACCATAGTAGGAAGTTTCACCCAGCAGAGATTAATTATGATGTCCATGACAAGGAATTGTTTTCCATCGTTGTGGTATTCAAGGAATGGGATCATTTGCTACGCTCGGTAACGGACCAGTTGGTGATCTATACGGATCATAAGAATTTGGACTACCTCAATAGTACAAAGAGCCTTAACTGAAGGCCGCAGCGCCATGCTGACTTCCTGCAACCGTTTAACTGCAAGGTGGTTTGCAGAGAAGTAGCGTTGATGGAGAAGGCAGACGCTTGGTCACGGTGTAGGGACCACCACCCTGCAGGGGGGAGTGATTTTCCACCACAGTCGTTTTTTCGCCCTGGACAGTGGGTTGGGAGCCAGGAACAGGACATCTTGCGACAACAAGTGTTGCAGGTGTGCCAAGGGTTTAGGCTCCAGTCGGCCTTATTGGATCAACTGTGGGTAGTGATAACCAAAAACCAGGAATACTTGAGGATCCTGAAGGCAATGGCTGCCTGTGACTAAGAGGTCGACCGACATTTTACGACGGAAAAGGGCTAACTCCCGTATCAGAAGAGGTGGTATGTTCCCAAGGGCCAGAATCTGAAGCGGACAATCATGGAGGCTGAGCATGACTCCCTAATTGGAGGGCACTTCGGGAGGTACAAAACCATTGGCAGGGTCAGGGTTAAATTCTATTGGCCAAAGATGGAGGAGCACATCCCGGACTATGTGCGAAAATGTGACGCATGCCAAAGAAATAAGTCTATCAGGCACAAGAAGTTCGGGCTGTGGAAACCTATTGATGTTCCTATGTGGCTGTGGAGGGCGATTTCAATGGACTTCATTGTAGTGCTGCCAGAGTCCGAAGGGTATACCAAGATCTGGGTCATAGTGATCAGATTCTCGAAAATGGCCCATTTCATACCCCTGACCAGAGATGTATCTATCAAGGAGCTTGCCTTGATATTCCTGAAGGAAGTTTGGCGCCTTCATGGACTCCCAGAGTCAATCATCTTCTATCGATATAGCCGATTCACATCCAAGTTCTGGATGAGTCTAATGCACTTGTTGCAAGTGAAACTGTGCATTGCGACTGGATTCTACCCCAAGACTGATGGGCAAACCGCGAGGGTTAATCAGACACTTGAGCAGTACTTGCGTAGTTACTGTTCCTACCAACAGGATGATTTCGTTTCGCGGTTACCCCTTGCGGAGTATGCATACAACACCACGATATCAGAATCCACCAGGTTGTCACCATTTGAGAACAACTGTGGGTTTAATCCAAGGACAAGCTGGTCAGGTGTCCTGTCTGATACTCAAAGAATACACCCTAGCAGTGAGCTCTTGGTGAAGCAAAGGGAAGGAACCTGGGAAGAGATTCGGGAAACGATTCAACGGGCTCAGCAAAGGCAACAGAAATGGCACGACAAGAAAAGGTTGCCATCACCAGACTATGTTACCTTGTAGGATGTGACGGCTGGGCGGGCAAAGAAAGCGGACTGCGTGATATTAAACTGAAAGAACATCTGCAACAAGCATCCGATGGAGAAGCTGGACCACCGGATGTTTGGCCCTTTTGTGCTGAAACGTCAAGTGCGTAACCGAGCCTACGAACTCCCACTGCCCACCAGATGGAGTATCCACCCAGTTTACAATGTCACCTTGCAGGAACCCTATTGTGAGGATCTGGTAGCAGGTAGGGTCAAGGAAGTCCCTATCCCGGAACTTGTAGACAACGAGCCCAGTTATGTTATTGCAGCTGGTGTGGACAGCCGATGGTACGGAGAAGTGAAGACGCAGTTTCCATCGTGCTTTGTCCAGTACCTGGTTCCATGGGAAGGCTGCGGGGATGAGTAGAACTGTTGGGAGCCCTATGAGATGCCAGAAGGGACAGGCTTAGTGGGCATTATGGATTTCCACCAAAGATATCCGTCCCAGCCCAGTGACCATAGGGTCTGGGGGGCATCGAGTCGTGAAAATAAGAGACAACACTAACGGTCCGGGAGGGACTGTAGACAAGAGGGGAGTGATGTAACAACCCAACATATATGAGCTATGGCAGACGAAACCTATACCGATACAGGTAGCCAGGAGGCGAACTGGTAGGAACCAGCAGGCGAGTAAGTACTTGACCTATAGAGACCCAATGTCACAGGCTCCGAGAATGAACAGAATTGGCTGGTCAAGGACTTCGGTACCTCGATACACCCCGGAGCGGTGTCAGTGTACTTGCGGACTTCTGAATAGGCAGTTGCTCAGCTAGGCTGGGTAACTGAAGACAGGTTAGAAATGTCTATCAGCGGCGAGGGGATAGACAGGGTAATAGGGAAAAGTTATCTTGTCCGCTGGACAAGGTTACCCTACCCTGGGGATCAGGTTACCCTGCCCGGGGGCTTGGGTTGCCCTGCCCAGAGTCCTGAGTTACCCTACCTTTCAATGTGAAGTCCCTTGGAGAGTTCGGGAAAATTGACTGGAATGTTTGTCACGCGAAGCCATGCATGATACTGGAATCTGGGGGTTCTGGGGGATGCTATTGGGCGAGCTACGTAGCTTGGATGAAGCTGTAAATTGGAGATACTATTCCTATCATACGCCTCCGGCCCCGCCTTGAGGCCCAGACGTCATGGGCAAACGGTTGTGTAGTTGTGCGCAGTCTAGCAAACAGGAATCTTTGCAGACATGCTTGCAAAACCGTATACATCGCTGCCGTCCGGTTGACCGCAGGCTGTTCGCAGGATATACGAGGAGGCATAGGGTCGAAGGTGGAGTACCTCCTCCAAGTTGATTGAAGTAAAACGGACCAAAACTGACGGAGTTAACGGCTGTTAACCGTGGGGGTCCCTAAGGTAGTCCAGGGTGGTGCCGGGGCGACTCGGAGAGCTTTACACCTACCAAGCCCGAAAGTGTCCCCAACGCTGTAGGCTCTGAAACCGAAGTGCAGAGACACTAAAAGCATGATTCCTACAACAGGTAAGAAAGATGCAAGGTAGTGGTCATGGGTAGCATCCATTGGATCACTCACGGACTACCGTGAGCTTGGGAAGAGACTGGAAGCCCTGGACCCATAAATAGTAAATAGATAAACCGCTCACAGTAGATTCAGGAGTCAGGTAGAGACCAATGCATATGGGAAGGGTGTCATAGCTAGTCTAGTCCTTGAGGTGACTTGACTGTTAGCCACTAGCAAGACACCGATTCTAACGAGGGCACCCCTTGGAAGATGGATCTGCAGGTTGTGACAGCATCGAACAACTTTAAACTTATCGCTAAAAGTTCACACGGATGTAAGAGTAAAGTAAACGGTAAAACTTAATATTGTGAAGCCTGACGCTTCACACAATTAAGGTCTCACGAGAATTGATTGTTGGAGTAGGAGAGTTCTCGCAGGGACTTTAAGGTAGTTTTATCTTATGCCAAAAACTCCCCCATTAGTTTACTCCAACCATTCGAGCACACCCTTCGCCGCTAAGGGTGGTCCGACACACCTCGTAGTACATCCTTTGGGCATGCATCCATCAACACACTCTAGGCGGCGTTCACCTTATGTGCTTATCGTTTCTGCGGTGCATTCCCATTTTGCCCGCGGGAATGAAAACCTTTGCGCATTGGTGTCTTGGTAGTGGCTAACAGTCAAGGCACCTCATGAACTAGACTATCTATGACACCTTTCCCATATGCATTGATCTCTACTTGACTCCGGAAGCTACCATGAGCAGTTTCTCTATTTGCTACTTGCGGGTCCCGCGCTTGCGGTGTCTTCCGCAGGACTCCCTAGTCCATGAGTGATCCAATGGGCGCTACCCATGAACACTAGCACGGATCTACCTTTCCTGTTGTAGGAATCATGCTTTTAGTGTCTCCGCACTTCCCTTTCAGAGCCTATAGCCTGGGGGACACTTTCGGGCTTGGTAGGTGTAAAACTCTCCCAGCCGCCCCGGCACGACCGTGGACTACCTTTGGCACCCCCACGGTTAACACTTGTTAACTCCGTCAGTTTTGGTCCGTTTTACTTTGAACAACCTGGAGGAGGTACTCCACCTTCCATCCTATGCCCTCTTGTATATCCTGCAAACAGCCTACAGTCGACCGGCCGGCAGCGACGTATACGGTGTCACAAGCATGTCTGCAATGATTCCCCTTTGCTAGGCTGTACACAACTACACCACTGTTTGCCCACGAGGTCCGGGCCTCAAGGCGGGGCCGGAGGGGTATGATAGGAATAATGTCTGCAATTTACAGGTTCATAGATGCTATGTAGCTCGCCCCATAGCATTTCTCGGAACCCCAGATTCCAGTATAATGCAGGGCTTCGCGTGACAAACAATGAAGTCAATTCTCCCTACCTCCCCAAGGGACTTCGTATTGAAAGGTAGGGTAACTCAGGACTTCAGGGAGGGTAACCCAAATGCCCACGGTAGGGTAACCTGATCCCGAGGGTAGGGTAACCTTGTCCAGCGGACAAGATAACCTTTCCCTATTACTCTGTCTATCCCGCCGCCGTTGATAGACATTTCAGCCCTGTCTCTAGTTACCCGGCCTAGCTGAGCAACTGCCCCTTCAGAAGTCTCTAAGTATGCTGACACTGCTCCCTGGGGTATCCAGGTACCTAAGTCCCGGACCAGCCAATTCTATTCATTCTCGCAGCCTGGGCCATCGGGTCTCTGTAGGCCAAGTACTTACTTGCCTGCCGGTTCCTACCAGTTCGCCTCCTGGCTACCTGTATGGGTATAGGTTCCGTCTGCCATAGCTAATGTATGCTGGGTCGTTACATCACTCCCCTCTTCTCTACAGTCTGTTCCGCACTGCTAGCGGCGTCTCTTCTTTCAACAACGGGATTCCCCAGACCCTATGGTCCCCGGGCTTGGACGGATATCTTTGGGGAAATCCAGAATGGCCTGTAAGCCTGTCCCTTCTGGCATCTCATAGGGCTCCAATGAATTCTCCTCAGCCCCGCAGCCTTCCCATGAAACCAAGTACTGGACGAAGGGCGACGGAAACTCCACCTTCGCTCCTCCGTACCCTTGGCTGTCTACAACAGTCCTGATAACATAACTGGCCTCATTGTCTACAAGTTCCGGGGTAGGGACCTCCTTGACCCCACCTGCTGCTGGATCCTCGCGATAGGGTTCAAGCAACGTGACATTCAAAACCGGGTGGATGCTCCCTCTGGGGCACGGTTGGAGTTCGTAGGCTTAGTTACCCACCCGACGTTGGACCACGAAAGAGCCAAACATCCGGTAGTCCAGCTTCTCCATCGGATGCTTAGTGCGGATATTCTTTCCGTTTAACATCCCGTGGTCTACTTTCTTTGCCCACCCAGCTGTCACACCCTCACAGGTAACATTGTCCCGTGATGGCAATCTTTTCTTCTCGTGCCATTTCCGCTGCCTTTCCTGTACCCGATGAATCGTTTCTTGAATCTCATCCCAGGTTCCTTTCCATTCCTTGACCAAGAGCTCACTGCTAGGGTGTATTTCTTGAGTATCAGACATGATACCCGCCCAGTTTGTCCTTGGGTTAAACCCATAGTGGTTCTCAAATGGTGGCAACATGGTGGATCCTGAGGTCGAGGTGTTGTATGCATACCCCGCAAGGGGTAACAGCCAAACCCAATCATCTTGTTGGTAGGAGCAGTAACTGTGCAAGTACTGCTCCAGTGTCTGATTAACCCTCTCAGTTGGCCCATCGGTCTCAGGGTGGAATGCAGCCGCAATGTTTAGTTTCACTTGCAACTAGTGCATTAGACTCATGCAGAACTTGGATGTGAATCGGCTATCTCGATCGGGGATGATATACTCTGGGAGTCTATGAAGGCGCCCAACGTCTTTTGGGAATATCAAGGCAAGCTCCTTGATAGGTACCTCCGGGTCCGGGGTATGAAGTGGGCCATTTTCGAGAATATGTCTACTATGACGCAGATCTTGGTATACCCTTCGGACTCTGGCAGCGCTACAATGATGTCTATTGAAATCGCTGTCCACGGCTGCATAGGAACAGCAATAGGTTCCAGCAGCCCCAACCTCTTGTGCCTGATGGACTTATTGCTTGGGCACGCATCACATGTTCGCATATAGTTGGTGATGTCCTTGTCAATCGTTGGCCAACAGAAGTTAGCACTAACCCTGCCAATAGTTTTGGACGTCCTGAAGTGCCATGCGATTCTGCAGTTATGCTCAGCCTCCATGAATATCTGCTTCAGGTTCTGGCCCTTGGGAATATACCAATTGTTCTTGTATAGGAGTGAGCCCTTTTCCATGGTGAAATGTTGGTCGACCTCTTTGTCACCGGCAGCTGTTGCCTTCAGGATCCTTAAGTATTCCTGGTCTTCGGTTATCGCCATACGCGGTTGATCCAAAACGCAAGACAGGAGGCAACATCCTTGGCACACCTGCAACACTTGTGGTCACAAGATGTCCTGTTCCTTGCTCCCAACCGACAGTTCGGGGCGAAAAAATGTCTGTGGCGGAAAATCACTCCCCCCTTCAGGCCGGTAGTCCCTATGCCGTGACAAAGCATGTGCCTTCTGATTCAACTGTCCTTCTTGGTAAACCACCTTGAAGTTAAACGGTTGCAGGAACTCAGCCCAGCGGTGCTGTCTTCGGTTAAGGACCTTGGTACTATTGAAATACTGCAAGTTCTTATGATCCGTATGGATCACCAACTGGTCCATTACCGCGCGTAGCAAATGATCCCATTGCTTGAACGCCACCACAATGGCCGTCATTTCCTTGTCATGGACATCATAATCAATCTGCGCTGGGTGAAACTTCCTACTATGGTACACCACTGGATGCCATCTCTCATCTTTACAGAACTGGGAGAGGACGGCTCCTAATGCAAAGTCACTAGAGTTAGTTTCCAGCCCCATTGGCCGTTCAGGGTCAAAATGTGCTAGGATGGGTTTGGACGTGAACGCTTCCTTCAAATGCTTGAAGGCCTGCGCTCACGCAGGTGTCCATTCCAATCGGACATCCTTCTTCGTCATGTCTGTCAGAGGTTTCGCTATCTTGCTGAAACCATCTATGAACCGACTATACAAGTTGGCAAAGCCCATAAAGCTTTGAACGTCGACGACGCATGTCGGAGGTGGCCAATCCCGGATTGTCTTCACCTCCTCCGACAATCTAGATATCCCCATATCGGAGATCTTGTATGCAACGAATTCAACCACCTGTTAGTAGAAACTGTACTTCTTCATGGTTACACATAGTCTATCTTTCCGCAATTTCTCCATCACACATCTCACCATCCCGACGTGCTCTTCCATAGTTTCGGAGTAGATCAGGATGTCATCCATGTACGCGATGACTCCTCCATCCATGGGATCCTGAAAAACCTCCTTTATCATGCTTTGGAAAGTTGTGGGGGCATTACACAATCCAAACGGCATGACCGTGTATTCATACAGTCCATCTCTGTACTGGAAGGCCGTCTTCCATTCCTCACCTTCTGCCATACTCAGAAGGTGGTAGCCGTTCTTCAAGTCCAACTTGGTGAATGCAACGGCTTTTCCTAACCTATCTCAGCGGTTCATTCATCAATGGTAGAGGATACTTGCTCTACATGGTGATTTGGTTCAGCCCTTGGTAATCTATTACCAGTCTTAATGTACCATCTGGTTTTGGCACAAAGAGGATAGGGGCTGCGGCCGGGGAACTGGATCACCGTAGCTTTCCCGTTCGCAGCATGTCATTGAGATATTCCTGGAGTGCCTTAAGCTCCTCTTCCCATAATAGATAGCTAGGGCCAAAGGGAGGTTGAGTTCCGGGTTGCAACTCGATCGTATGGTCATACTTCGAGTGCTCCGGTAATGCCTCAATCCGTTCTTGACTGAAGATATCCCCATAGTCCTTACACTTGGGGAGTAGCTTAACCGTAATGTCGGCACCTTCCTCAGCGGAGAATTGGACAATTTCTAATAGGTACACATTACTACGGTCTTCGGCTAGCAACTCTTCATCGGTCATGAACATTAACTGCCCCTGCTCTGCCAGGCAGTTAGCCTTGCAAAAGTCTGCGTGCCAGGTTAGTGATCCGGTCTACCAATCTATGTTAGGGTTATGGTCCCTCAGCTAAGAAATAGGTAGGTACCCATCCACCTCGGTATCGAGCATATCTGCAACTTCAAAGCGCATCTCATTGTGGTGCTCACCTATCCTCATCTCTAATGACTTGGTATAGTGTACCCCTGACCCAGAAATGTGATTACCGCTGGTGTCGCTTATTGGCACGTGTGCCTTGCGTCGTACACAAGGTGCCTGAGTCTGCTTAACCTATCGGCTGCTAAGCACCGGCCCAGTAGCTCCACTATCGAGTAGCTGGAGCGCTTCCGAGCTTGCCTGTCTCGTTCCTATCTTCCAGTCTACCTTGACCCGCAGGTGGACAGACTTGGTATGACGAGGCAAGTTGTCATGCTTCTGCCTCTTCACTTGCCTTGGTGACTTTGTCATCTTGGCTTAGTAATTCACTTTAGTCTCTTGCCTTTCGACACAAGAGCGGCCACAACGGGTCCGTAAACGTTAAGGGATTGGGATTTATCTTTTATCAATAGCTAGTGTGTTTACTATCACGCCAGCATGATTTCGCGTACTGGACCCTCCTCAGGTAAACTTGAAAATAGCATTATTTACTTAATCAATTCCCACCTGAACCAATTCCGCTTGTACTAAACATAATAATTTTTTCCCCGAGGTGGGTAGAAGTCCACTGTCGGACCAGTTCCAAGCGGAGCAGCCTTGCTTCCCCCATGTTGAGCGTCTCCACAAGCAGGACGTCTCCCTGCCTCAACCAAAATAATATTCTATGACCTGCCCATCCAGCTAAGGAAATCCTGAAAGAAATACGTATAGGTAGAACAAAGGAAATAACCAGAAACCCAACAAAGTAGAGTTTGCCCAGCCCACTTCGCACGGCCTTCAACATTTACCTGCCCATACCACCTGGGTGTAGTCAGTATCAGGGTTGCTTATGCGGTAGAAGAGTACTTACCCATCTCCGAAGCCTTCTCTGCGGCTCATGTCTATCTATCCCTCAGGGGTCTATGGCTGCGGGTTAATAAGGTTACACCTTAAACAGAATGGGTTCCTACCTATTCCGAGCTCTCAGTATCAACCTCCATGATCTGAGATGATGCGTGGCAGACTTCCAGTATCTTTGACAAGGAAGCCGGACGGGGCGCTTCAATGCACTTTAGTTGCTTGTCCGTTCCTGTGGGCTCGCTTACTGGGGCTAACCCTTTCAACCAATGGGCCTGTTTGGATGAACTAACGACTAGGGCCGTCGCGGCACACTTTCTCCAAAAGTGACCTGTGCGAGCGCACTTGGTGCACTGATTGTGCTTCGTCCGGCATTCGGTCAAAGTCAACCAGATTTTCTTATGCGCTATTGCATAGTCAGGAGTCGCCGGCTTTGCCTGTTTCCCCACGTTGAAATTAGTAGGTTTGGCAGACCTCTGGTTTGGTCTGCCCACACCTTTTTCCTTCTCCTCGAACCTGCCCAATGTTGAGTATCTGTCCTCCTTCTTGTCAGCGGGTTGAGACCAGGGGGCGGGGTGGATAACGCGGTGACTGAACTTGTTGTTGTCCTCCAGCGTGTGCCCGACCTTCCTGAGAAGAGCAAGGTACTCATTCAGGTCCGTCGGATGGGGCTCGTTAGGTGCCCACGCATTCCCAACCTCTTGTATGATGCCCGCTTGAACCTTGTCCCCTACCTGTACTGGATCTGTATAGCCAAGCTTATACATATAATCAATGATCTTATCTAGGTACTCAACGATGTGATGGGGCTTTATCACAAGTCTCGCTACTCGACAAGGGATCGATCTCACTCGGACTGCTCCCCGCCGAAACTTCGTTCCAGCCGTTCTTGGAACCCTTTCCATGTCCGCAAGGTGTTGCTCTCTTTGACAGAGACGCCAGTGCACTTGGCGGCTTCCTTGTTAATATTCCCATGCAATCCCAGATACCATGCCTGGGCGGAGTCTTCAAGAAGGGGGATCAGCAAGTTTACCTTATCCATCGCGGTTAATTTGCAATCCGTAAAGTATTCAAATTGACCTCTACCAAGGTCCAGAAGCTCGCGAGTTCTGTAAGTTTGCTCTTGAATGGAGGGATAGCACTCAGCTTCTCCGGCTTCTTGAGCCGGTGTCTGGGTGCTGGCCTAGAAGCCGAACCAGTACCCCTCAGGGCTCTCGCCAGCCTCTTGGCGTGGTGATCCCACCGTCGTTTCTTCTCATTGCTCCAGTCATCCTTGCGAGCACCAAGGAAGGGGGTCAAATCCGGGAGAGAATCTCCGTCGTCATCATCGTCTGAGCTGTCATGGTCAGAGTCCCCTGGATCTCCGCCTGCTCCCCCTGTACCACCTCCAGGTGGGGCATTTCCGTCCCACTATCTCCCTTGTTCCTGCCTTGGGATTCCCGGGGTTTATCATGCTCATCAAACGGTTCCTCCTGGCTATCGTGGTTACCATCCTCTGGGGGGTTATCCCCTGATGGTCCTAATGCCGGTGGTGGAACCGGGCGTGGCGCACTCTCAGGAGTTGGGTTGGGAGCCATCTGTGTTATCCGCAGAAAAGACTGCAACTCTGGCCAACTCAAGGGTTGTATCGGGGGCCAGCGTGCCTCCATGACCCACTGTACCCACATGTCGGTCATGCATCTCCTTCTTTGAGCCTGCTTCTCTGTCTCACGGTGGTCCATGGTCCCTTCCCACACCTATAGGAGTGGTAATAAATCCACCCCATCCGGGTCTCTTCCGACTTACAGCCTGATAGACAGAACTCGTCTTGGCTGTCCAAATCGCCACTTGTGATAGTGTGGAGACCGGCAGGAAGAGTTCGCTTCGAGGGTCCCATGGGGATGACCGGTGCCCAAGGAATGGAGCGGGCAGGCGTCACAGGTCCTGTGATTGGAGTCCCTCGTGACGGAGCCCTGGGTGTTCGCTCCTTCTGGCGTCTTACCTGTTTGAAGAATCCAGGTGACGCTGCGCACAGTGCCGGAACCCTGGGGTAGCAAACACTGCTGGTAGGAATGCTGTGGCAGGGGAGGCATCTGGAGCGGGCAACGGAACTGGCGGAGGTGAGGGTCTTGGGGCGGCGATGGGAGGTACGGGAGTTGCAACTGAAGGTGTTGCGGGGGGAAATGTTTGGAGCCAGGGTCGGAGGAGGAGTAGGGCCAGGTTTATCTGGTGCGGAGATACGCTTGGATTTAGACGTCCTTTTCCTCACTCAACATCCATCAGTTGGCCCGACTGTTGGGCTACGCAACCTACTGCGGGCAATTGAGGGGGGACCGACTGGAAGCCTGTAGATGCTCTTGAGAAGGAGGAGTTACAGCTGTAGCACTCACCTTTCAGGCTTTCCAATATCCATATACCGATTGGGCTCAGGTATGCCCTCCACGTGTAACGTGTTTGGGCGAGGCCCTAGTCAGGTAGCGGTACGATAGGAGCAGGTGGATTCATGATCAACACGAAGCGGGCACTGCTTGCTAAAGGAGGCTTCGAACAGGGTGTCATAGGAGATCAAAGAAGTAACCGTTCAACCAGGTATATTTAAGAATACTGTCTGTCGAAGTCTGCTGTTTCCATCGCGGGAATCAGCGGTCTTTAAATACAGCATATCGCTTATCTCCAGTATCAGCGATATTGCAAAACAAGGTGTATATCAAACGATAGCACACGAAACACTACAAGTATCAAACGATTCGGTGAAATGAAACATAAAACATTTTGTGTATCAACCGATAGGACACAAAACACTACTAGTATCAAACGATACTGGAAAACCAAACATAAACTCCTAGTAACCCGTACTGGTTACACTCCCAAAATAAAATAACAATTTCACCAAACAAAACAATCCAAGGAAATCCTAATAGCCGGTAGTTCCGCTGTTCTCTGGAAAGGACCCATCCTCATCGTTATTGCTATCGTGCAACAATCTCAAGTCGTCCTGCAACATCCACTCCGCACCTTCCAACCATCTCTCCAAGCACTCCCCACATGGCGCTCCACGCACAAAGCAACATAACTCCCAGTAGTGTGGCAGGTCCACGAAGTTCCGTACTATCTGGTCCTCCCATGCCTCCGTCTCGATATCGATTCATCCGCAATACTGGCAGTGATCGATAGAAAACATTTTCCAGTATGCGTCTTCTGGAATGATTTCTCACAAAAGTATGTACCCCAAAATGAGGTCTCGTCCCTTTATGCTGACTTCTGCGTAGGTCGACATTTTTGTGTAAAAATAGGTTTGTAATAGGGTGAAGGTTTTGTAAGAGGTTAAGGTTTTGGAAGTCTGGTAGTGTGATCTGTTTTCTGCGGCGGTTTTAGGGGGCTGGTGGCCGCTGTTTATGTTTCGGTGGCGACCTCACTTAGGTGTCGGCCTCGTTTAGGTGTTGGCCTCACTTAGGTCTTCATAGGAAGGGGGTTGTTGCTTGATCTCGGTTTCTTCCGTCTCCATGCAACCATCACATTTTTCTGTGCTCAGGTAGCACGCGCTACCGAAGCGGAAAGGATCTGACACTGATCCTCCCCACATTCGTCTCGTCGATTCTGTTGTTATCGCTAAGCATTTGTTCCAGATGTGTATGAATAGTCGGTGTGTAAGGTATTGTCAAGGGATAATATCACGATTCACCAACAGTCCCATTAGCGGGTGGCGCAGTCTCCAAGGTACTTGCTCATAGTTTGACATCGTAGGGCTGTTGGATGGAGTGTTTTTTCTTTTGCCATTGCCAGTACTCCGCCTCGGCCAGCCGGGCTAGATATTCTGCTTCATCCTCAATTACCCGATTTTCATCTTCACTGCTTTCGAAATCGCTTTCGAAATGGGCTGACCAAAATCCGTCCCTATCCCGCGGTCCGTGTGCGGGTGCAGGTGTTGGATTTCTGGTAGGGTTGGGCTCCATGCTACCGTTACATAGTTTATCGTAGGGGGTAGCTCGTTCTCAGGTTTGTTGTCTTCCCACCATTTATTAACCGCTTCCATCGCATTTTCCAATCCCTCAAGGGGTTTCCAGCTATTTTCTGTTTCCGGGTACCCCACCCATTTCACCAGGAATTGGTCACAGTCATATTGTCTTCTGTGGTCTCGTATGGTTTCCACTTCCCATTCCGGTTTCTCGTTTACTATGATCGGGGGTGGTTTTGTGTGGCTGCTGGCAGGGAAGGAAATATCATCGTTCAGGCGGTATCTTTTCACGGTAGATGCATGGAATGTCACTTCTCGGTTTCTGTACATTCTGCCATCCATTTCTGCCATGTAATTTTGTCTATGCTCATCGCAACCGATTATCTTGAATGGTCCATGCCAGCCCGGTTGCAATTTCTTGCTGCATCCCGATTCTGTTGCAAATAAACTTCCGTATAACAGTAACAAATTACGCTTTCCTATCGGTGGATGATGTCTGCGTCTTTTTGCTGCCGTTCTCATTGTTCTAAATCGTACCATTTTAATCGCATTGAATCCCGCGTTCCAGATTGCTTGGTGCCTATTTAGTAATTCGTCGGCTGCCGGTACTGCGGAGTTCTTGAAGTTTGCTAGGGGTAGCAGTAGGTAATCCATTCCGCAAATGGCCAAATATGGTGACATACCAAGAGTTTCTGACCATCCCGCGTTCAGGTATGCTGCTGCCTCTGGTATGGCATCAAACCAATTGTTTTGTCTGGCGTTGACAAGGTTTCGGAGAGCTGTCTACAATTCTGGAATTTATCTTTCGACTTCTCCATTCGTCTCATGATGGCCTGGTGCCGCCTTGATATGTTCAATGCCTAATGATCGACACTGCTGTCTCCACACATGTGGCTTAAATCTTGGGTCCGCATGGCTCACTAGAGATGTTGGGTAGCCATGGGGCGTAAATATTTTATTGCGTAGCAGTTCCTAGGTTGCTATTGCTGTTACTTGCTTCGTTGTAGGTATAAGCCACGTGAATCCTGAAAACCTATCCATCGCAACCAGGATCGTACCGTATCCCCATAAGTTGCGGAAGGGTCCCGCAAAATCAATGGCTATTGATTCGAAAATTTCTGGTGGCAGGATAATTGTTTGAGCCTTTCCTTCTGGCAATTTTGTAGGCTCCTTATTCACATGGCATGTGTGGCACTGGGTTACATACGCTCTGAAATCTTTCCCCATTTCAGGCCAAAATAGGTACTCTGTTGCCTACCGTAAGTTTCGTTCAACACTGTTGTGGCCTTTGTTGTGGATTTCACTAATGACATATTCTCTTAGCGTCGTATTTCTGTATGCGGGGCCTTTCGGGATATACAGGCAGTCTTCTCCGTATCTGGTTTTTGCGTATAGCATTCCGTTTGCAACCTTGTAAGAGGATATGTTTCCTGTGGTGTCCATATTCTCATTTACCTTCTTCCAAATTGGTTCTTTCCCGTATGCTGCTACCATGTGTGCTCGGAACGTTCCGATCAATTCGTGAACTGTCTGCAAGGTGTCGCGTTCATCTTGTATCTCACTTCCCCTGGTTGTCTCAGGTAGGTCATCTTCCTCGTTGTCTTCTACGACATCGTACAGCCCGCGCTGGTATTCTGTCATTGTTGGGGGCATTACTGAGACTATTGTCTCATTGGTATGACTTTCTAGCCGTTCCACTCGCCTAACCGGTGTTGGGCTATCAGGTGCTGGCATTCGGAATGCTGCTATTGTCTCGGTTGTGAGGTTTTCTATTGGTTCTGGCTCCGGCATCTGGAATGCTAGGGCTTCCGGGTTTAGCAGTGCCGGAATTGCATAAGACCTAGGCGGTGGCTGGGCAAGGGTGGATGGTCCCTCTCGCGCACTTATTGGTCTTTCGCCCATGGTTTGTTGCCATTCCCAGCCATTGATTTCGGGAGACTCCGGAGGGCTCGTATCGATTTCCATACTTGGGGGGCTCGGCCCTTCACTAGGTGGGTAAGGGGTCGCTCTTCCCCGTCGTCTAGGATGGTTGTTCGTAAATTTGATCTCGGTTTGATGATATGGGCAATGATCCACGTAACAGTGTGAGTAGTGTAGGGCGCTATGTTGGAGTTCTTACGGTGCCGTACTCTGCAGAGTACATTGGTCACCCCAATCGTTTCCCCCAGTAATTGAGCAAGGGCTTTCCGGGGGTACAGGGGCCTCGTTGGGGTACTCAGTATAGGAGAAAGGAGAGGAAGTAGGGGAGAGCTCCTGTGTGGGCTCCATTGTGTTTGATTCTTACTTGTAGACCATCTTATCCGAGATGTCATCTGATTCTTTTGTATGATCGTAGACATAGAGTGGATTCAAGTCTGATTCTCCATTGTAAATTCTGGAAAGGGCATCAGCTAAATAGTTCATGCTTCCTGGTACGTAGACTGTTTTCGCATTGCATTTTTCTAAGGCACTTAGCCATCTCACCTGTTTCCTGCTAGGGTTCTTGGCTGTTCGCAGGTGTGTTAAGGGTTGGTGGTCTGTAACTATCGTGAGGGAATTTCCCATTAGTACATTGTGGAACCGATTAAGCGCTTCCACTATCGCTAAGGCCTCTTTTTCAGTGGTCCCATAGTTCATTTGAGCATTGGTGAACTTTCTGCTGTGTAACGTGGCTGGTTGTGCCATCTCATAACTGGGTCCTTGTCCCACCCATGCTCCAACTGCTAAATCTGAGGCGTCCGTAACTAACCAAATTGGTTCCTTGCTTCGTATGTCTATTGGTTGCATGACTTGGTGATTGTGTATTCGCTTTCGGACCATCTCGAATGCGGTCTGGTGGGTTGTTGTCCATACAAATTCGGCGTTCCTGGTTAAATCAGGTAGCGGTGCCGTCAACGTAGCATGGTGTGGGAGAAACTGGGCCACATAGTTCACCATTCCTAGGAATCGTTGCAATTCCTTCTTGTTTTTCAGTGTTTCCCATTCTGCAATGGATGATATTTTCTGGGGGGATGCATGGATTCCTTCATTGTCCACTATGTGTTCCAATACTTCCAAGTTATCTGCAAACAGTACTAACTTCTTTTTGCTTGCAAAGAATTTTGCCTTCCTGAGTCGATTACATACTTGGCGTATGTGCTTCTCGTGTTCTTCTGATATGTCTGAAACTATGAGGATATCATCAATGTATACCCATACAAAGTGATGTAAATATTCGCTTAGGAGTTCCTCCGTTGTTCGCATAAATGTTGCTAGTGCATTCATGTCTCCTTGGAGCATTACTTTGCTCACAAATCCTCCGAACGGGGTTTTGAATGAGTTGAACTTAACACTGTCCTTCTCCACGAGTGTTTGGAAGTATGCATCGCTTAGGTCGATCTCACTCCAGAATTTGGCTAGTCCTATTCGGTTAAGCATCTGCTGTTGGTTTGGAATTGAAGGGCTATCCACGACCGTGTTATCATTTCTCACTTGCGGGTCCACCAGGGGGCAGATCCTTCCATCTGATTTGGGTTCTACAAACATAGGTGCTGCTCCGGGAACTTCCTGTCGTAAAATTACTCCACTTTTCGTAATTTCTTGTTTATCCAGTTTCTGAGTTTTTCCTTGTAGGGTTCTGGGATTGAGTATGTTGGTTGGTTTCGTAGGTCGGTTCGATCCTTTAGCCGAATGTGGTGTTTAATCTTATGCACAGGGGGTAGTGTTTCAGGGACCTTGTCCGGAAACACATCCTTGTATTCTTTCAACAATGTTGTTGTGTTGGTGTCTGACACACCGGCTTGGATTTCCCCGCTTGTTGGTTTGCATAGCACACGTAGCTTGTCATCGGGAAATTCCACCGCTGTATCCCCACACCTGATAAGAGCATTGTGTCTTGTCAGGAATGGCATTCCAATTAGGGTATCGTACTTTGCCAAGGTTCCTACCAACATGTCTTGATTTGTCCATTTCTTTTTCACGATTCCTACGGTCAGTCCACATTTTTTGTGGCTTGAAGAGCGGGATCCTTTCATAGCCATATTCACTGTTGTAGGTTGGGGTAGGGGTTCCATAGGGATACCATGGGTAGTGATAAAGGTGGCGCTAATTATGTCGCAGCCGCTTGTTCCCGTGTCAAATAGTACCTTTGCTGGGTGGCCTTCTATATAAATCATTCCTTCAAGAGCGTCATGGGGTCTGATTGCCAGCGTCGGTTGTGTTCGCAGACTTTCCATTTCCACTGAGTTAATTTCCACTTTGTCATATTCAGTTGCTTCCATATGATTTGTACTTGTCTCTTGCTTAGCGGCCTTTCCCTATCCTTGGTTGGCATAGCTATCCTTTGCGTAGTGCCCCTTTTTCCCGCATTCAAAACACGTGCCTTCCTCACGTCGTTTCTCTTTCTTGTCCTTCTTGTCCTTTGAATCCTTGCGGTATGGTTTATCTTTCTTCGTACTGTCCCGTGATGATGATCCTTTGGCATTCCTTTGCTGTGGCACATGGGTTTGGTAAACTCCCTTTTCATACAGGATAGCATCCTTCTGTTCAGCTCGCTTGACTATCTTGTCCAAAGAATCATCATCCTCCTCCCTGGGTTCTACCTCCGGGCATAGTCTAGGATGCATTGCTCCATACAATGTTTGTTTCAGCGGATACTGAGATACTGTTCCGGTAGGCAATCGTCCATGATAGATCAAGAGATCTGTCGCGACCAGGGTTATTCTTTCTGTTTTGCCATTTCGTACTTGCTGGATATCCTTGAACGTTTTGTATAGTTCTTCTGTATTCCGCGAGGATTGGAATCTATCTCTCGAGTACTTTATCAGGGTCGTTTCAGGGATCTTTTCCCCACTCTCATAGTGGTTCATTGCTTGGTGGTATGCTTCCTCTGTCTTTCCGGTACAGAAGCTTCCCAAGTATGCTCCGCTTTCTTCCTTGGTTTTGTCCACTCCATGTAGCGTAAGGTATTGCGAAGTTGCTCTGACCCACCGGTCAAATACTGCAGGTTTTAGGTCGTCCTTTTCGCCCCAGAATGAGGGTGGCAGTGGAAGTTTGATTTTAGGTCTTGCTCGCCCAGCCCCTGGGCTGGGCAGTTCGGCGGGTCCACCTTCAGACATTTCGTGTTCAGACTCTTCGTTACTCTAACTGTTGTCTGAGAAGCTTTCCGGATATTTGCTAGGGTTATCGTCTGGTGGCTGCCTTACTACCAAGTGATCTGATCCCTCTTCTTCGCTTTCTTCCTTCTTAGGTGTCCCGATAGGTATGCCTTCTTTCTTTGGTGGTTGCGCCAGTCCCTTTCCTTTACTGGGGGTGGGGGGAAAATGCCCAGGAAGGGTGGTTGCTGCCTTTGCTAATTCGTCAGGCGACTTGCTAAAGGTCTGCGTGGCCAAGTCACGCGCTAATTGTCGTTCTGCTTCATTGATCGAAAATTCCCTCTTTGGCCCTATCCATATCTCAGGTTGCCTTTTCTCGGTAAGGCCTTTTCATGGGACCTGCTCCCCACTTCAAGTCTCTAATGACTTGATTGTGTCATTTGGCGGAGCCGAACTTCTCGTGGTTCTGCCGCTCCCCGATGCTAGCTTTGCTTATTGGACCTTTCGTAGGTTGATGAGACCAGGTCCCTGCAGGTTTCTTAACCACTTGCTGAGGTTGAAAAAATGTAACGTGTTCGCGCGAGGCCCTAGTCATGTCGCGGTACGATAGGAGCAGGTGCATTCGTGATCAACAAGGAGCGAGCACTGCTTGCTAAAGGAGGCTTCGGATGGGGTGTAATAGGAGATCCAAGAAGCAACCGTTCAACCAAGTATATTTAAGAATACTATCTGTCGAAGTCTGCTGTTTCCATCGCGGGAATCAGCGGTCTTTAAATACAGCATATCGCTTATCTGCAGTATGAGCAATATTGCAAAACAAGGTGCGTATCAAATGATAGCACACGAAACACTACCAGTATGAAACAATACTGTAAAACCAAAGATAAAACAATTTGAGTATCAACCGATAGCACACGGAACACTACAATTATCAAACGACACTGTGAAACCAAACATAAAACAGTGCGTGTATCAACCGATACCACACGAAATACTACAAGTATCAAACAATACTGTGACACCAAACATAAACTCCTAGTAACCCGTACTAGTTACACCACGGGTGGTCTCTGGCTCTCATGGCCAACTCTATGCCGAAGTTCTCGGGCTTGGTATGGATGAGCGAGAGTGCGGGCGTGGCCTCTAACATCAGTACATTATTCTCAGCATCAATACTATACCCTCCTTCAAAAGCCTTTTCCAAGGCTGCCATCCGAGTCTTCAATGCCTGCTGATCCCGTATTATCCGCAGGTATGCCTCCTGCTACACCTTCATCCATTCCACCGCTGCCGTAGTGATCTGTGTTCAGAACACCTGCTGCTGCTGGGTGTTTCCCGTTCTTCACTTCCCGCTTCGCTTCCTCAAGCGACTTGGATACTTCGCAGACGATGTAAAGTTTGACATGTTCGCCGCAGAAGTCACTAAAGGGAACCCCATGTGGCGGTGGATGGCGTATGTTGTGTCCTAGGGTAGGGTTTTGAGAAAATGAGGGTACGGAGGCGCGAGGGTCTGTAATCAGGAGGTCAACATATTCAAGGGGTAACAGAACAGGAGCGGCCTCCAAGAGCAGTTGGTGGCCATCCTAGTCGACACCGCGAACATCCGCAAAAACCGACGCACCAAACGTGTTGGCGGTGTTCTCGTCAAGATCAAGGTCTGAATCCAAGTTGGATTCCATTCTGGTTCGAAGTTCGGTACTAGCCATTGCGCTTTCCACCCTGGGCTACTCGTTCTAGACAAGGTTACCAGTATTCACACAAGGTCGGTGCTGAAGTTCAGAAACAATTAATCAGGAGAGAAGTTAAGCGAGGAGCTCGGTTAAACGTATACTCTAACGGGGGCACCCCTAGGAAGTTGGATCCCCAGGTTGCGACCACAGGGAAGAACCTCAAACTTATCGCCAAACGTTCACACCGATGTAAGCATAAAGTAAGGGGTAAAACTTAATCTCGTTAAGCCTGACGCTTCACTCAATTAAGGTCTCGAGAGGATTCATTGTTGGAGTAGGAGAGTTCTCACATAGACTTTAAGGTAGTTTTACCTTATGCCAGAAACTCCACCATCAATTTACTCCAACCATTCGAGCACACCCTTCTCCGCTCAGGGCGGTGCGACACGTCTCCTGGCACACCCTTCAGGCATGCATGTGTCGACACAGTCTAGTCGGCGTTCACCTTATGCGGTTATCGTTTCTGCCGGGGATTTCCATTATACCCGCCGGGGTGACCAGCTCTGCGCATCGGTTCCTTGCCATTGGCTAACAGTCAAGGTACCTCATGAACTAGACTGTCTATGACGCCCTTCCCATATGCATTGATCTCTACTTGACTCCACAAGCTACCAGGAGCGGTTTCTCTATTTACTATTTACAGGTCCCGGACTTCCGCTATCTTCCGCAGGATGCGGTAGTCGCAGAGTGATACAATGGGTGCCACCCATGACCACTACCCCGGATCTACCTTACTTGTAGTAGGAATCATACTTTTAGTATCTCCGCACTTCCCTTTCACACCCTACAGTGTTGGGGACAGTTTCGGGCTTGGAAGGTGTAAAACTCGCCCAGTTGCCCCGGCACCACCCGGGACTACCTTCTGGACCCCCAAGGTTAATACCGGTTAACTCTGTCGGTTTTGGTCCGTTTTACCCCCAACAACTTGGAGGACGTACTCCACCTTCCACGCTATGCCCCCTTCTATATCCTGCGAAGAGCCTACAGTCGACCGGACGGCAGCAACGCATACTGTGTTGCAAGCATGTCTGCAAGGCTTCCTCATTGCTAGGCTGCACACAACTACACCACTGTTTGCCCATGACGTCCGGGCCTCGAGGCGGGGCCGGAGGGGTATGTTAGGAATAATGTCCCCAATATACAGCTTCATCAACACTACGTAGCTCACCCAATAGCATTCTCTGGAACCCCAGATTCCAGCTTCATGTATGGCTACGCGTAACAAACATTCCAGTCAATTTTCCCGAGGTCCCCGAGTGACTTCGCATTGGAAGGTAGGGTCACTCAGGACTTTGGGCAGGGTAACCCAAGCCCCAGGGCAGGGTAACCTGATCACGAGGGTAGGGTAACCCTGTCCAGCAGAGCAGATAACTTTTTCCGGTTACCCTGTCTATCCCGGTGCCGGCGATACACATTTCAGCCCTGTCTCCAGTTACCCGGACTAGCTAAGCAACTGCCCCTTCAGAGGTCCCTAAGTACACTGGCACCGCTTGAGGGTGTATCCAGGTACCTAAGTCCCTGACCAGCCAATTCTGTTCATTCTCGGACTCCGGGCCATTGGGTCTCCGTAGGCCAGGTACTTACTTGCCTGCCGGTTCCTACCAGTTCTCCTACTAGTGACCTGTATGGGTGTAGGTTCCGCCTGCTATAGCTTGTGTATGCTGGGTCATTACACAGATGTGCAGAAGTTTTCACTACGGCGGGCAAAATGGAAATCCACTTCAGAAACCATAACCGCATGAGGTGAACACCAACCAGAGTGTGTCAACACATGCATGCCCGAAGGGTGTGCCAGGAGACATGTCTGACCACCCTTAGCGTAGAAGGGTGTGCTCTAATGGTTGGAGTAAACTGATAGGGGAGTTTTTGGCATCAGATAAAACTACCTGAAAGTCTATGCGAGAACTCTCCTACTCCAACGATCAATCCACTCGAGACCTTAATTGAGTAAACCATGAGCCTTAACGATCTTAAGTTTTACCGCTTACTTTACTCTTACATTGGTATGAACTTTTGGCGATAAGTTTGCAGTTGTTCGGTGCGGTCACAACCTAGGGATCCATCTTCTAAGCGGTGCCCCCATTCTACAGATGGCGTATCTTGATTAACCTTTTCACCCCAATCAGGACAGCATCATTGCCCTGACTCCATCGTAAGCTGGCAACAAAATCTACGGAGCCATATTCCTAAGGCTTGTCTTGGACCAGGAGAGGAGGCAGTATGCTGAAGATGGCCTGGTACAACATGTGGCTCCTTTGCCATGTGTGATACTTTTTCACAAAATGATCTATATCTCAATGCATGCCAGGCCAGTAAAAACTGCGGGAAACTAAGTTATAGGTCTCCCCTCTACCCGGGTGCTCTGTATTAGGACAGTCATAGGTTTTTTGGATTAGTGACAGCTGCACTCTTACACACAACATGAACTGGTATAGTGAAATAGGTATGTCATGTGATTATAGGTAAAAGGTTACGTGTGCCATCCTAGAATCTGTCGTAATATTTGGAGAATGAGTTGATTTCTACTAATATGACACTAGCACAAAACCCTCATTTACGCTACCACTGCTGGTCGCTTACTGAGGGGTTTCACTGAGTTATTAAAAGAAGACCTGCGACTATTCTGACAAGCTTGCATAAACTAAATCAGGTGGTTGATTGTGGTGATGAATGTATGCAAAGATTACTCAGCGGGACTAATGGATGGATGCCGACCGGGGGGAGGTCAGCTACCCTGATAAGAGTCCCCTGGTGCCATTTTTTTTTTCTTTTTCCTCATTTCGTTTATTTATTATAAGTAGGTACAAAGAACGCATTCACCATTAACAGTATAGCGATAAAGACCACCAACTACAGTCCAACCACCCGCAAGAAGCCATGGAAAACCCTCTGGGGTAACAAAACACGGACCCCCAGTGATGGAGCTGAATACAGCGAACCCAACACCTCCACGGACATGCAGCAACAAAAGAAAGCCCCTCCCGACAGTGAGAGAGCAGTTAGATCCCCACAAATTAGAAACCCCGAGACCCGGAAAGGAGAAATATACCCCACACTCTCCCACCCCTAAAGCAAATGACTTGTAGCAAGGGCACATAATGCCCAGGCACAACAGAGGGCAACAGACGAGCTAGGTTGCTGAGCGGCCAGGGACGAAAGCACGGGATCCCAAGGGAGGAGGACAGATCGCGGCTGTGTGGCAGGCGAAGCTGACCCTGTGCCCACTGGAACACAGAGTAGGTGGCAGTAAGGTACCAGCTGAGGGGTGGATGACTCCCGTAGAGAAAGTCAGAGCCGGAAAGGGGAGGCAGAGGGGATGCCAGCCCAGTGGAGAGGATGCCAGCTGAGTAGGATGGATGACGCTGCGAGCAGCATCAGAGCCAGACTGAAAAGTGGCCAGCTGAGGCTGGCGGGAAAGGACAGAAGCAGGAAGGCCCCAACCGAGTAAGATAGCCAACGATACGGCAGCAGGCTGCAACTGGGGTCACAGAAACCATCCCCCCCCCAGGCAAAGCACAGTGTTTTACCACTTCTCTCATGGAGTCCCTTGTTCTCCGAGAGAAAGCGTCACTTAATGGATGGGATACCATAGCCGTGCTATGCCAGGATGAAGGACCAGGCCCCTGATAGCCCGGAGGACCACCAAGCAGACTGACCGTCAGACCAAGCCCTCCCAGAAGAAAGCCGACCGTGCAAATGCTAAGCGAGCCTAGCAAAAGCTGGGAAGTATAGAAGAGGAACCACCGCGAGACAGTCCCAGACAGAAGACAGCGTCCCCACGAGGATTAACTCAGCAGGAGGGAAGGTGGAGGCCATAGGTAATGCCTGGCCAAGCGAGGGAGGAAAAGAAGTAGTCTAGCACCCACAGGGGGGGTGCGAGACCCGTAGTTGTGATGATAGTTCTCTGGTATTGAGTCGTTCCCAAATAGGAAATCTTTTTCAATGACAGGAGTTGTAACGGAGACAGAGTGTGAGTCCCCAGGTGCCATACAGGTAGTAAGAATGAATTTCAAGTCCATTAACCAAGGAATGCAGAGGAAAATGTTGATGAAGGAACGTTGCCTAAGAGAAGATCGTTCACCCATACCCAGAGGCTTGATAAGATAGAGATGGGTAATAGCTGCTCATGGGAAAGGTTAACCCTGAGCATTATGAGCCCTAAACACTATTGGTGTAATAAGGAAGAAGTATGCCTCCTATGAGTAGACACAGGCGGGCAGTATGCCCAGCTGCATCAATAAGTCTGTCATCGGAACTGATCACTCCAGATGCAGATAAAGAACCTGTAACTGTTTGCCTCCGTGTAAGGGTTCAAGGGACTATAGATAGAAAGGACAAGGCGAGTAGGGGAGTGGGAACACCCGCTCCAATGTCCAGAAATTTCAGAGTCATGCGGGGTAAAGGCTTTCAGGGTTCCAGGAGTTTGCACTAGAAGCACCAGGTAAAATTAGATAGCCCATGAAAACCCAGACACAGAATATAAATATTGAGATAGCTCCCACACTTTTACAGACTATCAGTGATGGAGAGGAGATCTTATCAATATATTCGTTATACGATACACTTCTTATATTACTTCTATTGGTGCATCTAAAGTCAGCCTTCCTAGCAATCCCTTCATCACATATCAGACCTTAGGTCAGACTCGCTTGTCCCCAGAGTTGGCCACTACCTAACATAGATGGCTTGATGGAGGTAAATGTTTGGGTGGTCAGAGAATAGCAGCTTGTTCTGCCCCCTATGGCATCCCATGGGGGAGATGAGACGGAATATCAGTCGCCTTGGTTCATGGATTTCAAGCTCGGTGTGGTGGTTGGGTTAGCATTGTATGCCTCCTACCAAAGATCTTACAGAAAAGATGCTCGAGTTGTGAGTGTGATGTTTGCCAACAAACCAATGCTATGGGACTTCAACACAGCCTGGATATGGTGTTCTTGTCATTGTTCTTCCTCTTCCTCTGTTGGCCCCTGTATCCAGGTTAACACGGCTGCTTTCCTACTGGGCTTTCCTGGCCAGTATTCTATATCATAGTCAAATTGGTTAAAGAATTCCAACCACCATGCTTCTCTGCAGTTCAAGAGGCTCTTGGTAATAAAGTACGGGAGATTAGAATGAGGAGTCAGGATGGTGACTATATATCTGATGAGGTAGTATCTCCATTCCTCAAAAGCATGTACTACAGCCATGAGTTCCTTATTATAGATGTCATAGCTGCACTCAGCCACTGTATATATGCTAGAATAGAAGTCGGCAGGGTGGAGCACTATGTAACGGGGGCACCACTAGGAAGATGTTGTGACGGGGGCACCGCGAGGAAGATGGATCCAAAGGTTGCGACTGGACTGAACAACTTCAAACTCATCGCCAAAAGTTCACACCAATGTAAGAGAAAAGTGAAGGGTAAAATTTAATATCGTTAAGCCTGACGCTTCACTCAATTAAGGTCTCGAGAGGATTGATTGTTGGAGTAGGAGAGTTCTCGCATAGACTTTCAGGTAGTTTTATCTTATGC
>PYWC01000031.1:1198592-1222886 GCA_003182015.1 Tuber magnatum | reverse complement strand
CCTTGAACAGGGTAATCCAAGCCTCAAGGCAGGGTAACCCTGTTCTGAGGGTAGGGTAATCTTGTCAGGTGGACAAGTGGACTTTCTCCTGTTACCCTATCTATCCCACTGCCGGAGATAGACACACTCGGCCTTTCCCCAGTTACCCAGCCTAGCTGTGTATTGGCCCTCCATAGGTCCCTAAGTACGCTGACACCAATCTTGGGCGTAGCCATGTACCTAAATACTTGTGCCCACTAAGTCTGCTCATCTCGGAGCCCGGGCCATCGGGTCTCCGTAGGTCAAGTACTCACCTGCCTGCCGGTTCCTACCAGTTCGCCTCCGGGCTACCTGTATGGGTGTAGGTTCTGGCTGCCATAGCTCCTGTATGCTGGGTCGTTACAGCAATAGACGTTTCTGACCTGTCTCCAGTTACCCGGCCTAGCTGCGCAACTTCCTATTCAGAAGTCCCTAAGTACGCTGACACCACTCCCAGGTGTATCCAGGTACCTAAGTCTCTGACCAGCCAATTCTGTTCATTCTTGGAGCCTGGGCCATAGGATCTCCGTAGGTCAAGTATTTACTTGCCTGCTGGTTCCTACCAGTGCACCTCCTGGCTACCTGTGTCGGTATAGGTTCCATCTGCCATAGCTCATGTATGCTGGGTCGTTACACTGGCAGCTTTGTCACTACTGGACTCTGTAGCCTCCTTTGGCTCCTTGAGTTGTCACATGCATTCTAGCCCTTCCTTTAATGTGTTCTGGCTAGGCCCTAGTCATGTAGTGGTACGATAGAAGCAGATGGCTTCTTGATCAACAAGAAGCCAACACTGCTTACTAAAGGACTCTCCGAGCGCAGTGTGATAGGAGATCAAAGAAGTAACCATTCAACCCAGTATATTCTGAATACTGTCTGTCGAAGTCTGCTGTTTCCACTGCGGGAATCAGCGATCTTTAAATACAGCATATCGCCTATCTCCAGTATGAGCAATATTCTCCAACACTTTGTGTATCAACTAATAGCACACGAAATAATACAAGAATCAAATGATAATCTGAAACCAAATATAAAACAATTTGTGTATCAACCAACAGCCCACGAAACAATACAAGTATCAAACAATACTGTGAAACCGAACATAAAACAATTTGTGTATCAACCGATGGCACATGAAACAATACCAGTATCAAACGACACCATGAAAACAAACATAAAACAATTTGTATATCAACCGATAGCACACAAGACAATATGGGTCTCAAACGATGATGTGAAACCAAATATAAAACAATGTGTATATCAACAGATAGCACACGAAACAATACCAGTATCAAACGATACTGTGAAACCAAGCATAAAATAACCTAGTACCTGTACCGGTTACACTTCCTGTAGGACTTGCTTCCTACCCCTCATCCTAAGAGGTTCAATAGCGTGTGCTGGCAAAGCCGACCACGGTGGGGTCTACCACTTCCAGCTCCTAGCATTTCTTGGTGGATGTCTGTAGGTCGATCAGGCCTCCTCTAGGCACAATATTTGTAACCACTTGCTGAGGTTAAAAAAATGTAACATGTTTACACCTAGGGTGCTTATCATGCTTCAAGTATGATAGTAGCAGGTGGCCTGCTCGCTGTGCAAGAGGCGCGAGCTCTATAGACTAAAGGAGGCTTCAAAAGGGCATATTAGGAGATCAAGAAGTAACTGTTCCACCAATTATATTAATGACCCTGTCAGTTCAAGTGTGCTGTTTCCATCGTGGAATCAACGGTGTTTAAATACAAGTTCTTACTCATCTACAGTCTAAGCGATAATATAAATCATTCAAAGTATCATGCGATACCTTTGAAACACAACAAGTATCAAAACAATACTGTAAAACAAAGCCTAAAATATTGAAATTACCAAGGGATACCTTTGAAATATAACAAGTATCAAATGATACAGTAAAACATAATATAAAACATTCAAAGCATCAAGTAATACCTTTGAAACATAGTAAGTATTAAACGATACTGTAAAACGAAACATGAAACATGCAATGTATCAAGCAATACCTTCGAAACATCACCAGTATCAAACAATATTATCAAATCAAATATAAAACATAACCTAGTACCTGTACCGGTTACAGCGATGATTAAGCATAGTGCCTCCTTACTTTTGTTAGCTGAAATATTTATGCAAATCTCAAAGGCCAAAATCTTTACTAAGCCGGATATCTGAGGGGTATATAACTTGATCTCTATAAAGAAAGGGGAAGAGTGGAAAACTGCCCTTGGGATCTAATATGGCTTGTATGAGTTCACGGTTATACTGTTTGGCCTTACCAATACTCCTGCCAGCTTAGAGGCATATATTAATAAGGCCCTGTGCTGCAGCTTAGACCACTTCTATACTGCCTATTTGGACGACATTAGGCATGTGTAGTGAGACCTAAGAAGAACATGTTAAATATATCTGCTGGGTCCAACAAGCCCTGGCCGAGGCGAAACGAGAGGTCAAACCCCAAAAGTGTAAGTTCCATGTAGGCTAAGTAGAGTACCTTCGGTTCATCATCACCACTTCAGGAATCCGTATGGATAACACCAAGGGGGAAACCATTATTGCCTGGCCCATGGCCGGGTGCGTACAGGATATGCATGGTTTCTTGAGATTTGGCAACTTCTATTATTGATTCATGAATACCTATTTCCACCTCGGCCGAGCTCTCACCCCCTTTTACCAAAAAGGATGAACCATTTGTCTGCACCCCTGAATGCCAGCAGGCCTTTGAGGCCCTTAAAACCGCCTTCACCACCAGCCTAGTCATAGTCTGTTTGAATTTCTTCAAGGTTATGATAAGTGAAACGGAGCGCTCAGACTTCATGTCTGTCAGCACCATGTCGCAAGGTGACGAGATGGGAGTGTGTAATGACCCAGCATACATGAGCTATAGCAACTAGAACCTACACCCATACAGGAAGCCAGGAGGCATACTGGTAGGAACTGGTAGTCAAGTAAGCACTTGATCTATGGAGACCCAATGGCTAGGGCTCCGAGATGAATAGGACTAGCTGGCAGAGTACTTAGGTACCTGGCTGCACCCTGGAGTGGTCTCAGCATGCTTAGGGACCTCTGAAGGGGCAGTTACTCAGCTAAGCTGGGTAACGGGAGAAAGGTCAGAAGTGTCTATCTCCGGCGAGGGAATAGACAGGGTAACAGGGAAAAGTTATCTTGTCCACCAGACAGGGTTACCCAACCCTCAGGATCAGTTTACCCTGCCATAGGGCTTGGGTTACCCTGTCCTAAGTCCTGAGTTACCCTACCTTTCAATACGAGGTCCGGCGAGGAGTTTGAGAGAAATAACTGAAATGTTTGTCACATGAAGCCATGCATAATATTGGAATCTAGAGTTCTAGGAGGTGCTATTGGGCTAGCTACACAGCTCCGAAGAAGCTGTAAATTAGAGACATTATCCCTATCATACCCCTCCAGCCCCGCCTGGAGGCCCTGATGTCATGGGCAAGCGGTTGTGTAGTTGTGCGCAGTCTGGCAAAGAGGAATCTTTGCAGTCCTGCTCGAAACACCATCTACGTCGCTGCTGTCCGGTCAACCGCAGGCCGTTCGCAGGATATAAAAGGGGGCATAGGGTGGAGGGTGGAGTACCTCCTCCAAGTTGTTCGGAGTAAAATGGACCAAAAGTAATGGAGTTAACAGGTGTTAACCGTGGGGGTCCTGAAGGTAGTCCCAGGTGGTACAGGGGCGACCAGGAGAGTTTTACAACTAACAAGCCTGAACATGTCCCTAATGCCATAGGCTCTGGAAGGGAAGTGCAGAGACACTGAAAGCATAATTCCTATTACAGGTATGGTGGATCGGAGGTAGTGGTTATGGGTAGCGCGCTTTGAACCCCTCCGGGACCACCGTATCTTGCTGAAGACACTGGAAGACTGAGAAGCGTAAATAGTGGATAGACAAACTGCTCAGGGTAGCTTCCAGGGTTATGTGGAGATCAATGCACATGGGAAGAGTGTCATAGATAGTCCAGTTCATCTAGTGTCTTGACTGTTAGCTACTGGCAATATGCCGATGCAAAGATGTTTTCACTATGGCAGGCCAAATGGTATTGCATCCTAGAACCGATAACTGCATAAGGTGAACGCCAACCAGAGTTTGTCGACACATGGATGCCCAAAGTCTATGATAGGAGATGTGTCGGACCACCCTTAGCGGGGAAGGATGTATTCGAATAGTTGGAGTAAACTGATGGTTGAGTTCCTGGTTTAAGATAAAACTACTACAACATCTATGCGAGAACTTTCCTACTCCAACAATCAATCTGCTCGAGACCTTAATTGAGTGATGTGTCAGGCTTAGCGATATTAAGTTTTGCCACCTACTTTACTCTTATATCTGGGTGAACTTTGGAGGATAAGTTTGAAGTCGTTCGGTGCTGTCGGAACCTTGGGATCTATCTTTCTAGGGGTACCGCCATTACAGTATATCGTTAAGTGACCTCCTCGCTTAACTGCTCCCCTGATTGATTGTTTTCGACCTTCAGGACTGACCTTGTGTAAATGCTGGTATCCTTGTCCTGAACATGTAGCCTAGGGTGGAAAGCCCAATGGCTAGTACTGAACTTCGATCCTGAATAGAATTCAACACGGATTCTGATCTTCACTTAAAGGAGAACACTGCCAACAGGTTTGGTGTGTCCGTGTTTCTGCATGTTTCTGGTATTGAACGGAACGGCCACCAGTTGCTCTTGGAGGCCACCCCTATTCAGCTACCTGATGAATGTGTTGATCTTATGATTACAGACCCTCACGCTAAGGTGCTTTTGTTTTTTCAAGATTCTACACTTGTCCACAACAGGAGCCCTCCACAGCCAGGAGGTGTCCCGTTTAGGCATTTCTCATCCAAGTTCATCAAACCTTACACCATCTGCAAGGCAGACAAGTCCCTCCCGGAAGCGAGCGAGAAATGAGAAACTGGAACAACCAGCAGCAGCAGGTGTTCTGTAAACGAATTACTACGGTGGCGCTGGAATGGATGAAAGTACAGTAGGTAGCCTACCTGCGAATGCTGAAGGACCAGAAGGCATTGAAGGATTGTATGGCAGCATTGGAAAGGGCCTTTGCTGGAGAGTATAGCATTGATGCTGAGAATGATTTCCTGATGATAGAGGCTGTACCCCCACTTCCACTTGTCCATACCAAGTCCGACAATTTTGGGATGGAATTGGCTATAAGCGCCAGGGATGAACAATGGAGGCCGTACCTAAGCCCTGTGGGTATACGAATGCTAGAAAGCCTCAAGGGTGAATGCTACAGCTATACCTCTTCCTTCACAAGAGTATCAATGAGCTCTCTATCCGTTCCCTCCTCAATCACTCGCAGTCATTGGGGAAATCCAGCGATTAGACCAACTGACAGACATTGTGTCAGGAAAAGAACATCGAAGCGAAAGGTTATCATGGCACAAGACACGCCTGACACTACTCATCGTCTGACCCCCACTCCTATCACTTCTCCCGCAACACCTTCAGTTGCAACTCCCATACCTCCTATTGCCGTCCCAAGACCCACACCTCTACCAATTCTATTGCCCGCCCCTGACACCTCTCCTGCCACAGCCTTCCCGCCAGTAGCAACAGTTACCCCTGGGCTCCGGCCACTGCAAGTGGCATCAGCTGGATTTTTTGAACACATGCAGCGCTAGGAAGAGTGAGTGCCCGCAGCTCCATCCACGGGAATGCCGATCCCTGGGCCTGGCATGCCTGCCTGCTCTGTTCCTTGGGTACTGGTGATTCTCTCTACCCCCTTAAAACTAGCTCTTCCCTCCATGCTCCTCCCGATTACAAGCAGTGAGTCAGACAGCCCAGATGAGTTTTGTCTTTCGGGCTCCAAATCAGAAGAGAGAGGCATGGGGTGGATCCTTTGCCACTTCGATCAGTGCAGGAAGGAACAACGGACATCGGTAAGATACAGAAGAAGGCAGAAGGAAGGAGATGGATGACCAACATGTGGGTATTGTGGGTCATGGAGACACACTGGTCCCCCAATGTAACACCTGAGCTGTCCAGAGCTTCAGGCATTTCTGCGGATAACTCAGGCGGTTCCTAACTCAACTCCTAACAGTGGGCGATACCCCGTTGCACCACCGGTATCAGTACTATCATGGGCTAACCCTCCTCAGGATGGGAATCAGGACGGACAGGAGGAACTGTTTGATGGGTACGGTAAACCACGGGAACCCTCAGGTGGAAATGCCAGGGGTAGTGGAGATCGAAATATGCTATCTGGGGGTGGTACCACAGGAGTGGTACCGATCCAGGGGACTCCGACCATGACAGTTCTGAGGATGATGATACCAACCCTCTCCCTGATTAGACCCAATTTCTCGGCACTTGCAAGGATGATTGGAGCAATGAGAAGAAAGGACGGTGGGACCGCTGTACTAAGAAGCTGTTATGGGAATTAGGGAGCAGAGCGACCTCATGGCCATCCTCCAGACAGGGGCAGAAGAAGCTGGAAAAGCTGAGTGGTATTCTGGCATTTAAGGGAAAGGTCACTGAACTTGCCCGCTTCCCAACACTGGTAGAGGTTAAGTTCGAGTATATTGCTGGGTGCAGGTTGACTGATATAGATAAGGTAAACCAGGTAATACCCCTTTTAGAAGACTATGCCCAAGCATGGCATTTAGGGCTGTACTCACACGTTAATAAGGAGGCAGCCAAGCAGACTGGAGTTCCCGTTAATAACAGTAACCCATTGAAAACGTGGAAAGGATTCTGGGAACGGCTCGAATGGAGTTTCCGTGGTGACTAAGCAGAACAAGACTGATCCCTTCCTTACTGGCGCGACCTAGTGACAAAGCCACATCACATTGATGAGTAACTGGACAAGATAATTGACTCCATGTATAAGCTTGGCTATACAAACCCAGTACAGGTACGAGAAAAGGTATCGTCGGGTATTACCCGAGAGGTTCAGAATGCACGGGCACTTAAGGAGCCCTACCCAACCTACTTGAATGACCCCCTTGATCTTCTTCGGGAAGTTGGACGTATGCTGGAAGACACCATCGGGTTCAGTAACCATGTTATCCACCTGGTTCAACGGTTTCAGCTAATGGATGACAAGGATGATAGGTCATTGACTTCCTGATAGTTCAAAAAGAAGGAAAAAGGTTTAGGCAGACAGAACCAGAGGCCTGGCAAATCTACTAACTTTAATATAGGGAAACAGGCAAAGCTGGCAACTTCTGAGTATGCAATAGCATATAAGGAAATCCGGTCGACTTTGACAAAATGTTGGAGAAAGCACAACCAGTGCACTAAGTGTGGACAAATGGGTCACTTCTGGAGAAAGTGTACTGCAGTTTCCCCAGTTGTTAGTGCATCCAAGCAGGCTCGTGGGTTGAAACGGTCAGCCCCAGTAAGCCAGCCCCCGGGTATGAACAAGGGGCTAAAGCGTGTTCAAGTGTCACCTCTGACTTTCTTGTTGAAGATCGTTGAAGTCCGACAGGTATCACCTCAGATTATGGAGGTTGATACTGACGGCTCAGAATAGTTAAGAACCCATTCTACGTAAGGTATAACCTTACTAACCTGTATCCATAGACCACTGAGGGATGGATGCAAAGGACCACAGAAGTGGCTTCTAGGATGGGTGTGTACCCCTCTACTGCATAACCAAGTCTGATACTGACTACACCCAGGGAGTGTGGGCAGATAGATGTTGTGAGCTGTGTGCGGTGGGATGGGCTATCTTTCATTTTTTGCGTTTCTGGTTATTTTCTTTGTTCTAGTTATATGCATTTCTTTCAGGATTTCCTCAGCTGGAGGGGCAAGTCAGTGGACTTTATTTCCATTGAGGTTGGGTGAGGTCTGACTGGAGGAAACAGTCGACATTGGGGAAGCAAGGATGCTTCGCTTAGAACCAGTCCAACAGTGGACCTCTACCCACCTCGCGGAACATTGTTACATTTAGTACAAGTAGAATTGGTTCGGACTGGATTTGATCAAATAAATAGTGTTATTTCCAAGTTTAAGTGAGGAGGGTTTATTACCTGAAATCATGCTGGCGTGATAGTAAACACCCTAGCTATTGGTAAGACAAATCCCAATCTCTTAACGTTGACCAACCTGTTGTGGCCACTCTTGTGTCAAAAGACAAGAGACCAGAATTTTATTAAGCCAAGATGACTAAGTCCCGAAGAGAAGCGAAGAGGCAAAAGCGTAACAACTTGCCTGATCATACCAAGTCCCTCCACCTGCGGGTGAAGTTAGACTAGAAGATTGGGGCTAGACATGTAAGCGCTGCAGCGCTCCTCCTACTTGATAGTGGAGCTACTGGGCAAGTACTTAGTACCCAATGTGTTAAGCAAACACAGGCACCTTGTGTACGGCGAAGAGTACATGTGCCGATAAGCGACACAAGCAGTAATCACATTCCCGGGTCAGGTCTGCACTATACTACATTATTGGAGATGACAATAGGCGACCACCGTAATGGGATGCACTTTGAAGTTGCGAATATGCACGACACCAAGGTGGATGGGTACCAACCGATGTTTTGGTTGAGGGACCATAACCCTGACATAGATTGGAAGACAGGATCACTAACCTGGCACTCAGATTTCTGCAAGGCTAACTGACGAGCAGAGCAGGGGCAGTTAGTGTTCATGACCGATGAAGAGTTACAAGCACAAGACCCTAGTGATGTGTACCTGTAGGAAATTGTACAATTTCCTGATGAGGAAGGTGCGGACATTATGGTTAAGCTACTCCCGGAGTATAAGGACTATGCGGACATCTTCATTCAAGAATGGATTGAGGCATCCCTGGAGTACTCGAAGTATGACCAAACAATCGAGTTGCAACATGGGACTCAACCTGTGCTTGGGCCTATCTATCCGTTATTGGAAAAGGAGCTTAAGGCACTCCGGATATCTCTCAACAACCTGCTACAAACAGAAAAACTCTAGCAATCTAGTTCCTTGGCAGCCGCCCGTATCCTCTTAGTGCCAAAACCGGATGGTACATTACAATTGGTAATAGATTACCGAGGGCGGAACAAAATCACGGTTAAGAGTAAGTATTCTCCACCGCTGATGAATAAACTGCGCGATAGGTTAGAAAAAGCCGCTGTGTTCAGCAAGTTGGACTTGGAGAATAGCTACTACCTTCCAAGGATGGCAGAAGGTAAGGAATGGAAGATGGCCTTCCAATGTAGATATGGACTGTATGAATACATGGTCATGCTATTTGGGCTATGCAACACCCTGGCGACTTTTCAGAGCATGATAAAGGAGGTCTTCCAGGACCTCATGGATGAAGGAGTTATTGCCTACATAGATGGCATTCTGATCTACTCTAAGACCATGGAAGAGCGTGTAGCAATGGTGAGACGTGTCATGGAGAAATTGCAGAAAGTCAGACTCTGCGTAAGTATGAAGAAGTCTGGTTTCTACCAACGCGAAGTTGAATTCCTCAGATACAAGACCTCTGACATAAGGATTTCTAGGTTGTTGGAGAAGGTGCAAACAATCAGGGACTGGGCACCTCCGACATACACTGTTGACTTTCAAAGCTTTATGAGCTTTGCCAACTTCTATTTTCAGTTTATAGAGGGTGTCAGCAAGATAGTGAACCCTCTTACAGACTTGATAAGGATAGATGTCCGATGGGAATGGACACCTGCAGGTGTGCAGGCCTTCAACCATTTGAAGCAGGCATTTACGTCCAAATCCATCGTAGCCCATTTTGACTCTGAATGGTCAACCTGGCTGGAAACCGACGCTAGTGACTTTGCATTAGGAGCCATTCTCTCCCAGTTCTGTGATGATAAGACATGGCATCCAGTGGCCTATCATAGCTAAAAGTTTCACCTAGTGGAGTTTAATTGTGATGTCCAGTACAATGAAATAACAGCCATCGTAGGGGCATTCAAGAAATGGGATCATCTGCTATGCTTGGTAATAGGCGAGTTGGTGATCTATCCGAATCATAAGAATTTGGAGTACTTCAAGAGTACCAAGATCCTTAACTATAGTCAGCACTGCTGGGCTCAGTTCCTGCAACTGTTTAACTACCAGGTGGTTTACCGAGAAGGGCGGTTGAATGGGAAGGGAGATGCTTTATTGTGGCATAGGAACTACCGCCTTGAAGGTGGGAGTGATTTTCCACCACAGTCGTTTTTTTGCCCCGGGTAGTGGGTTGGGAGCCAGGAACGGGACATCTTGTGACTACAGGTGTTGCAAGTATGCCAAGGATTTCGGCTCCGGTCTTCCTTTTTGGATTAGCTGCCGGTAGCAATGAAATACGACCTGGTATACTTAAAGATCTGGAAGGCAACGACTCCCGGTGACAAAGAAGTCGACCAACATTTCACAACAGGAAAGGGCTTACTCCAGTACAAGAACAGGTGGTATGTTGCTAAGAGTCAAAATTTGAAGTGGACAATTATAGAGGCCGAACATGACTCCCGAATCGCTGGACACTTGGGGACTTACAAGACCATTGTTAGTGTTAGGGCTAACTTCTATTGGCTCAAGATGGATGAGCACATCACGGACTATGTACCAACAGGTGATGCGTGCCAAAGAAATAAGTCCATCAAGCAAAAGAAGTTTGGTCTGCTGGAACCTATTGATGTTCCTATGTGGCCTTGAACAGCGATTTCAATGGACTTCATTGTAGCGCTGCCAGAGTCGGAAGAATAGACCATGATCTGGGTCATTGTGAACATGTTTTAGAAAATGGCACATGTTATACCCCTGACCACTGAGGTACCGATCAAGGGGCTTGCCTTGATATTCCTGAAGGAAGTTCGGCGGCTTCATGGACTCCCAGAGTTTATCATTGCGAACCGAGATAGCTGATTCACATCCAAGTTCTGGATAAGTCGAATGCACTTGTTACAAGTAAAACTAAATGTTTCGACTGCATTCCACCCTGAGACTGATAGGCAAACTGAGAGGGTTAATCAGACACTGGAGCAGTACCTGTGTAGCTACTGCTCCTATCAACAGGATGGTCGGGTTTTGCTACTACCCCTAGCAGACTATGCATACAACACCTCGACATCAGAATCCACCAGGTTGTCACAATTTGAGATGAATTATGCGTTCAACCCACAGACAAACTGGTCGCGTATGGTCTCTGATAATCAAGGAATACACCATAGGAGTTGGCTCTTCGTTAAGGATTGGGAAGGAACCTGGCAACAGATTCAAGAAAGGATTCAATAGGCCCGGAAATGGCAGCGGAAATGGCCTGACCAGAAAAGACTGCCTTCACTGAAATAGGTTCCCATGGAGGATGTGGCTGTTGGGTGGGTGAAGAAAGCGGACTGCATGATATTGAACAGAAAGAACAGCTGCACAAAGTGTCCAATGGAGAAGGTGGACCACCAGATGTTTGGCCCTTTTGTAGGCAAATGTCGGGTGGGTACTCTAGTATATGAACTCCAATTGCCTCCTAGATGGAGCAACCAACTAGTTTTCAAGGTCACATTGCTAGAACCATACCGTGAGGATCCAGGATCGGGTAGGGTCAAGGACGTCAGTACCCCGGAACTTGTGTACAATGAGCCAGGGTATGTTAGCGAAGCTGTTATGGATAGGCCATGTTACGTTGGAGCAAAGCCGAAGTTCGCGTTGTGCCTCATATAGTACCTGGTTTCATGGGAAGGCTACAGAGTGGAGGAGAACCTATCCGAGCTCTATGAGATGCTAGGAGGGACAGGCTTACAGGCCATTCTGGATTTCCACCAGAGATACCGGTCCAAGCCCAGAGAGTATAAGGTCTTGGGGAATGGAGTCGTGGCAATAAAAGACAACGCTAACCATCTGTGACAGACGACAGAGAAGAGGGGAGTGATGTAACGACCCAGCATACAGGAGCGATGGCAACCGGAACCTACACTGATACAGGAAGCCAAAAGGCATACTGGGAGAAACTGGCAGGTAAGTAAACACTTGACCTAAAGAGACTCGATAGCCTGGGCTCCAAGATGAATGGAACCAGGTGGCAGAGTATTTAGGTACCTGGCTGCACCCTGGAGTCGTGTCAGCATACTTAGGGACCTCTGAAGTGGCAGTTACTCCGCCAAGCTGGGTAATGGGAGAAAGGTCAGAAGTGTCTATCTCCGGCAAGGGAATAGACAGGGTAACAGGGAAAAGTTATCTTGTCCACCGGACATGGTTACCCTACCCTCAGGATCAGGTTACCCTGTCATGGGGCTTGGGTTACCCTGTCCTAAGTCCTGAGTTACCCTACCTTACAATACGAAGTCCTGCAGGGAGTTCAGGAAAAATGACTGGAATGTTTGTCACACAAAGCCATGCGTAATACTGGAATCTGGAGTTCTAGGAGATGCTATTGGACGAACTACACAGCTCTGAAGAAGCTGTAAATTAGGGACATTATTCCTATCATACCCCTCCGGCCCCGCCTTGAGGCCCGGATGTCATGGGCAAGGGGTTGTATAGTTGTGCGCAGTTGGGCAAAGAGGAATCTTTACAGACTTGCTAGCAACACCGTATACGTCGCGGCTGTCCGATCGACCAAAAGCTGTTGGGAGAATATACCACGGGGCATAGGGTGGAAGTCGGAGTACCTCCTCTAAGTTGTTCTGAGTAAAACAGGGCATAACTGACGCAGTTAACAGGTGTTAACTGTGGGGGTCCCGAAGTTAGTCCCAGGTGGTACCAGGGGGACCGGCAGAGTTTTACACCTACCAAGCCCGAACGTGTCCCTAATACCATAGGCTCTGAAAGGGAAGTGTAGACACACTAAAAGCATGATTCCTACTACAGGTAAGGTGGATCTGGGGTAGTGGTCATGGGTAGGACCGATTGGACGCCTTCTGGACAACCATATCTTGTGGAAGACACTGGAAGACCGAGAATCATAAATAGTAGATAGATAAACGGCTCATGCCAGCTTCCAGGGTCATGTAGGGAACAATGCATATGGGAAGAGTGTCGTAGATAGTCCAGTTCATCCGGTGTCTGGACTGTTAACCACTGGCAAGATGCCGATGCGAAGAAGGTTTCACTCTGGTGAGCAAAATGGAAATGTGCCCTAGAAATGATAACCACATAAGGTGAACGCTGCCTAGAGTCTGTCGAAACATGCAACCACAAAGGGTGTGCTAGGAGATGTGTCGGACCACCCTTAGCGGAGAACCGTATATTCAAATAGTTTAAGTAAACTGATAGAGAAGTTTCTGGTATAAGATAAAACTACTTCAATGTCTATGCGAGAACTCTCCTACTGTAACAAGCAATCCTCACGAGACCTTAATTGAGTGAAATATCAGGCTTAACGATATTAAGTTTCATCATCTACTTTACTCTTACATCAGTATAAACCTTTGGTGATAAGTTTGATGTTGTTCGGTGCGGTCACAACCTTGGGATCCATCCTGAATGGGCAGTTGCTCAGCTGGGCTGGGTAACTGGAGACAGGTCAGAAACATCTATCGCTGGCGATGGGATAAACAGGGTAACAGGCAAATGTTATCTTTTCCACTAGATAAGGTTACCCGACCCTCGGGATCAGGTTACCCTGCCCAAAGTCCTGAGTTGCCCTACCTTTCAATACGAAGTCTCTGGGGGAGTTTGGGAAAAATAAGCGGAATGTTTGTCACGTGGAGCCACCCCTAATACTAGAATCTGGGGGTTGCGGGAGATGCTATTGGGCGAGCTAGGCAGCTCCAAAGAAGCCGTAAATTGGAGACATTATTTCTATCCTACCCCTCCGGCCCCGTCTTGAAGCCCGGACATCATGGGCAAACGGTTGTGTAATTGTGCGCAGTCTAGCAAAGAGGGATCTTTGTAGACCTGCTCGCAACACCGCATAGGTTGCTGGTGTCCGGTCGACCGCAAGCAGTTCGTGGGATATATAAGGGGATGTAGGGTGGAAGTTGCAGTACCTCCTCCAAGTTGTGCGGAATAAAACGGACCAAAACTGATGGAGCGAACATGTGTTAACCGTGGGGGTCCCAAAGGTAGTCCCTGGTGGTGCTGGGGTGACTGGGAGAGTTTGACACACACCAAGCCTGAAAGTGTCCCCAACGCTATAGGCTCTGAAAGGGAAGTGCAGAGATACTAAAAGCATGATTCCTACCACAGGTAAGGTGGATCCGCGGTAGGGGTCATGGGTAGCACCCATTGGATCGCTCACGGACTACCGTGTCCTGTGCAAGACACCGGAAGCCCGAGACCCATAAATACTAAATAGATACACCACTCACGGTAACTTCTAGAGTCCAGTAGAGATCAATGCATATGGGAAGAGTGTCATAGATAGTCCAGTCCATGAGGTGCCTTAACTGTTAGCCACTAGCAAGACACTGATATACAGAGGTTTTCACTTCAGCTGTAACATGTTCGGGCCAGGCCCTTGTCACGTGGCGGTACGATAGGCACAGATGGCTTCTTGATCAACAAGAAGCGAGCACTGCTTGCTAAAGGAGGCTCCAAAGGGGTGTAATAGAAGATCAAAGAAGTAACTGTTCAGCCAAGTATATTAAGAATACTGTCAGTCGAAGTCTGCTGTCTCCATTGCGGAAATGAGCAGTTCTTAAATACAGCATATCGCTTATCTCCAGTACGAGCGGTATTGCAGAACAATGTGTGTATCAACCGATAGCACATGAAACCCTACAAGTATCAAACGATACCGGGAAGCCAAACATAGAACAAGGTGCGTATCAATCGATAGCATACGAAACAATACCAGTATCAAACGATATCGTGAAACCAAAGATAAAACGACATGTGTATCAATTGATAGCACACGAAACAATACAAGTATGAAACGATACTGTGAAACCAAACATAAAAAAAAAGTTTGTATCAATCGATACCACATGAAACAATACCAGTATCAAACAATACCATGAAACCAAACATAAAACAACCTAGTACCTGTACCGGTTATACTCCCAAAATAAAATAACAATTTCACCAAATATAACAACCTAATGAAATCCTAATAACCAGTAATTCCGCTATTCTCCTGAAAGTCCACTTAGGACTCATCCTCGTCGTTATTGCTATCCTGCAACAATGTCATGTCGTCCTGCCATATCCATTCCTCACCTTCCAACCATCTTTCCAAACACTCCCCACATGGTGCTCCGCGCACAAAGCAAGCTGAGTCCCACTAGCGTGGCAGGTCCACAAAGTTTCGCACTATCTGGTCCTCCCATTCCTCCGTCTCGATATTGATTCATCCGCAATCCTCGTAGTGACCAATGTAGAATGTTTTCCAGTATGCGCTTAGTGGGATAATCTCTCGAGATAGCAGGGATCCTAAAATGACGTCTCATCCCTTTATGCTGACTTCTTCGTAGTTTGACATTTTGTTTCTTTCGCGTAAGGATAAGGTTTGTAAGAGGGTAAGGGTTTGGAGGTCTGGTAGTTTGGACTGTTTTCTTCAGCTAGTTAGAGGGATGGTGGGTGGTATTTATGTTTCGGTGGTGCCCGTGCTTAGGTGTTGGCCTTACTTCGGTGTCGGCCTTGCTTAGGTCTTCAGGGGAAGGGGGGTGCTGCTTAATTTCGGTTTCTACCGTCTCCATGCAACTATCAGATTTTTCTGTGCTCAAGTAGCACCTGCTACCAAAGCAGAAAACATCTGACACTGTTCCTCCCCATATTTGTCCTGTCGATTCTGTTGTTATTTCTAAGTCTTGGTTGCAGTTGAGTATGAATAGTCAGTGTGTAAGGTATTGTCTAGGGATAACATCATGGTTCACCAACAGTCCTATTAACTGATGGAGTAGTCTCTAAGGCACTTGCTTATAGTTTGACATCGTAAGGCTGTTGGATGGTGTGTTTTTTTCCTTTCGCTATTGCCAGTACTCAGCCTCAGCCAGCTGGGCTAGGTATGCTAATTCATCTTCCATTACCCGATTTTCATCTTTGCTGCTTTCAAAATCGCTCTCAAAGTGGGCTGACCAGAATCCGTCCTGTATCCCTTGGTCCGTGTCTGGGCGCAGGTGTTGGATTTCTGGCAGCGTTGGGCTCTATACTACCGCCACATGGTTTATCGTAGGGGGTAACTCATCCTCTGGTTTGTTATCTTCACTCCCTTGATTAACCAATTCTATTGCATTTCCCAATCCTTTAAGGGGTTCCCAGCTATTCTCTGTTTCCTGGTATGCCACCCATTGCACTAGAAATTGGGCACGGTCATACCGTCTTCTATGGTCTCGTATGGTTTCCACTTCCCATTCTGGTTTCTCGTTAACCACAATCGGGGGTGGTTTCCTGTCACTCCTCCCAGGGAAGGAGCTATTATCGTTAGGGAAGTATCTTTTCACGGTGGATGCATGCACTGTCGCTTCCCAGTTTCTGTACATTCTGCCATCCATTTCTACCACGTAATTTTGTGTATGCTTAGCATATTCAATTATCTTGAATGGTCCATGCCAGCGCGCTTGCAATTTCTTCCTACGTCCCAACTCCATTGCGAATAAGCTTCCATATACCAATAACAGATTACCCTTTCCTATCGGTGTATGGTGTCTGCATCTTTTTGCTGCCGTTGTCATGCTTCCAAATTGTGCCAATTTAATCGCATTGAATGCCGCGTTCCGGATTGCTTGGTGCCTGTTTGATAATTTGTCAGCAGCGGGTACTGCTGAGTTCTTGAGGTTTACAAGCGGAAGTAGTGGGTAATTCTTTTCAAAAATAGTCTTATATGGTGATATACCATGAGTTTCTGACCATCCCGCATTCGGGTATGCTGCTGTCTCTGGTATGGCATAAAACCAATTGTTTTGTCTTGTGTTGACTAGGTTTCAGAGAGCTGTCTTCAATTCTGGAATTTTTCTTTCGACTTGTGCATTAGTTTCATAATGGCTTGGTGCCGCCTTGATATGCTCAATGCCTAACGATCGACACTGTTGTTTCCACACATGTGACTCAAACCGTGGGTCCGCATCGCTTACTAGAGATGTTGGGTAGCCATGGGGTGTAAATATTTTGTTCCGTAGAAGTTCCCAGGTTGCTATTGCTGTTCCTTGCTTAGTTGTAGGTATGAGCCACGTGAATCCTGAAAACCTATCCATTGCAACCAGGATTTTGTCGTATCCCCATGAATTGTGGAAGGGTCCCGCACAGTCACCGGCTATTGATTTGAACATTTCTGACAGCAGAGTAATTGTTTGAGCCTTTTCCTTCTGGCAATTTTGTAGGCTCCTTATTTATCTGACATGTGTGGTACTGGGTTACATATGCTCTAAGGTCCTTGCCCATTTCAGGCCAAAATAGGTACTCCGTTGCGTACCGTAAGTTTCGTTCAACACTGTGGTAGCCTTTATTGTGGATTTCGCTCATGACATATCCTCTTAATGTCGTATTTTCCTATGCGAGGCCTTTTGCGATATAAGGGCAGTCTTCCCCGTATCTGGTTTTTGCGAATGGTATTCCGTTTGCAACCTTTTGTAGGAGGACAAGTCTCCTGTGGAGTCTATACTCTCATTGACCTTTTTCCAAATTGGTGCGTTCTGGTATGCTGCTATCATGTATGCTTTGAACCTTCTGATCATTTCATTGACTGTTTGTAAGGTGTCGCGTTCGTCTTCTATCTCGCTTTCTCTGGTTGTCTCAGGTAGGTCTTGCTCCTCGTTGACTTCCAAGACATCGTATAGCACGCACCGATATTCTGTCATCGTCGCAGGAATTACTGAGACTCTTGTCTTATTGGCAAGGCTTTCTAGCTGTTCTGCTCGTCTAACCAGTGGTGTGCTATCAGGTCCTGGCATTTGGAAAGCCGCTATTGTCTCGGCCGTAAGGTTCTCTATTGGTTCTGGCTCCGGCATTTGGAATCCCAGGGTTTTCGGGTTTAGCAGTGTCAGAATTGTATAAGATCTGGGCGTCAGGTGGGCAAGGCTGAACGGCCCTTCTTCCGCACTTGTTGGTCTTCCGCCGACCGTTTGTTGCCATTCCCAGTCATTGATTTCGGGGGACTCCGGAGGGCTCGGGTCGATTTCTGTGCTTGGGGGGCTTGGTCCTTCACTCAGTGGGTCAGGGGTTGATTTTCCTCATCGTCTTGCATGGTTGTTCGTGAATTTGATCCCGGTTTGATGATACGGGCAATGATCCACATAACAGTACGAGTGGTGTAATGCGCTATGTTCTAGTTGTTCTAGTGGCGTACTTCGCAGGGTACACTGGTTACCGCAATCGTTTTCTGCAGTGATTGAGCAGGGGCTTTCAGGTGGTACAGAGGCCTCGTTGAGGTACTCAGTATAGGAGAAAGAAGGGGAAGTAGGGGAGATCTCATGCGCGGTCTCCATTGTGTTTGATTCTTGCTCGTAGACCGTGTTATCCGAGATGTCATCCGATTCCTTCATATAATCGTGGACATAGAGTCGGTTCAAGTCTGATTCGCCCTCGTATACCCGGGAAAGGGCATCAGCTAAATAGTTTGTGCGTCCTGGTGCGTAGACTATTTTCGCGTCCTATTTTCCCCAGGCACTTAGCCATCTCACTTCCTTTCTGCTTGAGTTCTTTGCCGTTCGTAGATGTGTCAAGGGTTGGTGGTCCGTAACTATTGTAACGGAATTTCGCTTAAGCATATTGTGGAACCGGTTAAGTGCTTCCACTATTGGCAAGGCCTCTTTATCGGTGGTCCCATAGTTCACCTGAGCGTTGGTGAACTTCCTGCTGTGTAACTCGGCTGGTTGCGCCATCTCATAAGTGGGTCCCTGTCCCACCCATGCTCCGACTCCTAAATCTGAGGCGTCCATAACCAAACAAATTGGTTCCTTGCTTTGTATGACCCTTGGTCGCATGAATTGATGATTGATAATTCGCTTTCAGACCATATCGAATGCAGTCTGGTGGGTCGTTGTCCATACGAATTCCGCATTTCCCGTTAAGTCTGTTAGCGGTTCTGTCTACGTTGCATGGTGTGGGAGAAACTGGGCCACATAATTCACTATTCCTAGGAATCGCTCCAATTCCTGCTTGTTTTTTGGAGTTTCCCATCCTGCAATGGATGATATTTCCTGGGGGGAGGCATGGATCCCCTCGTCATCCACTCTGTGTGCTAATACTTCCAGTTTGTCCACAAAAAGTACTGCCTTCCATTTGCTCGCATAGAGTTTTGCTTTTCTGAGTCGATCACATACTTGGCGTATGTGTTTCTTGTGTTCCTCTGATGTGTCTGAAAATATAAGAATATCATCAATGTATACCCATACAAAATGATATAAATATTCGCTTTGGAGGTCCTCCATTATTTGCATAAATGTTGCTGGTGCATTCATTTCTTCTTGTAGTATTACTTTGCTCTCAAATCCTCCAAACGGGGTTTTGAATGAGTTGAACTTAACACTGTCCTTGTGCACTCGTGTTTGGAAATATGTGTCACTTAGGTCCATCCCACTCCTGAATTTTGCTCGTCCTATTCGGTTAAGGATCCACGGTTGGTTTGGAATTGATGGGCTATCCATGATCCTGTTATCGTTCCTCACTTTCAGGTCCACCAGGGGGCGGATCCTTCCATCTGATTCGTGTTGTACAAACATAGGTGCCGTTCCGGGAACCTCCTGTCGTACAATTACTCCACTTCGTAATTTCTTGTTTATCCAGTTTATGAGTTTTTCCTTGTAGGCTTCTGGGATCGAGTACGTTGGTTGGTTTCATAGGTCGGTTGGATCTTTTAGCCGAATGTGGCGGCTAATCTTATGCACAGGGGGTAGTGTTTCAGCGACCTTGTCTGGGAATACATCCTTGTATTCTTCCAACAATGTTGTTGTGGTGGTGTCTGACCCAGCGGCTCGAAATTCCCCGCTTGTTGGTTTGCATAGCACACGTGGTTTGTCATCTGGAAATTCCACTGTTGTATCCCCAGACCTGATAAGAGCATTATGTCTTTTCAGGAATGGCATTCCAATCAGGGTGTCGTACTTTGCCAAGTTCCCTACCAACATCTCCTGATTTGTCTATTTCTCTTTCCCGATTCCTCCGGTCAGTCCACATTTCTTGTGGCTTGAAGAGCTGGATCCTTTCATAGCCATATAGACTGTTGTTGGTTGGAGTAGAGGCTTCGTAGGGATGCCATGGGTAGAGATAAAGGTGGGGCTAATTGTGTCGCAGCCGCTCGTTCCCGCGTTGAATAGTGCCATTGCTAGGTGGCCTTCTATGTGGATCGTTCCTTCAGGAGCGTCACGGGGCCTTATTGCCAACGTTGGTTGCGTTCGGAGGCTTTCCATTTCCACTGAGTTAATTTCCACTTCGTCATATTTGGTTGGTTCCATGTGGTTCTTGCTAGCCTCCCGCTTAGCAGCCTTTCCTTTTCCATTTTTGGAATAGCAGTCCTTTGCGTAGTGCCCCTTTTTCCTGCATTTGAAACACATGCCTTCCTCGCGTCGTTTCTGCTTCTTGTCCTTTTTGTCCTTTGAAACATTGAGTTATGGTTTGTCCTTTTTTGTCTTATCCCGTGATGATGATCCATTGTGGTTCTTCTGCTGTGGTATGTGGGTTTGGTAAACCCCTGGTTCATACAGGATAGCGTCCTACCATTCGGCCCACTTGACTATCTTTTCAAAGGGATCACCCTCCTCCTCTATGGGTTCTACCTCCTGGCGTAGTCTGGGATGCATTGCCTCAGACAATCTTTGTCGCAGCGTATACTGAGACATCGTCCCGGTTGGCAATCGTCCATGATACATTAAGAGATCCATTGCGACCAGGGTTATTCTTTCTGTTTTGCCATTTCGTGCTTGCTGGATATCCATGAACCTTTTGTATAGTTCTTCCATGTTTTGCAAGGATTGAAATCTCTCTCTCAAGTATTTTATCAGGGTCATTCCTTGGATTTTGTCCCCACGGTCATGGTGGTTCATTGCTTGGTGGTATGCTTCCTCTGCTTTCCCGGTACAGAAGCATCCAAAGTACGCTCCGCTTCCTTCCTTAGTTTTGTCCACTCCGTGTAGGGCCAGGTATTGAGAAGTTGTTATAACCCACCGGTCAAATACTGCAGGTTTTAAGTCATCCTTTTCACCTGAGAATGAGGGTGGCAGCCGGAGTTTAATTTTATGTCCTCTTCGTCTGGCCCAGGGGCCGGGCGACCTGGCGGATTCACCATTGGACATATTGTGTTCGGACTCTTCGTCACTCGAGCTGTCGTGTGACGAGCTTTCTGGAGAGTGGCTGGAGGATTTGTCTGGTGGCTATCTTACTGCCGAGTGATCTGATACTTCTTCTTCATCTTCTTTCTTCTTACGTGTCCCAACAGTTATGCTGTCTTTCTTCGGTTGTTGGGCCGGTCCCTTTCCTTTACTGGGGCTGGGCGGAAATAGCCCTGGAAGGCTGGTTGCTACTTTTGCTAGTTCGTCAGTCGATTCGCTAAAGGTCTGCTGGGCCAAGTCTCATCCTAGTTGACGTTCTCCTTCGTCAATGGAGAAATCGCTTTTTGGCCTGTTCAGTTTCTTGGGTTGCCTTTTCTTGAGAACGCCTTCTCGTAGGACCTGCTTCCCACTTCGAGTCTCCAGTTACTCAATGGTGTCATGTTGGCGGAGCCGAACCTTTCGTGGTTCTACCACTCCGCGATGCTAGCTTCTCTGTTGGACTTTCACAGGTTGATCAGACCAAGTCCCCGCAGGTTTCTTAACTACTTGCTGAGGTTATTAAGATGTAACGTGTTCAGGCCAGGCCCTAGTCACGTGGCGGTACGATAGGAGCAGATGGCTTCTTGATCAACAAGAAGCGAGCGCTGCTTGCTAAAGGAGGCTGCGAAGGGGTGTAATAGGAGATCAAAGAAGTAACCATTCCACCAAGTATATTAAGAATACTGTCAGTCGATGTCTGCTCTCTCCATCGCAGAAGTCAGTGGTCTTTAAACACAGCATATCGCTTATCTCCAGTATGAGCGATATCGCAAAACAAGGTGTGTATCAAGCGATAGTACACGAAACCCTACAAGTATCAAACGATACCGTGAAAGCAAATGCAAAACAATGTCTGTATCAATCGATAGCACATGACACAATACTAGTATCAACTGATACCATGAAACCAAACATAAAACAACCTGGTACCCATACCAGTTACACCTGCGGGCAAAATGGAAATGCACCACAGAAACGATAAACGCAGAAGGTAAACGCCGACTAGAGTGTGTCGACACATGCATGCCCGAAAGGTGTGCCAGGAGACGTGTCAGACCACCCTTAGCGGAGAAGGGTGTGCTCGAATAGTTGGAGTAAACTGATGGGGGAGTTTGTGATATAAGATTAAACACTACCTGAAAGACTTTACGAGAACTCTCCTACTCCAACAATTAATCCTCTCGCGACCTTAATTGAGTGAAGTGTCAGGCTTAATGATATTCAGTTTTACCCTTTACTTTACTCTTACATTGATGTGAACTTTTGGCGAGAAGTTTGAAGTTGTTAGGTACGGTCGCAACTTTGGGATCCATCTTCCTCGGGGTGCCCCTGTTACAGTATATCGTTAAACGACCTCCTCGCTTAACTCCTCTCCTGGTTAATTGTTTCTGACCTTTGGCACTGACCTTGCGTGAATACTGGTAACCTTATCTAGATCAAGTAGTCCAGGGTGGACAGCGCAATGGCTAGTACCGCACTTCGAACCAGAATGGAATCCAACTCGGATTGAGACCTTGACCTTGAAGAAAACACCGCCAACACATTTTGTGCATCGCTTTTTGCAGATGTTCACAGTGCCGACTGGGATGGCCACCAGCTGCTCTTGGAAGCGGGTCCTATTCAGTTATCCGTTGCATGTCTTGATCTCTTGATTACAGTCCCTCTCGCCACGGCACTCCCATTTTTCCAAGACTCTACCCTTGTCCACAACATGCTCTCTCCCCCGCCACACGGGGTTCCCTTTAGCCAGTTCTCGTCCGAATTCATTGCCCCTTACATTGTCCGGAAGGTATCCAAGTCGATGGAGGAAGCGAAGTGGGAACTGAAGAACTGGAACACCCACCAGTAGCCGGTGTTCCGAACACGGACCACTACCGCAGCAGTGGAACGGATGAAGGTGCAGCAAGAGGCATAGCTGTGGACGATAAGGGATCAGCAGGCATTGAAGACGCGGATGGCAGCCTTGGAAAAGGCTTTTGGAGCAGGGTATAGTATTGACGCTGAGAATGATGTACTGATGTTAGAGGCCACGCCCCTACTCCCGCTGGTCCATACCAAGCCCGAGAACTTCGGCATGGAGTTGGCCATAAGAGCCAGAGATGACCAGTGGAGGGCATACCTGAGCCCAATCGGTATATTGATGTTGGAAAGCCTGAAAGGTGAGGGCTACAGCTATGCCTCCTCCTTCCCAAGAGCATCTACAGGCTCCCTGTCTGTCCCCTAGTCAATTGGCCGCAGTAGGTCGGGCAGCCCAGCGGTCGGGCCAACTGAGGGACATCAAGTAAGGAAAAGGATATCCAAACCGAAGCGTATCACGGCTCCAGATACGCCTGACCCAACTCCTCGTCCGACCCCTGCCCGTAACATTTTGCCTGCAACACCCTCGGTTGCAACTCCTGTACCTTCTATCGCCACCCCAAGACCCACACCTCCGCCAGTTTCGTTACCCACTCCAGATGCCTTCCCTGCCACAGCATTCCCACCAGCAGTATCCGCTACCCCAAGGTTCCGGCCACTGCGCGGAGCATCAGCTGGATTCTTTGAACGGGTAAGACACCAGGAGGAGCGAACACCCATAGCTCCGTTATGAGGGACTCCAATCCCCGGACCTGGGACACCTGCCCGTGTGGTTTCTTGACCACCGGTCATCCCCACCACACCCTCGAAGCCAAGTCTTCCCGCCGGTCTCCCCACTATCACAAGTGGCGATTCGGACTGCCAAGACGAGTTCTGTTTGTCAGGCTGTAAGTCGGAAGAAACCCGGATGGGGTGGATTCGGTACCACTCCTATGGGTGTAAAAAGAGACCACGGAGCCTGTTGAGGCATAGAAGGAGGCAGAAAGAAGAAGATGGACGACCAACATGTGGGTACTGTGGGTTATGAAGGCCCGCTGGCCCCCTGATGCAACCCTTGAGTGGTCCAGAGTTGCGGTGTTTTTTGCGGATAACACAGATGGTGCCCAACCCAACTCCTGAGAGTGGGCGATGCCCTGTTCCACCACCGGCATCAGGACCCTCAGGACCTAGCCCCGCCAAGGATGGTTACGAGGATGGCCAGGAGGAACGGTTTGATATGGATGATAGACCCCAGGAATCCCGAGGTGTGAATACCAGAGATAGTGGGGACTGAAATGCACCACCCAGAGGTGGTACGGCGAGAGCAGGCGGAGCCCCCGGGTACTCTGACCATGACAGC